>CM035414.1:194678364-194823364 GCA_020310875.1 Ceratopteris richardii | reverse complement strand
ACATGGTGAGATGATTACTAAAATAATGCAATTTTAGTCAAAAAATGCATTAGTAATCCTTCTTTAGACCTGCAAAAACCACTTTCGGACCTAAAAATGTTCATAAACTAAAATATATAGCATGTTCAAAGAGATCGAAATGAAATTACTCGAATTTCCTTCCCAATTTGAAAAATAAAACTCTTGAAAGGTAGTTGCTAAAAACTGTTCAGACTTTGTAGAGTTGTACAGATGTGCAAAAATACATATTTTCCAAAATTTCTTTACAAAAACTGAAAGTAGACCTTGTGCTCTTCGAAAGAGCCATAGCATGTCGAGTTTGGAGTTTTCTAGCCCAAGATATGGCCTTTCCAAGCAAGACATGCCAAACTAGAGGACTGTTGGAGGGGCTAGAAAAAGTGTGATACAAATGGCGGGAATCGAACTCACAACCTCCCCTTTAGGAGTGTGATGGGCTAACCACTTGCCCCAAAAGCCATGGTTGAGGATTACTTGCTAATCCTCTCTCTTAGAGTGTGGTTCAACCATCTCCTACTAGGATTATGTTACATTCCTTCCCCCTTAGATTGAGCATTACCCTCAATGCTCACTTGTGGACCTTTGTGACTCTCTTGCACCCACTTTCTATGCATGAGTGTTTCCACCAACCTCAAATTCTAGCACATGGACCTATTTTGGACCTATCCCACCCGCCTCTATGGGTGCCCAAATGCCCATGCACCTTCATCTAAGACTAATTTCACACTCACCACAGATAAGCACTTCTTCCAAGTGCCCACGGGTGTACCCTATCTGGATGTACCCTGCCAGGATGTACCCTAACAATTCTACCTTGACAGGATGTACCCTAACAAGTGTACCCTGACAGAATGTACCGTATCACATGCCGCGTCGTGCTGCCATCTACCAAGCCCAATCTCTCAACTAGGCTCTGATACCAATATAAGATACTTTTGCTGCTCTGCCACACCATTCGACATCTATGGTCATTTGTATGCCATCACAGGCTGCCATCAAACTCACACGCAGATATTTCTTTTTGGTTCGCCTCTTCTCTAAATGCCTCTACCATGTGACATAAGTCCTTGTTGGTGCCAAGTAGCATGTCTGCCACCTCACCCAAGAAGCGTTCTCACAGCCCCCATAATGTGACAACCCAAATGCCCTTAGACATATGTTGTGGCACATCTTTGTTCAAAAATGTTTTCATATGATTAGAAATATAGAAGTGTAACTTGATGTGCGTGGTTGAATTACATGTAGAACAATGTGATTTTTTTTGTGGTAATTTTGGCATTCTTTATGCATTCTATGTAGAACGTGGCCCTCTTGCTTCAAGATACTGATCATGAATTTAAATAAAATGTTTAAAACAAGAATCAACCTCAAGAATCAATAGCTTAATAAATGCATTTAACATGTTGGTGGTAAAAGAACCTTAAAAATCAATAATTTGATAAATGTATTGAACATTATACTAGTAAAATCAGTAGGATCTTGTCTTTTACCCTCTATGCTTATTTTAACAACATTATTAGATTTTATTTTTAATATTCTAGATAGTTATCGATAAGTACGCAATGGCTTAGGATTCTGAAGCATTAATGAGTTCTAATCCAATATGATTATATTCTTTAGTAACTTTATTTGACTCTTCACATTTTTTGTTAGATCAAATATGTACTCACACTAGTTATATACGCATTCAAGTTCTTATTACAAAAAAGAAAATCTAAGAAATACCTTAGATTTCATGCTCTCATTGAGACAGCTTGTGTAATATCAATATCAATTTAGAGAAATTTTTAATATCCTTTTAGGTCAACATAATTGAAATGGAAGCCTATATGTGATAAATTAGGCTCGGATTTATCTATGGACTCATCAAATAAGATAGGAGGCATAATATAAAACGACAAGATAGTATCTGTAAAAATCCAAGTTCTCCATTGCATGTAGACATATAGGGATTATATCAGTTATATAATATAAGAATGGAATACCAGATAGACTCATCGATTTTCTAAAGGGATATTTAGCAACCTCACTTTTCTAATCTTTTATGTCCAGATTTCTTTATAATATAGAGAGGGAAAATTTACAAATAGCATTTTCATTTATTCCAAAATACAATCAGAATTCCTTGAATCAGAATATGGGTGCCACATGCTCTTAACATGTACATATACTGTGATAGCCAATAGTTCAAGTTAATGTTGTTGTTTGACTGAGCTTGCGATGCTCCTCTTCTTTCGGAGCATGAAAATGAGCACGAAGAAGAAGATGAGTCACTCACTAACTCTCACGAATGAAGTAACACAAAGATGTCAATTAGCTCTCCTCCCAACCACAGAACACCAAATCTCATATGAGATTCCACTTTTCTTTCTCCTTCGAATCACACAAATTCTTTCTCCTCCGAATCACACGAAACCGAGCCTTAATATGAGATTCACCTGTTCTTCCTCCATGTGTATAACCACATGAGTGCCACTTGACATTCATGTGTGAGTCCTCCAAAAGAGAGAGTGTTCATGCCCATCCTCCATGTGCGACCTGGAACGTTAATGTGAGAAAACGACCACTTGAATGAAAGGTTACAAAGAGTGTATTAACTCCAATTGAATTCTCCTTTGTTGGCTCTCAAACATCCATATGAACCAAATCAAGTGGATGATGAATCACACAATTACTATTCTTAAATTGTAACCTGGTTTGCTTACCCAATTAGCAAGCTTCACAAAACTTCTTGAGATAATTATGAAGGTTTTTTTTTTACACAAAGAGGATCCTCTCATTAGTTAATAAAGAATGCTCATAGGGCTACAATCTAACAAGTGAGTACAGGGGGGAAAGGCACCCCACGGATCCATCAATAGAACTACTATGAATCTAGCTCTTAGGAGGGGAAATGTGCGTGGGGGAGGGTGGGGGGAGCGAGCCAACTAGATGGCTAGTAGATCCAACAGATGATATCACCGTGAACGATAAAGAAGGAGCCTTTCTTGAAGAGCTGAACAAAGGCGAGTTGCCTCCAGCACTACAACGTATGAGAGGCATACCAATGTTAGCCATATTGATGGTCATGCGTGGTTGTCGATATGACCAATGGAAACACCTACACAGATCACATAAATCCTACTGATGGTCACTTGTAAATCGCTATAATCATTCGAATATTGGTGTCTGTATATGCATCAAAATTTTCATCCATCGGTATATGCACCAATATAAGCACCGATATGAATGCCGGTATGAGTGTAGGTAATTTACTAGAAATATGGATGCACATACCGATGCTTATAGTGACACCTATATGGATGATTATACCAATATCTATATTGACGACATGTTTTTGACATATCCGAAATGAAGAGAAAAAAGTCGACATTCGCTACTATTTTGAACTGCAATGTGTCGAGTTTTTGCATGCATATACATTGTGGTCATACACCCGCATTTTCACAATATTGTGCACACACACAAACACAGAGATCTATCTCTCTACACACACACATCTCTCTCTCTCTCTAGATCTCTAGTTTTGGTAAGTAATGTATGTAATTTCATCCTTTCTCTTTCTTAATGTTTTCTCTTTTGTAAATTCTCATCTATTTAGTTTTGCAAGAGATTTTTGGCATCCGTTCGTTACACCTTGATGAGAGACAATGTTGATTGGTCTTTGACGAATATAATCCAAAGAACTACATCGATGTAAGTGATTGTTTTGTTCTCTATTAGAAATTGAGATAGAGAGAGAGATAGAGAGAAAGAGAGAGAGATAGATAGATAGAGAGAGAGAGAGAGATGAAAGAGAGAGAAAAATAGAGAGTTAGACCAAAGAGAGAGAGAAATTAAGAGAGTGAGAGAGAGACGAAAGAGAGAGAGAGATAAAAGAAAGAGAGAATGAGAGAGAGAGAAAGAGAGAAAGCTAGAGAGACATACACACACATAGATGTAAGTGAATTTTATGTTATTTATTGGAAATGGAAATAGAGAGAAATACAATGGGAGAGATGAAAGAGCGATAGAGAGAGAGAGATAAAAGAGGGAGAGAGAGAGAAAGAGAGAGGGATAAAGAGAGAGAAAGTGAGAGATATAGAGATACATACATACACACATGCATACTCATGTATCTCCATGCATACATACACACACATACACACATGCATACGCATGCATACACACACATATACACATATGCATACATATAAATATGCATACACGCATACACACACATACATGCACACACATACATGCACATACATACATAGACATATACATACACATACATATGCATATATTACATACACTCTCAAATCCATACATACACACACATGTGTACACACACATACATACATATTTGCATATACATACACTCTCACATGCATACAGACATAAGAAAGACACATATACATACACACACACACATATTCATACACACAGTTTTTTTACGCATGTGCACATATATACATACACACATAGACACACACATATATAAAAACCACTCACATACACACACATATACATACATGTTTTAGATCTAGGCCTTTAGGATTAGTCTTTTAGGTTTTCTACATACATACACATATGTATACACACATACATGAATACATACATACACACACACACACACACACACACACACACATATATATATATATATATATATATATATATATATATATATATATATATATATATATATATATATATATATATATATAGACACACACATGCATATACACACATACACATACACACATACACATACACATACATACACAAACACACGCATATATATATATATATATATATATATATATATATATATATATATATATAAGAAAAAACCTAAAAATTAAGAGAAAACTAAAAAAAGTAAGAAAACAAATTAAATACATCAATAAATATAGATACAAAATAGGATTTTAGTATAGATAAATAAGAATGAAAAGATCTAGGGCGCTAACTATATAAATTAAATATATATAAGTAAATATATAGAACTAGCATTTTAAGGTTTTTATTAAATGAAATGTATATACAAAATAGGATTTTAAGCTTAATATCAGTATATATAACCACACACACACACACACACATACATACATACATACAAACACACACACACACACACACACACACACACACATATATATATATATATATATATATATATATATATATATATATATATATATATATATATATATATATATATATATATATATATATATATATATATATATATATATATATATATATATATATATATATATATATATACACACATACATACATACATACATACATACATACATACATACACAGACACACACACACACACACACATATATATATATATATATATATATATATATATATATATATATATATATATATATATATATATATATATATATATATATATATATATATATGTGTGTGTGTGTGTGTGTGTGTGTGTGTGTGTGTGTGTGCATACATGCACATAGACATACATACACACATACACACATACACACATATACATGTTTTAAGTCAAGGTCTTTAGGGTTAAGGTTTAAGGGTTTTTACATATGCATACACATATATACACATACACGTACACATGTATATACACATGCATACAAACATATACATGTTTTAGGTCTAGGTTTTTAGGATTAGAGTTTAATGGCTTTTGCACATGCATATACACATATACATACACACCCTTACACACATGCATATGCATACATACATAGAAACACATATGCATACACACATACACACAGATATACATACATGTTTTAGATGTAGGTCTTTAGGATAAGGCTTTTAGGTGTTTTACATACATACACATATGCACACACACACACACACACACACACATATATATATATATATATATATATATATATATATATATATATATATATATATATATATATATATATATATATATATATATATATATATATATATATATATATATACACACATGGATATATGCACATACACCCACACACACACACGCATGAATACACGCACATATACAATAAAAATAACCATATATAATTAAATATATAGAAAATATGGTTTTAGGGTTTTTAAATAAATTAAATTAAGGAAAAAATCCTAAAACCATATTTTTTATATATTTAATTATAAGAAAAAACCTAAAACTTAAGAAAAAATGTAAGAAAAAAATTAGAATACATCAATAAATATAGATAAAAAATAGGATTTTAGTATATATAAATAAATATGAAAAGACCTATGGTTTTAAATATACAGATCAAATATATATAATTAAGTATATAAAACTAGGATTTTAAGGTTTTTATTAAACTAAATGTATATAGAAAATAGGTTTTTAGGCTTAATATTAGTATATATAACCACACACACACACACACAAACACACACACACACACACATATATATATATATATATATATATATATATATATATGTGTATGTATATATATATATATATAAAGTAAAATATATAAACAAATATATATAAGAAATAGGATTTTAATGTAGAAAATTCAATATGAAAAGAGCTAGAATTTTTTAGTTAAATCAAATATATATAAAAAATAGGGTTTCAAGTTTTATATATATATATATATATATATATATATATATATATATATATATATATATATATATATATATATATATATATATATATATATATATATATATAAATATATATATATATATATATATATATATATATATATATATATATATATATATATATATATATATATATATATATATATATATATATGAGGAAAAAAAGGACAATATACAATCAAATATACATACAAAATAGGATGTAAATATAAATACATAAATATGAAGAGAGCTAGGATCTTTAAACTAAATGAAATACAAAAAAATAGGATTTTAGGATTTTTTACTAAATTAAATTTAGAAAAATAGGATTTTTTGTTTATTAAAGAAAATTTGGTTTTTGGAATTAATATCCTTACATTTCCACATGGTATGAAATGATATCTTTAGATCCATCTGTAGTGGACTCGAAGATTCATTCGATAGTTGAGGACCAAGAGGTCATTGTCCTAGATGAAGAGGTCTTTGAAGAAGATGAGATACATAATGAACTAAGAGATAATATGTCATATGAGAATGATGATCACGAAGGAGCTAGCATACCAAGAGATCTAGAAGTTGCCATTGTAGATACAAATATGTTAAGTGCATTTGATCTCCAAGAGGATGCTAGAGTAGAGGATTTCTAGAGCAAACACTTGCACTTACTAATTTGTATGTTTTTTTTTTGCTTTGTTTTTTTTTGGTACACTACTGTTATCTACACTACCATTATTATTGTATGCTAATTATTTGAGTTTTTTTAGTTTTAGAGCATGGTTTGAGAGAGTCCTATGGTCACTCCATATTTTATGACAAAGGAGCAGTTCTTAGAGTTTATATCTTAGGCACCTCTTGCTTATATTGTTGGGGCATCAGAGTACTTGTATGCTCACGGTAGCACTCTCCCTGGCCTAACTCCTTGTGGCCTTACTCCTATTGGCCTCACTCCCACCAGCATCACTCCCATGGGTGGGACTACTCCCGCCAAAGGTACTTGTGGCTTTATGACTCCACCACGACCACCTTCCTAGCCATCCTCTAGTGGCTTCAATAGTCAACGTATGCATTTGAAACCTCATCATGATACAAGTGTGGGCGCATCTCGATGGTGGAGGTCACACTCTAGAGGAAGAGGTTCTATAAGTGGATCTACAGGTGGCTCTAGAGGAGGTAGATGTTGTGGAGGTAGTGTGATGGATGTTGTGTCTCCCACTTATAATCCTAGAGCATGTACCTCATATGCAGGTACGCCATATGGTATGCCATGTAGTACATCATGTACACCTTGCAGTGCTAATGACCATGATGACTCTAAGGTGTAGAGTGTAGGTGATGGCGCTTTGGTGATGGATGTGCCTAAAAGGCCATGCATCAACACATATGATAGTTTTGCTCCATTTACTATTTGGACACTCTGTCATGTTCGAATGGAGTGAATGAGATAAAGGTCACAAAATTTACATAAAAAAGATGCTTTATCAGGAGTACGGGCCGACGCTTGGGTATCCTATTGTCATCTCAGATGGCATTCAACACACGATATTTGAGGTGATGACCCATCATCAACCCTAGGCTCGTGATGCTTTTAGAGAAGGCTTATTGAAGCTTGCATGATAAGACCTTGAGGAGTGGGATATGATTCACGATGAGAAACAGAAGACTCCTAATCGATATTGCCAGTAGTGAGATGCAACAACCACACTTCTAGATATAATTGGACCATCACATTTCGGTAGCAGTAGATACAACACTATGCATCACAAGTTTATTAGTATCATTTTGATTATTGAATTTGCTTGTGTTAAGCACGTCATGTATGTTCATGTAACTTTTTGCATATTTCTGGTAGGAGTTGGTAGTGTTGATATATTTAGGAAGTGATGTGTGAGAACACATTAGGACCGCCAGGGCACTTTTTTCCCTCTTTACGAGGTTTTTTCCCCCTGGCTTTTAATTATGCCTACTGCACTAATGGGTTACTTATCTTTGCACATTCTAGTGGTTATACCTTTACTATTGTGTGTTGTGCTCCAAGCTTCTTCTTCTTCTTCCTTGTTTGGTCTACATGCTTCCATAGACCTCAAACTTGACACACAAAATTTGGTGAGCATACTCACGGTGATGGGGAGCTCAGGCTAGAATCACGATCTAAGCTATGGGCACTATGGGCTTATATGATGCATCATGTATTGGTCGCAAAAGGACTATCGAATATTTTGTAGGGTGTTGAAAAACGTCCTATTACACCTACAAATATAGGTACTTAAGCTGATGTAGATGGCATCGAAGATGGTGATATTCTATAGATTCCTGTTTGTGCTGCAATTATTGGTGCACCTACTATAGAGAAAATATGTTGAGATGGTGGAGATGTTCATGCACATGCATTGGTAGCCTTTTCTATTAAACGTGTCATTATGTTGCAGAATAGCTAAGGATGCTTGGGATATACTTACCACTCTATACGAGGCAAGGAATCAGGCTCATGTTGCTTACCTCCGAAAGAGTTGGAGAGTGGGCACATGAATGAAGAAGATTCCATGGAGAGTTTTCTGAAAAAGATCAAAGACTCGAAGGAGCACTTGATTTCCACTCATAAGGTCTTAGCTGGAAGTTCACTAATGTAGATTGTTCTGAAAGGTCTTCCCAATTTATATTAGAGTTATGCTTCTACTCTTAGTTTGATGATGAAAGTCAATCCAAATGCCTTAACATTTGACAAGTTAGTCTCTGTCCTATTGCAAGAAGATCAGTCTAGGCAGAATAGGTCCATTATGCATGTTGCAGATCAAGCTTTCATGGCTAGTTAGAAGGGCAAATGAAAATGGAGCTCATCTACTAGTAAGAAAAAATTTGCTAATTCTCCACAATTAAAGAAAGATGATAGAAAACAGAAAATCAGAAAATGTTTTGCAAGTACTGTAAAGCAAATGATCATGTCATAAAGAATTTTCCAAAACTGGCTGCAAAAGAGGCAAAGAAAAAAGAGGCTCGAATGGTTGTTGTAGAGGCCTCTACATCGAAAATAGAGTCTACTAATATAGTTCAGAATGAAGATGGGTGTTTACTATTGTTTGTAGTTTTGACCCATCCTCTCTTGAATAGAGTATGTGTGTAGTAGACTTAGAGGTTTGGTACTTTGATAGTGGGGCAACAAAACACATTACCTTGCAACATACTTTGTTCACTTCACTTGAGCTTGCCCCTATAGGGAATACTATCACATTGGCCAACAATTCCTCCTATCCTATCATCGGAATTCATAAGATCATTCTAACTACTCTTGATGGTAGTTCAATTAGCCACTATGAGCTTATATGATGCATCATGTATTGTTCACAAAAGGACTGTGGAATATTGTGTAGGGTGTTGAAAAACATCCTATTAGACCTACAAATATAGGTACTTACGCTGATGCAGATGGCATTGATGATGGTGATATTCTATAGATTCCTATTCGTGCTACAATTTTCGGTGCACCTATTATAGAGAAAATATGTTGAGATGGTGGAGATGCTCAAGCACATGCATTGGTAGCCTCTACTATTAAACGTGCCATTATGTTAGGCCCTCTTAGAGATCAGTTAAGGATGCTTGCGATATACTTACCACTTTATACAAGGCAAGGAATCAAGCTCGTATTGCTTACATCCAAAAAGAGTTGGAGAGTGAGCACATGAATGAGGAAGATTCCATGGAGAGTTTTCTAAAAAAGATCAAAGATTTGAAGGAGCAGTTGATTTCTACTCATGAAGTCTTAGCTGAAAGTTCACTTATGTAGATTGTTCTGAATGGTCTTCCCAATTTATATTAGGGTTCTGCTTCTACTCTTAGTTTGATGATGAGAGTCAATCCAAATGCCTTAACATTTGATGAGTTAGTCTTTGTTCTATTGCATGAAGATCAGTTTAGGCAGAATAGGTCCATTTTGCATATTCCAGATCAAGCTCTCATGGCTAGTTAGAAGGGCAAAGCTTAATGGAGCTCTTCTACTACTAAGCAAAAATTTGCTAATTTTTCATAGCTAAAGAAAGATGATAGGTAGGACAAGAAAACAAAAATCAGAAATCTTTTTGCAAGTACTCTAAAGCAAATGATCATGTCATAAAGAATTTTCCAAAACTCGCTACAAAAGAGGCAAAGAAAAAAGAGGCTCCAATGGGTGTTGTAGAGGGCTCTACATCAAAAAACAGAGTCTACTAAAATAGTTCTGAATGAAGAATGAGTGTTTACTGGTGTTTGTAAATTTGACCCATCCTCTCTTGAACAGAGTATGTGTGCAGTAGACTTAGAGGTTTGGTACTTTGATAGTGGGGCAACAAAACATATTACCTTGCAACATTGTTTGTTTAGTTCACTTGAGCCTACCCCTACATGGAATACTATCACATTGGCCAACAATTCCTCCTATCATGTCATCGGGATTGGTAAGATCATTCTAACTAGTATTGATGGTAGTTCCTTTAAATTGTTGGATGCTCTATTTGTGCAAGGGATGAAGAAGAATCTATTATCAGTTTCTACTCCTGCCAAGATTATCTTGGTTGTGAAATTTGTTGATGAGAGATGTACGTTTCATGATCTCTCAAATGGGGATGTGATTATTTCTTCTAGCATTTTATGTCGTGGGTTTTATAAGCTCATAGACTATGAAAAAGCTGTGAATGATTTAGCATGTGAAATACATGATTCTCACACTATGTTAGATGCAAAGCTTTGGCATGCATGCTTTCATCACCTAAATATTTCTAGTTTTCTATGCATGCAAGAATCTAGAATGGTTTCCGCTTCGCCCAAACCTGAGGAACTCACGAAACATGTTTGTGAAGACTGTACTTTGGGCAAAATGCAACATTCATCCTTCCCAAAAGATCGTTTAGTTTGAGCTACTTAGAAATTGGAGCTTATACATGGTGATGATTGTGGTCCAATGCAAACATCTTCATTTAGAAACTATCTTTACTTCGTGATTTTCAATGATGATTTTTCTAGGCATGCATGGGTATATCCATTGAAAGTAGATTCCGAAGTTTTTATGTGCTTCGAATCATTTTTGGTTTTGGCTGAAATCTATCAGCATGTAAAATGGGCACCCTCCATTCTTATCGAGGGGGGGATATATGTCTTTTGACTTTAATGCATTTGTTGGTGAACATGGGATAAAACATTAGTGTACATATCATATTCACCTCAATAGAATAGAACTATTGAATGGAAGAATAGGTCACGTGTTGATGGGGAGGTATATGGTCAAGAGTCACGCTTGACCACATTCTTTCAGGCTTGAGGCTATTATTGGTGTAGCATATGTACTTAACATGTTTCCCACTAAAGCACTGCAGTCTATCACTCCATATAAGGCTTGGCATGGTCGCAGTCCATCTGTTGCTCATCTGTGTCTTTTTGGTTGTTTGGCATATGCATTAGTGCCTCAACAACAACAAAGAAAATTTGGATGATAAAGTAGTGAAAGTTATTGTTGTGTAAAGTTCTAAAAGAAAAGTCTATCGTATGTATCATCCATAGACTAAATGCATGTTGGATAGCTGTAATGTTGTTTTTGTGGAAGATGCCATTCAACCATTACTTTCATGTACTAAGGAGACATCTATTAGCTCCAAAGACATGTATGATACTTTACTGCATCTTTTTACAGGTGGATACTCTAGTGCTGGTCTAAATGAGGCAACTTCTCAGCCTTTATAGGTTTCATGTGATGATGTAGATCATTCCATTTCTAATGTAGATTTACATAATGTACTTATCAATGAGAGAGCTGACATTGAGGAGGCAAGAACTATGTTAAAATGGCTAGTGGGAAACTTTGCATAACAGTAACTTAGATGTATCTCTATAATATCCTACTCATTGAGGCTCTCTGATTGCTTCTTTTGCACCAGATCTCTATGCTATGGATGCCTCTAGCCTTTGTGATGAGACTTAACTTGTTTCATTTGATGAAGCACAAAACCTTGAAAATTGGATGGCTACTATTCAATTAGAATATGTTATCATGAAAAATAGTACCTGACCTTTATGTGACGTGCCTCATGGCAAGAAGGAGATTGGAACGAAGTGGGTGTACAAGCTAAAGTGCAAGCGTGATGGAAAAGTTGACATGTATAAGGCTAGGCTTGTTGCAAAGGTTCATGTGCAGGAAAGAGGCATTGATTCTAATGAGACCTTTGCACCTACATGCGAAATGACTATTGTTTGTAGCATCAATGCACTAGCATGTCATCATGGTTGGAATGTACATCATTTGGAAATCAAAACTCCAATTTTGAATGGTGACTTGCACGAAAAATTGTTTATCTTTTAGCCCCATGGATTTGTACAGAAAGGGCATGAAAACCAAGTATGTAGGTTGAAGAAGGCATTATATGGTTGAAAGCAAGCACGACATGCTTGGTATGAAAAGATACATGCCTATCTGATTTTACTTGGCTTTAAGAATAGTCCAACTAAGAGCATCTTATATGTTAAGCATGCAAATGATTTTCTTTTGATCATTGTTATGTATGTTGATGACATGCTGCTCACTGGTCCTCATGAGAAGCGTATGGCTGATTTTAATGCTGATTTGCATTCCTCATTTGAAATGTTTGATTTCAGACATTTGCATCATTATTTGGGCATTCAATTTATGCAATTTGATGGTAGGATAGCTTTGTGTCAAACAAAATATATTTACACATTATTATAGCATTTTGGCCTTGAGGACTCTAAACCTATTGCCACTCCTATGGAGACAGGTTTACAATTGAGTCTTCATTATACTAGGATGCATTTGGTGTTGTTCTCTATCAGCACGCTGTTGGATGCTTGATTTACTTATGCATTACTCGACCATATATTCATTTTTTTTTCTCACAGATGAGCTCATTTATGCATTGCCTAGGTGTCAAGCATTGGCAGGGGGTTAAACGCATCTTTCACTACTTGAGGGTTACTCAGCTACTTGGATTGTTTTATCCCAAGGGGGGATCACTATCGGTAGATTTACATGCTTTTTCTGACTCTAATCAAGTTGACTTTTAAAACACTCATTTTTCCACTAGTGGCTTTTGCTTCATGCTTGGTAACTAATGTATATCTTGGTTGAGCAATAAGCAGACTACTATGGACACTTCCAGTTGTGACGTTGAGTATAAGGTAGCTTTAACAACCACTATTGAGTGTGTGCAGCTCAGATGCCTTATGGTTGATTTGGGTGTTGGTTAGTCTTCTACCACCCCCATCTTCACTGACACTCAGAGCACATTGGCAGTTGCGAGGAACCATGTCCATGCTCACACTAAACACATTGAGATGCATTACCATTATGTCAAGGACAGGTTCTGTGTGGGAGAAAATGAGCTTGGAATATGTGTCCGCACAAGAGAACATTGCAGACCTTTTCAACAAGGCTCTATCTAGCGGAAATTTTGAAGATTCACATAAAGCTTTGGGCCTACTTCCTTTTGTGGATTGATTCCACATAGCTTGGCACTTCTTTATAGATGAGTGCTAGCTCCTTGTTCACCCATCACTGCCAAGGGGGATTTGTTGATATATTTAGTTAATAGTGTGTGTGAACACATTAGGACCGTTGAGGCACTTTTTTCCCTCTTAAGGAGGTATCCCCCCCCCCCCCCTTCTTGTAGATATGCCTATTGAGCTAATGTTTGCATGTTTCGATAGACCTCAAAGTCCAATAGGTAGTGGGTTGTCTTCTCTGATGAGTCAAGGAGACTTATAGATATCATCATGGATTGGTTGCAAAGTTGTAGGACTTGGAGGGATGCAGTGGAGTCACTTCATGGGAGCATCTACAATGAGGTGAACTTATAAACTTGGTTTGGTGCTCTTAGTTATTAAATATCATGTCAATTTGTCTCAGTTCACAAATATGCTTTGTTATAGGACTGTAGATATAGATATTTTGATCTCTCTAGGCATGTGTATGGCAATGATGTGCCACATTTTGTATTTAGCTCATATATGGCAATGGTGTGTCACATTTTGTATTTTGCTCATATATGATAGTGGTGGCACATAATTTTATATTTGGTTCCTATATGGTAGTGCTTTGCCACATTTTGTGTTTGGCTCATATATGGTAGTGGTTCGCCACATTTGTATATGGTTCATTTATGGAATATATATCTCTTTTCTACATGTTTCATTTATGGGATATTTCTTTTATACATGGTTCATGGTTGACTATGCTCATCTCTTTTGTGCCCGATAGTATTTTACATTACCAAATCATGTTTTGGTTGTGAGTCATCTAAACACTAACCCCGCAACCACTAGAGTACATGTCACATGTACTCAATTTCTTTAGGGTAGAGTGTATTGTGTTTTGCTACAAAACATCATGGTGATGTTGATGTATCAAGAGACAACACACTCTACCCACAAAAAAAATTTGTAGTTATGATCATTTGTATAGGCACTCATATGAGCGTCGATATGCCGAGGGGCATACCACTGCTTTTGTCCAAAGGAATATCGATGCTTATATCAACACTTATATCGAGGCCTATACTGACACTTATACCAGTGCTTTGGTAATGATGCCTACGTAGGCGCTTACACTGTCATCAAGGAAAAATGGCACTCATGCATTTGCATTGATAGAATCCCTGATATACCCCTCATATGTTGTAGTGCATGATGTGCCATCAAAGTCACCATGAAGACGGTCTAATTGTTGCTACCATGAATGATTGTGCTCATGCCAACAATCCTACAGATTCATGGCCTGGGGAAACATGCAACACTTGAAAATACATTGACATCTAGTGTGCTAGATGAAGCACATAGTAAGGCTACAGATCAACTCCTAGTCAGGGTCATCTCTATCGCTCAACATCGAAGGGTGGAGATCTTGAGTGGTGCCAACTCTCCCATCTTGAACCAAGAGGATCTTGATGCTTGCCTCGTAATAGAAGAAGGAAGGGCCAATAAGCGGGTCCGAAGAGACCACTTCACAAGTAATGATCTAAGAGCCCTTGTGCCAGGTAAGTTGCCACAAGATCCACCACCAAATCTGATGTGCCAACTAATAGTCCGAGAGTCAATCCTCAGAAGATTTATTTTCTATAGCGTTCTTAGTATAGGTTCTATTATTATGCCTTAAGTTCTATATAATCCTTCCTTCGAAATTTAAGAGCACTTAGAAGTTGAGCGTTTTAACTTTACAACCCTTAAAAAAATTCCCCTTAAGTAAGAGCCTCCAAGACGCCTTACTCTTCCATAAACTCTTTAGTTCTAACGGAAATGCAATCTGATGATCTAGAGCTCTGAAGGCTTGAACTGATTGAAAGTGTAATTGTACAATGAAGGACATAGTACACCACATAATACCGACTGGAAATGAATAGATTATGAAGGCCGACTAAGAATAGGAACTAAGCTATAATACTCGTAAAGCTACACTATCCATCAATAATGCCCGAAGGCCAATACAAGACCTTTCTGAACTACATTATTTGACGTCTCCCAAAGATGAGGATCTATATCACCCTTGAAATCGATGTGGATTTAACCCTCACGCCACTCAAGGGAGGCAAAAAACCGGACCACATGAGGTTTGTTGCTAGATACTTTTTCGTTTAGTTGTTGATATGAATATGAACATACTTTATGGTCGGTTTAAGCACGTTGGTGAAAGCGACCTTGTCTTCTACTAGGAAGGTGTACGTAAAGAACAGACGTTCTTCATTAACATTCAGCACCCAAGCCTACAATCATGTTGGGTTAAATCCTCCTTGGAGATAAGTTTAGTACAAGTGCTAAAACTTCTTCTGTTTTGTTTCTCTCTCAACGTTCGTTATGCTTTGTGAGTGCATCGCTGAACTAGTGCATTTTCATCGTTATTGGGATTTCCTCAATCGAAACATACTCAATCTACCATCAGCCTTGATACATCACGAAGGTTTACATAAAAGTCTTAATAGATATAAGTACGTCATTTGTTTTTTCCCATGATGAAAATTTACGTTTGTACTCAAATCCACTGCACTCATGAAAAGAAATAATCAAACCCTTGAGCGGAAAGAAATGATATAAGCAGCGTTTTATGGCTTTAGAAATCATAGGTATTGTGATGGATATAACACTGAATATGCGCACATCAGGTGCAAACCCAACAAACACACATCAGGTGTAAACCCAAGAAGTTAAGGTCGTTGCAAAATGCGGCTGTAGACTTTTTTCCAGGCGGTACGATAGAGATTGCAGACTTCTTTCGGATACAGACTCACACAGCGGAGAGCAACAGTCGATGAAATATATCTTGAAACTCTGATATGGAACAAATGGGGCTGACGGGGAACACTGAGCAGAGTTCTCTTTTGCGGCGTGGATTTCAGCATGCAAATATTGGGGCTGAGCGGGAACGGTCGGAACATTGAGCAGCATTCGCTTTCGTGATCTGGACTTAACCATGCAGTGAGCTGTTTCGTCACATGGAGTTAACCATGCAGTCAGACTTCACTCAGTGTGAATGGAAGTTGACAGGCCCGTCCACCTCCCAATTGGCGATAGCAGCATACGTACAGATAGAACGGGACTCCACCCTGGAGTTGCATATCTACACAGGGCTCCGCCCTGTGTGAGTTTTGCTTGCCATCGAGAGGGCTTTCTTCGTTCAAGTTCGACAATACAAAGCGGGAGCTCACGAGAGGCGAAGAATGAAAACTAGTGTAGTGTTAGAGAACAGGGTGAGATTGTGCGACCTGGAAGAGGCTTTTGCCAAATAGCAAGGACTGACGATAAGGTAAAAATGTCTTCTTTCCAAGGGGTTCCATGCGCTGCCTCAGCTTTGCGTAGTGCTCTGCACAGGGTGATGATGAATTGCTCTGCGTGATAGAGGCGTGGGCTCTGAACCGGCTGATCGTCCGCGCCATACAGTTTATTTCTCTCTTTACCTCCTTCCCGTCCTTATGCCGACGATGCGACTGATAAGCAAGATGATTACCTGTCGCCTGCAAACTGATTAAGTGTTGATCCCTTTTTTGAGTCTGGAGGCAATCCGTCTCTTGCATCTCGTTGCATTCCACGAATCCTTGTCTAAAGATCTTCAATTCGCGGTCATGAGTAAGGCAGGCCTTCTTCACGAGAATCCAGAGCTTCACTAACAGTGGATGGCTGATTCCCTGACTGTCAAGCGATGTCGACATATTGAAAAGCTTCGTAGAGGAGCGAGAAGAAGATGCGGATGAAGAGGAATGCGATGGAGAGGACAACGTGGTCGAACTAGGAAGAGAGAGTGATGGTTGATCCGCCTCCGAATCTTCTCCTTCTCCTTCATCATCGATCGTCAGATTTACTTTGTTTCCCCCGGTACAATATGGAAGCGGGAATGCACGGAATGATGTGCCCTCATAGGCCCCGGATGCTTCGGAAACAGCATCGACATTCACATACCAATGAGAAGTCGATGCTCGTTCCCTACACGGAACGTCCCCCATTGCCAAAGTGTTTTGTTTTAACTTGGCGTGGGCGAGCTTAGGCGAGACTGGCAGATCATCGTCCAGGGCCGGAAATTCGAACTCGAAAGACAGCGACGAGATTTTCAGATCAGGCACACCTTCATTTGTACTCGAGCTTTCAATCTGCATTGCAGATAATTGCCTCGAATAAATACCCTGAATAAAGAAGGTCGTTGAGGACGAGAATAAAGTGAGTAGAAATTTCCGATGTTGGAGAGCATTTGCGTGGAGAAGAAGGTGAACACTCAGCATGTAATGCCAATACCTGGAGAAAGCTTTAAAAGGGGTTGCAGAGGTCTCACTACATCTGCGTAGCAAAGTAATGCAGGAGGGGGCTCGGAATGGAAGCTTGATGTATAAGCTAAGGCTTTGCTCATGCTGCCCTTTCTTCTTCCCTCATCATTACTCGAAGAAATGGGAGGCAATAAGTTCTACATTCATGACGCATTTAAATCTCTTTCTTGTTGATTCCATGACATCATAATCTTTTATTACTGTTGTTTTATATATTTTGCGGCATGCCTTGTAGACACGTGTCTTATAGCAAACGCTCTTATAAATTTGAGGCGCTGAATATGCCAACAATGAGCCTAATAATACTTATTCACCATATAATTGAGAAGGGCAAGTGCAAAGTGTAGAGGGTGTTTGCTATAATAGTAAACATGTTGAATTATTGGTCTGAAGATAAAGGGTTCAATATCCCCTAATCGAATCTGCTTAATGTTAACCTTGAATATAAGGCTAAAGAGGATCCTTGGACAACCTCCTAGCTATCTTTATTATTAATTCAAATTTCAAATATAAAATGAGAGTAATAGTCAAACATAAAAAGAGAGTACTAATGGTCAAAGATCCAAAGCCCTCAAAGAAAGAAGCGGATGCAGCGGACAAGATCTATATAAAATGATTTCTCTCTTAACAAGGACAACTTGCATTCATGACAAGTTCAGATAACAAGTCGTGGAAAGAACTTTGCTCCTAGCAACTCGGAACATTTTGAATGGATCCCATACATGATGCTTCCAAGCAGTAGCCATAATAGAAAAAGATGAATAATGTAACGTCTCATGTAACAAAGTAGAAGTAAGAGGTACATCTACACACCGTAATTTGGAACTTATATTGTACCGACACACGAAATAATATGTTTGAAATCTTTCTTTCCTCTCGAAAAGCAATCGCTTTGAACTATTTGAAGAGAAGCGTGTGCAAACTACAGAAAAAAGATTTATAAAGGGACTGAAAAGAACTCACAAAGTTTTGTAAAATAGGTTTATAAATCTTTTATTACCTTAATGCGGGATTCATTTATTTTGCGATCTTATATCCTAGAGCACATAAACAATGGAATGTCATCCATGGACTAAAGACCTTTCTATAGATCAATCTTCTAGCATACTCTAATAGAATACTCTAAAAGTTCTTGAAGATCTTGAGTTTTTAATTACCTCTTTTATTTTTTTTTCTTTTTGCCATTGCCTTGGATTTGATAAAACAGTCAAACACATCACTCTTATGCTTAAGAAAGTATCCACAGAAGTCATTTGGCTAAAATCATCCATAAAAGTAACATAATACCTAATATCTGCAAGTGATGGCTCGTTTGTAGGACCCCAGACATCAATATGCACTGATTCTAATAAATCCTTCTTTTCAATTTTGTACTAGAAAAAGGATGCCTTGTTTGCTTAACAAATTGACAAGCGTCACTTAAATGTATCATATTTTGTTTTGAAATATCAAGCAAACCAACAACAATCTTTCTTTGAACCATGTTTTTCAATTTATGTATGTTTAGTTGTCCTATTCACTTATGCCACAACTCAATTTTAGAGATTTTATTATTACCAATTGAATAATAAGAAAAAAAATTAGAGTTACATTCTTTGTAAAAAGTCTTCCTTATCGTTGACCTTTTGCCAAGACTTTATAATTTTGTTTCAGATTTTCAACAAAACACCTAGATTTGTTGAACCATACTTGATAGCCATGCTCCACTATTTGACTAACTAAAATAAGATTTTTACTTGTAGAAGGTATAAGAAGAAATTTGTTTAAACCTTTATTGCTTTTTTTATCTTCAAAGCACACATCTCTAACTTGCACTATTTTGTGCATTGAAGAGTCACCTATTTCAACCTTACCATCAAACAAAGGTGCATGCAAATCAACAGAAAAATCAACAATATTTCTCATATGATTACTACATCCATTCTCAACATACCATATATCACTTTTATGATTCATACAGATGGTAATTTTGTTCAGGAAAAAAATCATGAAAATGTTTCCTCAATTTGACCATTCTTATCTTCTTGGCTTACTGTTATAGTATCATGTAAACCATCTTTAATTTCTTCTTGCATTTCTTTTTGAACCCGCAAAATAGGATCTCTATACCAAGACAACAACTCGTCACGAGTGACAATCATTTCCTTAATTATTGGATTATAGCACTTATATCCTTTTTTATTATCTACACAACCCATGAAAATACATTTCTCTGATTTTGGCTCTAGTTTCGTTCTTGATGCATATGGAATCATAGCCAAACAAACACAATCAAACACACACAAATGATCAATAATAGTTTTTCTATTAAACCAAAACTCAAAAGGAGTTACATTATGTGTTGTAGATGCTGGCATATGATTCATCAAATATAGTGTTGTATTTATTGCTTCAGCCCAAAACATCCATGTCATCTGCTTTTCATTTAGCATTACTCTTGCTATTACTGCAATAATCCTATTCCTTCTTTCAACCACTCTGTTTTGCTGAGGAGTATAGCTATAAGTGACTTCTCATTTTATACCTTTGTTCCAAAGAAAATCATTAAACATTCTTGAAAAATATTGACTACCACCGTCAAATCTTAACCTTTTGATTACCTTTCCTATTTGTTTTTCTGCCATCACTTTGAATTTGAAAAATAGTCAAACTCATCACTCTTATGCTTAAGAATATACACTGAAGTCATTCGATTCAAATCATCCACAAAAGTAACATAATGCTTACTATGTGCAAGTGATGGCTCCTTTGTAGGACCCCAAACATCACTATGCACTAATTCTAATAAATCCTTGTTTTCAATTTTGTACTAGAAAAAGGATGCCTTGTTTGCTTAACCAGTTGACAAGCGTCACACAACTGTATCATATTTTGTTTTGAAATATCAAGCAAACCAACAACAATCTTTCTTTGAGCCATGATTTTTTGAACCAAGTGCATCTACAATCTTCTTAATTTTTAAAACATAATCATTTACTCATTGTCATACATCTTTTGGAAATTATCTAATTGGTTTTTTAGTTGAATTTCTCATGCCTTTGTGTTTGTTGAGAAGAGTTGTTCTAATACTTCCGAGATCTCCCTACTTGTTCTAAAGTCTTGTATGTGCTCTATCATATTTGACTCAATATTTTGTGACAATACAAATATTACCTTCTTGTCATGCTCATTCCACCTCTAATACTCATAGATTTGTTGTGGTGTTGGATTTGCTATGTTCGACGTCATAGTGGAGATCATCCAACCACATGGAAGGTTGTTTTTTATTATGGATTTACTAGGGAGATCCTCACGCCTATTGGTTGCCTCCAAGGATGATGTGGGGGGATTCCTAAATTCTTTTGTGGACATCTACATTTAGGCTTGCATTTCTATAAACCGAAAAGCTTGCTTTCAGTTTTAAATACTTTTGTTTTGACATCAACATCTCAAGCATACAAAATATTCTTTAGGGACTTCTAATCACTTCAAAGCTACAACATGGACAGACCTTGAAGAAACTTCTTAAGCAGTAGACATTCTAAGCCTAATGATGTTCTGTTCTTCTTGGAGATACATGGTTGACAAAATTGAGCATGCTTGGCTCACAAGCTTGTAGATTTCCTTGGTAGAGGATGGGGAGAAACAATATTCAAACCATTCTCTACTTGATTCTATACAAAAGATATGTACCCATTTAAATGTTTGAAATGCACTCCACTCACATGTGGAGGATGGCAAGCTATGAATATCTAAGATTTCTAAGACGTTGCATGATACGTTTGCTATGTTCCAATAGTTTGCTACAGATTTTCTATGGAAAAACAATAATTTTCTTTAGTAATTTATGCTAGAAGATTGAAATTTTAGAACAGATGGAATTGTTTTCATCATACTAAACATGTCTATGTGTCAACCCCAGCTATAGATTAGAATATGAGACTACTCTTGAGAGCTTTTCTTTCTATGGACACTCTACTAAATTCGTTAGTTTGTTTCTCCAAGACGTCCATTATCCAATGTTTCGTGTAATGAGGCTTCTTTCTGAATCTTAAAATGAGCCTCAAAGTTTTGTTCAGGCTATTTTAAGAAGATGAAAAAAATGTCAGACGTGTTGTCCTTATTCATATCAAGCTTCTTGTTATTGGGACTCAACGTTGAAGGATAATGGCCGTTCTTTCAGCTATCGACTTGTTTTATGTTAATGCCCTATGGAGTGATCATATATTCTTTTTAACAAAGGTATTTTGAATTAAGAAGAAGGAAAAGGTATACTAATCCAACATATTTATGCTAATGCCCTAAGGAGTGATCATACATTCTTTTTAACAAAAGTATTTTGAATTAAGAACAAGGAAAAGGTATACACATGAGTTAGAAAGAAGGTTTGTAAGTTTATGGTGTTCGTCACAAGCGATCGACTTGTTTTTGAGTTTGCGATCGAGTTGCTTGGGGAGGGGGGCTGACGTTTTACAATAGTGAATGAGGAGTGACCTGTCGGTATCCACTTCTCACTCGCAAATGAAAAATTTCCTGTATGTGATCTCAGGGTATAAAGTGTTTTTTAGCTGACATGGAGGAGTGACATGTATCCGCATTTGGGTTTTATTGGAAAAATCAGAATCTCTTGTATCTGCTCTCAAAGCCACAGAAAAGATAGGGCCACAGGAAAGAGAAATTAGGGCCACAGAAAAGAGAAAAGTGCTGGTCATATCACTCAATTTTCTATCTCCCTCCAATAAATACAGCGAAAAGTACAAGAGGATGAAAGGGACCTTTTAGTGTTCAATGAAATTCATGTCAAGGAGCATTTGAAAGTATTGCAGAATGATTCTCTCTCGACGACGACGACGACCTCACGAATTCATAAGTACCGCACATTCTGAATTTACAATTTGAAGAGTTCCCGTCTTCTCGGAGACATGTGGCTCACATATTTGCACATGCGTTGCCGACTTTTAACAGAGTTTTCTTGGAGACGACGAGTTTTCTTGCCAAGCTCAGCACCCAAGGGAGTTCCTTATTTGCCTCATTGAAATGCATTCCATCCACATGTCGATGATGGCAAGCTATGAATGTGTCATGGCGTGATACATTTGCTTTGTCGTGATTGTTTGTTAGAGGTCTCCTATCGAGAAACTCACTTCTCTTTTAGAAGCTTTTCGTACAATAGAGACAAGTGCTGGTCATATCAAAACGGAATTTTCTATATCTCCCTCCAATATTTAGATTAGATTACAATAAATAAAGCGAGAAGTATTGAATAAAGTGCACGTTAAGGAGTATTTCGAATTATTGCAGAGTTTACAATTATTCTATCGACGACAACGACGTCACGTGAAAGCTACTGCATTTACAGTGCTGATAGGGTTCTTCGGGTGGCAGAATACTCGGGTGACTGGATCCATGTGTTTCTCCCTAGCTACTTCACCAAATTAACTTGTTGAGTTCTCAGCCACAGAGCAATCTACTTCACCAAATCACAAAGCGAACAGAATGCGAGGCTCCATTACTCACACACTTACTTGACTAACCTCTATATCACAACACAGATAGAAGCCGCTGGGCTGGCTTCCGCCGGGGGGACGCTCGAGCCCTCCAAGTCCGGGTACATGCGCCAGCGAGATAATAAACATACTTCATCAGATAGTACAAAATAACTTTAAATACTTCAATACATAGTAGTATCTGGAAGTGATCTTCTCAGTGCGACAGAACACAGACAGTTGGATAGGTCCTCTACCTATCTTTCTTACTTCCTCCTCTATCTTTCTTACTTCCTCCTCTATGCACACAAGAGAGAACATCATTAATTCATATTAAAAGGTTACATTCTGGTGTCTACCTCTTGGGCGAGATGTTTTAGGGGTATTCTTATTACAAAGGTGTCTGACGATGGCTACCACTGGCATACCCAAAGGACCTAAACCCAAAAAGATATAATTATAGATCTTATTTGTCTTCCTCCTGCTCATCCTCAGAAGGACTGAAGAGTTCTACTTGGAAGGACTCACAGGCTTTGGAAAAAAAATTGTGCTAAGTTTTCTTGCTAAGTATATTCAAAAGTTTTTGCACTTTTTCTAGTTGGATAGTGATAGAACCATCTAGTTGTTGACTGAAAGTGGCGGCTTCATTCATAATTGAATGACTCTACACTTTAGCAAGCCGCAGACCAAAATCTTCTTGTAAATATAATTCCTATTTGGCTAGATGCTCCTGGCTTCAACTTCCACCCAGGCATTCAGGATAGCCTTCTCCTTTACTAGCTTTTATTCAGCCATTGGCTTCTATAGTACTGACACCTATTGTTGAGTCACTAGTTCTATTGTTCTTGATGAGTTTTCCTAGCATACAATTGCTATTTTGTCTCCTTCAATGTTGTTGTTGTTTGCTCCACTAGCTCCTAATTATTAGAGCTCAAACATCATCTCCTTAATGGCTATAGGCTGCACAATTATTTCCTTTTCCAATTCTTGGATGTGCAACAGGTGATGGGAGTTGGCATCTTGTAAGTTAGAGACCTGCTTCCTGCACTTCTCGGCCTCATGCTTTGCTTTTTGAAAAACTACCTTTAAGAACTATGTCTACTTCTATTCTTGATATACAACATCATCGAGTTGTTGGTTGGTGAAAGTTTGATGCTCGAGGTCTACTTGAATTTTGTAGTTGAGGATCTGTAGCCAAATGTAGTGTTGTCTCAAATGCTCGGTGATCTATTAATAATCTTCCATATTAGGGGTACTCAGATCTTGCATATGCAGTAGGTAGGTGTTGAGTCTACATAACTCGTGCAAGCCACATTTACCATTGACTCCAAATTGCCAAAATTGTTCGTTGGTCACGGGTAGGGACAAAATCTTCTAAAAATCTTGGCCCTCGTTGAGAGTCAAAGGTGCAAAATTCCATGGAGAAGCGGGCTAGGAAGTCTAAGACGAACTGACACTTGGGGGTGTACCTGGTGGTGAATAAGAGGGTGAAAAGGGAGGAGATGGGTTAGCAAGAGTATGGTTGGGAGAAGGTTTTCCAACCTTATTCATAGGTTTTGGAGAAGGAAAAGTGGATTTATAAGATTCCTTGATTGACGAGGGTGGTAGGGAAGGAGGGGTTGCATCCTAAATATGGGTATCCTTCGACAGGGAGGAAGGGGGAGGGGAAGGTTGGACTTAAGAAGATGAAGAGACTTCATTGTTCATCAGAGGAAAAGGTGGAGGCAAAGGAGGGTAAACCATTTGATTTTGATTGACTTGGTCAATGCTCAAGGAAGAGGAGGTGACAATGACCTAGAAATGGCAAGATCGACACAGGATTAGGTTGAGGCTTTCATCTTCTTCTCCTTCGATGGGGGATGCACTTTCGCCAAAACGAAGGGGGTTCAGTATAATGGGGGTAGTAATAGGGAACTCATCGATGTACAAAACACAAAGGATATAGGGAAGATGGGTTTTTGGGTGGTTTCCATTATATAATTGGTGGACGATGTGTTATGATTCCTTCTCAATACGATTAAACAAGATGATCAACCAGTTGGTTGTTCCCTTTATGGTAGGAACTACAACAGATCGATGGTATACCGAGGTTTTTACCGAGGAAAATGAACGCGGCTTTATTTGCCGTGACGCCGGTGTAAAGGTCGGTCTCCGCGTCGGTACCAACGAGTCGGTATAGGCATCGGTCTAGACGTCGGTAAAAGCATCGGTATATGCGTCGGTATATGCGTCGGTATAAACGTCAGTATACACGTCGGTAACCGGTTTCTGCTGCAACGCCTCCTAGATGTACCGATGGTTATTCCGATGACACTACTGGGAGTACCGTTGCTAATACCGACGACCATACCTGCAAAATTTTTTTTGGGCAGAATGTTTTGTCTTTTGCTACAGCAACATTACCATGATGTTGCTGAACAAAAGACAATACACTCTGCCCAAAAAAAACCGAGTACATGTGATGTGTACTCTAATGACAACCGAAATATGATTTCATGAAACAGAGTATTATTGTACACAAAAGAGATCGATAATCAGAATGAACAATGAACCATGTACAAAAGAAGTTATATATTTCAATAATGAAGCATGTACAAGAGTGTGGCAAACCACTGTCATCTATGACGCTTTTACAAAATGTGGCAAAACAATGTATTGCCATATGGAAATCAAATACAAAATATTGGTCTTCCACTGCCATACACATGCAAAGAACATTCCATATCAACAGTCCTACAACAAAGAAAAATAATGGAATGAGATAAATTCACATGAAAATTACAAACAAGTAAAAACCAAGTTTATAAATTAAATACCTCATCGCAAACACTCCCATGAAACTACCGCACTGCATCCCTCCAAGTTCTGCAATAGTGCAGACAACCCATGACTATATCCATAAGACTCCTCCGATCGTGTTGGAGGACGACCCATTGCCAGCTCCTGAAACAAATATAAAAAGATTAGAGAAATATATATGAGAAATCTAACACAAATAAATTCTATAAATGAAATGGTATTTACAAACTCATGACGCATCGTATCATATCCGCCGCTGCCCAAATGTGACGGTCCAATCGTGTCTAGACGTGTGGCTGTGGCATTTCGTTGCTGGCGATATCGATCAGGAGTCTGCTGCTGCTCATCACGAATCATGTCCCACTCCTCAGCATCTAACCACACACGCTTTGGTAAGCCTTCTCTGAATGCATCAGGAGCCTCGGATCGTCAATGCGACATGACCTCACGTGCGGTAAATCCACTCCTAGAACCTCCTGCTCTAGAGCATGACCTCGATCTACGAGACGGGCCAGACCCTGTATCGCGCTGAGGTGTCGAACGCACATGTCTACTAGTAGATTCACTAGGAGATGGTTGCAAAGATCGTCGTGGTGGAGTCACAAAGCTAGGAGACATACCTCCTACGGGAGTAGCACCACCCTCAGGAGTGACACCGGCAGGAGTGACACCGGCGGGAGTGACACCGGCGGGAGTGAGGCCAGTGGGAGTGAGGCCGGCAAGAGTAAGGCCGCCAGGAGTGAGGCCGGGAGGAGTGCTACCACGAGCGATCCAATACTGTGATGCAGCGGCCATATACGCAGGAGGAACCTGAGAGATGAACTCCAAAAACTGCTCCTCTGTCATTTACTGTGGAGTGACTGGAGGACTATCTCCCATCGTGCTCTGTAATAAAAGAACTCAAATAATTAGCATGCGATAAGAAAAATAATATAGGGAATAAACAAAAAAAAAACCAAAAATTAGTACGTACAAGTCTTTTATTCAAAAGTCCTCTATTCTAGCATCCTCTTGAAGATCCGATGCACCGAGAATATCTATCTCTAAATTGATTGCTTCTAAATAGCTTGCTATGCTTGTTTCCTCCTGATCATCATCTACCTCTTCTTCAATGACCTCTTCTTCTGGAACAATGATCTCTTCCTCTCAACAATCGAATGAATCTCTGAGTCCACTAGAGATGGACTTTCTTCTACATCTGCATTTTCAAAAATTTGTCTACTACGTGGAGCGACTTGTAAAACAAATAGCCACTCTGGGTCTTTTGAATCTGGTATAAAAACAACTTGCTCACAATGTTCGGGAAGTACAAATGTATCCCTTTCATCTGTCCATAATCTTGTGGAGTAGACTTGAAGCAAACCGCTCTTATCTCGTCTCACTGTTGCGTTTCTTCCAGAGGTGACTACTTTGAACCATTTCACGTCAAAAACAAAGTAATCAAACTTTCTGAAAGATAGTTTCAAGATGTCTTGAATCACACCACAATAATCTAACTCGCCTTCTAGAGCATTATCATCTCTTGCACTCGCTCTACTTTTTTGCAAAAAATTCACCATCACTCCACTATCAAAAGTAGACCGGTTTCGATCGATTCGTGCGATTCGAAAGTGTCGTCCATGAGACCATACTGCACCGTATTTGATATACTCCCAATCACATCCTTTTGCGAGTTCTTCTTCTTCTTCAGAGATATCTTCACCCGCTGCCTTTGCTTATGAAATTGCTGCATCTAGCCATCTGCTCGTTGGAAAAGGTGGGAGAGGTCGAAGATTTTCTCGAAGAGGCGAAAATCGAGTAGAACGATTTCTTCGAAACTGAGCTCTTTCCTTTGCGTTAGTTTCCTTAGCAAGTTCATACCTTTCTAACCACTTTTGCATAGGCTCAGAGTTAACTATGCAAAACTTCACTGCCTTCTCTCTGAAAGATGCATCCATTTTTCTTTGCAATCCTTTACCTTGTGGTTCATCGCCTACGAGACGAACATCTTCATCATCGCTCCATAAGCAAGGCATTTCGGGATCCGATATACGTAGAAACTCAGTAATGAATACAAGAGATTCTTGTACAAGCCATCCCTCTGCCATGCTACCCTCTGGACGTGCTCTCTGTCGAACAAACCCTTTTAATGTCTTTATAAAGCGCTCTAAGAAGAACATCCATCGACTATGGACAGTTCCTGCTATTGCAACTTCATTTACTACATGAACCAATATATGAAGTTGAATAGTGAGAATACTTGTGGGAAAGTATTTCTCTACCATACAAACAACCTCGATAGCATTGAGTTTCGCACTCTCTATGCTACCTCTATTTATCTCTTTAGAAGATATCCACTGTACTAAAGAACTAATTTTATAAATGGTTTTTCGTACATCCTCTGATAGACAATCTTTTAGGGCTACAGGGAGCACAAACTGTAAAAAATTGTGCCAATCATGAGACTTGAGTCCTGCAAGATCTTCGTTTCGTGTGAAAGCAGTCTTTAGACATCTCATGCATCCAGTAGATGTACGAAACTCTGAAATTGTTTTCTTCACTTGTTGCTCTTCCATCCTGTGAAGCACCCAAGGAGCTCTTGGTAACGATACTGTTCCGTTGGGCTTAGTAATTGTCCACAACTCTCGCGTACGACCTCGCTCTTCTAGGTCGTCCCTTTGTGCTTTGATTTCTTTCTTTCCGATCAAAGTTTTCCAAAGCATCTCTCCCACATTCTTGAAAATATGCATCGGGTCTACCAAATGATTGATCACCAGTTCACTCCAATAAGGGAGTTCATGAAAAATGGACAACCGTTTCATGCCAGCAACTGGATTTTCTGAATCCCACAATTATTTCCAATCGCTAGCTTTCATTTGGTGTTATGCTTGTCGACCAATTTGTCCTTCACATAAAACATGCCCATGAGGCAAATATCTATGATGTCCTTCATAGACAGTTTTACGTAGTGCTTTGGAATAGCGTGCTTCGAGTCTGGTCCGCATAAAGGACAAGCATGGTAACCCGAGATCGATAAACCTGAACATTCACCATAACCAGGCCAATCATGCATTGTCCACATAAGTATGCCTTGCACTCGCACGTCTCGTCTTCTTATAGGTTGAGACATGTCACGCATAGTGATCCCATCCCATAAAATGCGCAGTTCTTCTACAAGTGGTGCAAGATATACATCCATGTTTTTTACCTTATACTTACCTGGTACAATAAGAGCTAATAATAAATGACCTTTCTTTGTGGCCAACCATGGTGGGATATTATAATTGACCAAACATACAGTCCATGTGCTCCATGAAGAATTGCGTAATCCAAATGGATTCACTCCATCCCTAGCTAGGCCTAGACGTATGGACCGAGGCTCACTAGCAAACTCTAGCCAGTTACTATCTATGTGCTTCCAAGCATCAGAGTCAGCTGGCACTCGCATTACATTATCTGTAGACCTGCTCTTTGTATGCCATGACATTAACTCAGCTATAGATTTGCATCTAAACATGTTCTTAATTCGTGGAATGATAGGAAAGTGACGAAGAACCTTTGCGGGGATTGCTTCACCTATAACGTCTTCTCTAAATCTATTTTCTCCACACTTTGGACATACGTGGAGATGCTCATACTCATTTCGAAAGAGAATGCAATCATTCGGACAAGCATGAATTTTCGTATAATCCATTCCAATGGACTGTAAAAGTTTTTTCGCATCTCCATGTGTTGGAGGCATGTCATTGCCCTCTGGCAAAATTTGATCTTTAAGAAGCCTACAATAAGCAATTAAAATGATATTAGTAAATGAAGTTATTGTGATACAACAATGAAAGCCAATTTGTTCTCCACTTACCTGAATAATTCAGTGACACTACTATCTGACCATCCATACATGGATTGCAGATTGAGCATCGCGAGTGAAGCACGTAGTACAGATATCTTTGCTCCATTGTAAAGTGGTAAACGAGCTAATCTTCGCATGTTTTCATGTTCTTCATCAACTTGTGATCGTGGAATTTCTGTTGTGTCCATGAAACTCTCGTCGACACCGTCTTCACCATCATGATCTTCGTCCATCTCATAAAATGCTTCAAGCATCTCTTCCATAAGTTCATTCTGTGTAATATTATTAGTGCTTGCTTCTACGTCTAAGTGCTTTTTTGCTCTCTTTTGTCCACGAGATGTTACCAATGCAATGTCGTTTGGATCCATGTGCTCACCTGGGGGACCATGCCAATGATAGCATAGGTTTTCCAGTCGACTCCTATCAAAGGATCCATACTCTTTAACATGTGCAGTACAAATCCGTCGTTTCCGATAAATTTGATACTTGCACTGTGTGCAAGTACATGCCATTCTCTCTTCAAGATCCAAAGAAGCCATCTGCTACAATATGGACATTTTAGAACATTTCTTTTTTTATTAAACCTAAAAATCTAACTCTTAAAGACCTAAATACTTAAATACCTAAAAAAACTTAAAATCCTAGTTTTAAGACCCTAATCTATATAGCTATCCTCTTAATTAAGTTATATGTATGCCTAAACCCTAAAACCCTAATTTTAAAGATCTAGACCTAAATTATGTATATTTCTATACACATGTGTATATACATGTATATATGTATTATATGTGTATGTGTATGTGTGTATATATGTTATGTACGTGTTAAAACCCTAAAACCCTAATCCAAATGACCTAGAACTAAAACATGCATATATATGTATGCATGTGTATATATATGTGTATATGTATATATATGCGAATATAGATAGGTATATAAGTATGTGTGTTTGTGTATTTATATATCTATTTATATATTCAAATTTTTTCTTTACTTAAATATATTTAATTATATATATTTAATTAAATAATTTAAAACACTAGTTCTTTTTATATTTATTTATGTATATAATTATCTTATTTTATATATATAACTATTTATATATTCAGATTTTGTTTCTTACGTAATCCTATTTTTATATATTTAATTTTATATATTTAATTATAAATATTTATTTAAATTATTTAAAACACTAGTTCTTTTTATATTTATTTATGTATATAATTATCTTATTTTATATATATATATATCTATTTTTATATTCAGATTTTTTTTCCTTACGTAATCCTATTTTTATATATATAATTTTATATATTTAATTATAAATATTTAATTAAATTATTTAAAACACTAGTTCTTTTTATATTTATTTATGTATATAATTATCTTATTTTATGTATATATCTATTTATATATTCAGATTTTTTTCCTTACGTAATCCTATTTTTATATATTTAATTTTATATATTTAATTATATATATTTGGTTAAAACCCTAATATTAAAATTCTAGATATGAAATACTAAACCCTAAAACCCTAATCTTAAATATGTAGACCTAAAATATGTATATTTCTGTATACATGTGTATATACATGTATATATGTATTACATGTGCATGTGTATGTGTGCATATATCTTATGTAGGTGTTATAAACCTAAAACCCTAATCTTAAAGATTTGAATCTAAAATATGTATATTTTTGTATGCATGTGTATCTACATGTATCTATGTATTATATGTATATGTGTGTTTGTATATATATGTAATCTACGTATTAAAATCCAAAAACCCTAATCAGAAAGACTTAGACTTAAATCTGAAATACTAAACCCTAAAACCCTAATCTTTAATATGTAGACCTAAAATATGTATATTTCTGTATACATGTGTATATACATGTATATATGGATTACATGTGCATGTGTATGTGTGCATATATCTTATGTAGGTGTTATAACCCTAAAACCCTAATCTTAAAGATTTAAATCTAAAATATGTATAGTTTTGTATGCATGTGTATCTACATGTATGTATGTATTATATGTATATGTGTGCTTGTGTATATATGTTATGTACGTATTAAAATCCTAAAACCCTAATCAGAAAGACTTAGACTTAAATCTGAAATACTAAACCCTAAAACCTTAATCTTAAATATCTAGACCTAGAACCCTAAAACCCTAATCTTAAATATTTAACCCTAAAACCCTAATCCTATTTAAAACCCTAAAACCCTTATCTTAAATATTTAACCCTAAAACCCTAATCCTATTTTTATATATTGATGTAAAACAAAAACTTCAAAATAAAAATAGGATTATATGTGTGTATGTATGCATGTGTGTATGTATGCATGTGTGTGTATGTATGCATATGTACATGTGTGTGTGTATGTATACATGTGTATACATGTGTGTGTATGTGTATGTGTGTGTATGTAGGCATGCATGTGTGTGCATGTGTGTGTACGTGTGTGTATGTATGCATGCATGCATGTATGTGTATGTGTGTGTATGTGTATGCATGTGTATACATGTGTGTGTATGTATACATGCATGTGTGTATATGTGTGTATGTATGCATGTGTGTATATATGTGTGTATGCATGCATGCCGGTATATGTGTGTGTATGTATGCGTGCATGTGTGTATATATGCGTGTGTGTATGTATGTGTGTATATGTGTGTGTTTATGTGTATGTATGCATATGTGTATATATGTGTGTGTATGTATGTGTGTATGCATGTGTGTGTATGTATGCATGTGTGTGTATGTATGCATGTGTGTAAATTTATGTGTGTGTGTATGCATGCATATGTGTATATGTGTGTTTGTATGTAAGCATGCATGTGTGTATAGGTGTGTGTATGTAAGCATGCATGTGTGTATAGGTGTGTGTATGTAAGCATGCATGTGTGTACATGTATGTGTGTATGTATGCATGTGTAAATTAATGTGTATCTTCCTTTCTCTTCTCTCTCTCTTTCTCTCTCTCTCTCTCTCTCTCTCTCTCTCTTTCTCTCTCTCTCTCTCTCTCTCTCTCTCTCTCTCTCTCTTTCTAGCTCTCTCTCTCCCCTTCTCTCTCTATCAATAGCGAATAAAAGAATCACTTACAAGTATGTATCTTTTTGAATCGTTGTCGTCAAAGTGTAATGTAGGTCATCTCTCGTCCAATTCCAAACAATCGACGCCAACGAACTTCTGCAAAATCAACGAAAAGAGAAATTAGAAACCCTAAACCATAGAGAAACACAAATGCTAACAATACGCGTAGCACTTACCAAGATGTGAGAGTTAAGCTGAGAGAGAGTGTGTGTGTGTGTGTAGAGAGAGAGATCCGTGTGTGTGTGTGCACAAGACAATGCAGGTTCGCGCGCGCAAGTTCGACACTAGACCGAAAGTACTAAAAAATGTGAAGTTTTGCTCTCGCCTTTGCGGTATGTTTAAAAATTCGCCGCCCATATAGGCGCCGGTATGGACGTCGGTATACGCGTCAGTAACTGCCAGTAATTTATCAATGCTTATACCGACGCTCATACCAACGCATATACCAACGGCTACGGGCCACACCGACGATCTGTTTAAAACGGTCATACCGACGGTCACTTGACCGTCGGTATCTCTTAGTGAGATTTTCCGAGGGCTATACCAACGCCGACTATGATCGTCGGTATATGCAGCGTCGGTATGCCCCTCATATGTTGTAGTAAGGGGCAATGACATAATAGAACTACATGGAGATTCCATATGGGCGATGTTGTGAATTGAGGGCAATCACAAGAAAGTGGAGGATTGAGCACTCAAACTTGAGTCCACAACTAATGGCGTACCTGATCTGGCTATGCTGAGAGAATATTTCTTCCATGGCCACTCAAGAGATAGAGGGCATTGATGTGGAACCATCAATGGGTAGGAAGAATCTTTGATCCACCTCTATTGGAGTCATGTAGAGCTTCTATCTGCTAAGATGCACCATCTAGTAGGCAAAGGAGGCCGATTCAATGGCTATGGCTCAAATAAGGTTTCTTGTAGTGGGATGGGCTGCATCATCATGGTGAAAGAATAGGATGATTGTAATAATGAATAGGACTTGAGGAAGATATATATGCCATAACAATCATTCAAACCATGGAGACATAGGTAACAAACAAATGATTGAGTACATGGAAGGCAACCAAAAAGGATAAAGCTTTGAACCATTGAGTAGATTTTTAATTGATTCTCTAAGAAAGTTCCCTAACCAGAAAGTTGTGAGACCGATGTGCAACAAAATCTGGTACAAACCAAACCATCGGACTTTGAATTTTCTCATAATATGATCAAACTTTGAGTTGTTGAAGAGTACAAGTTGACCAACTTTAAAAACTCGATTCCTTAATAAAGGATCATGCATCTCGGTTTGTATCAATTGTACTTCTTGCATGAGCAAAAAACTTTCAAACCTCAACTCATCAAGTGCCCATAGATAATTGGTGTGAGTATATAGCAACTCACCTAGTAACAATTTATGCTCCATGGCCACCCTGAGGCTAGGGACAACCACTTCCATGGGAGCAATAGCTTCAACTCCAAAGGCTAGTTTAAAGGGGATATATCCTGTAGTAACCTTCTACCTAGTGCAGTATGCCCATAGAATGGATAGCAGGAGTTGATCCCACGGATCACCAAAAACAATAATTAACTTTTTCAGCAAAGTCAATAGTGTTTTATTGGCGCTTTTCACAAGACTGGTAGCATGGGGATAATATGGAGTACTAAATTTAAGAAGATGTCAAAGATTCAATTAATTCATTTGCAAAATGAGTGCCTTTATCGAAAACTATTTCAAGGGGAAGACAAAATCGTGGAAGAAGATATGGAGTCAAACACTTGGCAACTATTGTAGTAGTGGTTGTACGAACTACCTAGGCCTCAACCCACCATGTAGCATACTGCAGGTCATAGTATAACAAATTACCATGAGAGTAGTCAAAGGAGTAATTGGGCGGATAAAATCCTAACCCCATTTTGGAAATGGTTCTAGAGGAAGAACAAGTTGTAAAGAAAACTGATGTCACAACAAGGGTTGACACATTTGTGGGTAGGCATCACACTAGTGGACATAGTCATGCACATCTTGTTGCATGGTTGGCCGCCACATACACCTTTGCAAGATCTTTTCGAGTGTTAATTCCACCAAAAAAGGACCAGTTGAAGGTGCAGAGTGAGCCAAGGCCACAATTGACTATACTTCATGCATCAGGGCACAATGGATGCAAGCTTATGAGGGGATAACTGACCTACAATGATACAAAAATGGTTACTATACAGAGCGCGTTTCTATGTGGTTGTTGTAGACATGGGATTCGGTGGACAGCTAGTTGTAAAAAAAGTCATAAGGGTATCAAAATAGGAGTTAACAAGATTCTAGTGAATCAGTGAAGAGCTAGGTTCAATCGTGTAAGTAGTTGGGCAGGAGTCATCTATGCTCACTAGAGCTTCACGGGAATCTAATGGGGACAAAAAATGAACAATCGCATGGGAAGAACCTAGGTGATGCACCACATCATACTCAAGTTCTTGCAGAAAAAGAACCGATCTTGCAAGTCTGCCCATCCAAGTTTTACTAGTGAGCCAAATATGTTAATGAAGAGTGATTCATATAGAAGGAAATTTTTTGGTCAATTAGGTGGCGCTAGAATTTTTTCACATAGTAAATAAGGCCGAAGCATGCATGCTCTATAAGAGAGTAATTTTGCTCAACAGGGGTTGACGGGAGACTAGCACAATAGATCGATCGATGGCACTTATCCTAAAGTAGCATGAGGTCACTCCCTATAGCAATGTTTGAGGCATCAACAAAATCATCAAATGGGAGGTACCCATTCGGAGCCTTCAGGATGGGAACCTTAAGTTAAAAAAAAAAAAATTCCTAACATTCGGTAGTCCACTTGAAGTCACGAGGGGCTACTGTAGTAAATCAAGTAAGGGGAATTATTAAGTGATGCAACCATCATAAATGGTGGCCATGCCACTTGTTTTTTTAGAGGAATTGTAAAACATCTTTCAATGATTTTTTGTTTGGGGCTCGTAAGAACTTGTACTTTATCAGGATCATCATGAATTTTTTGACTTGAGATGATATGGCCCACCAGTTTAACATAGGACACACCAAAGATAGATTTACTTGGGTCTAGGCACAATCCATAATTTCTATACTTAAGGAAACATAATCAAAGATGCAGCAAGTGTGCATTGGTGGCACCAAAAATAGAGAAATTGTCCAAGTAGACTCACATAAAACTTGTAAGGTAGGGAAAATAAATCTCCTACATGCAGTGTTTAAAGATGTTGAGGCATTCCAAAGCCCAGACCACATGATTGTGCATGCGTATACTCCCCAATCAGTGATAAAAGCTTTCTTAGTTTGTCTTAGCCATACGGACCTCATTGTAGCCACTATACCCATCTAAAAGAGAGTACGTTTCTCATCCGACAACTTGATCAAGCATACTATGTAAGATCGGCATAGGAAATGCATTAGGCATTCCAGACATCATCATAAAGTGAAAAATGGTTAAGGTCAAATTCAATCAACCATTGAGGGGCTTCATTAACCAAGGTGGATTGGAAAATGATGGCTTTATACTCACAATCATCTCGATTTTCTACTACACTAGACTTAATTTTGAATGTTCTAACATGTGTGTCAGGATCATCTCTTGGAAATCCTCGAAACTTTAAGTGACACTGGTTGGAAATTTCCTTCCAATTGTTGATTCTATTGACCACCCTATAAATCTTCTATTGCATTGGGACTGAAGTATTCATGTGTGTCTACTTTTTGGTGAGAATCAAAGCTCATGAGTGATGCTTGATAAGTAACAAAAGGTAAGTCTAGCAAACGTTACAGATTAAGTGGTTGAATAGGCTCTAAGTATTCTATTTGGGGCAATTTCCTACTACTCTAGAATAGCAAGAATTGTGCAAGACTCCACACCTTCTCTTGTAATAAGTAGCTACCATCGACAACGGGACGTTTACCAACATTAGACTTTCATCAAAACCTAAGTTGCTATTGAACAACAAAATTTCATAGGAAGTCACAAGAGATATCTTTGGCATTTCCTACAAATCCGAAATGAGGAAATACTGTAGTAGTATCACTTCCCCTTGTGACACTCGTTCTTGTCGAGGTCATACCTTCATTATCTTTATGTTGTGGGGGTCCCTAATGCACTATTTACTCAAATGGGATGCTTATCACTTCAATACTTTGGATACTAGCATCGAAGCACGTTATTGGCATGTAGTTGATAGTAAGCACTCCGGACTAAAATCGCCATATCATCTCATCAAGTGCCCACAAATCATCGATGTGAGTATATAGCAACTCAATTCGTAACAATTTATTTTTGATGGGCACTCTCAAACTGGGAAAACCACTTCCATAGGAGCAATGGCTTCAATTCCAGAGGCTATTTTAAAGGGGTTATATCTCGTACTAACCTTGTACGTAGTACGATATGCCTAGAGAATGGTTCACAAGAGTTCATCCCATTGATCAGGAAAATCAATAATTACCTTCTTGGGTAAGGTCAACAATGTTTTGTTGGTGCTTTCCGCAGGACCATTAGCATGGGGATAATATGGAGTACTAAATCTATGTGTAATATTAAAGGAATACATCAAAGCTTTAATTAACTCATTTGCAAAATGAGCGCCTCTGATTGACACTATTTCAACGGGAAGACCGAATCCTGGAAAAAGATTTCATGTCAAGCACTTGGAAACTATTGTAGTAGTGGTAGAATGAAGTGCCCAGGCCTCAACCTAGTGTCTAGCATAGTTGATGTAGGTTGAAATATAACAATTTGTCATGAGAGCATTTAGGGTAGTAATTTGGCCACGAGAATCCAAACCCTATTTTTGGAATGCTTCTAGAGGAAGAACAAGTTTTAAGGGAAACTGATATGGTGAAAAGGCTTAATCAGTTTGATGGTAAGGATCACACTACTAAGCATAGTACTGCACATCTCGTTGTATGGTCGGCCACCACAGAACACTTTGGAGGATCCTCTTATCCATTAACTCCACCAAAAAATGACGAGTTGAAGATGTAGACTGAATCAAGGACAAAACTAAATATACTTCATGCACTGGGACACAATAGAGCTAATCTCTTGAGGGGTCAACATGCTATTGTTGACCTATAGAATTGCTTGGTGTATAGAGTGAGTTTTTGCCTAGCTGTTGTACGCATGGTATCCGATGGATAACTAGTTGTCAAAAAATTCATAAGGGTATCATAATAGGATTCAACACGATTCCATTGAATCAATAGTAAATGGTTGTGCTCGGAGGTGGCCCGTGTGGTGATGTTCTAGATTATTCAAATAAATCCACTACTATAGGTTTTGGTACTTTTGGAATAGAAGATTTAGCTTGCTGAAAAGTGACTAGTATTGGATCAAGAAAGATGGCAGCTTTGGCTTGTGCCCACTTCGATACCTTGGAGAATGTTCTCTACCGCCACAGAAAAGAGAAAAGTGCTGGTCATATCACTCAATTTTCTATCTCTCCCTCCAATAAATAAAGCGAAAAGTACAAGAGGATGAAAGGGACCTTTTAGTGTTTAATGAAATTCATGTCAAGGAGCATTTGACATTATTGCAGAATGATTCTCTGGACAACGACGACGACCTCACGAATTCATAAGTACCGCACATTCAGAATTTACGATTTGAAGAGTTCCCGTCTTCTGGGAGACATGTGGCTCACATATTTGCACATGCGTTGCTGACTTCTAATAGAGTTTTCTTGGAGACGACGAGTTTTCTTTCCAAGCTCAGCACAGAAGGGAGTTCCTTATTTGCCGCATTGAAATGCATTCCATCCACATGTCGATGATGGCAAGCTATGAATGTTTAATGGCGTGATACATTTGCTTTGTCGTGATTGTTTGTTAGAGATCTCCTATCGAGAAACTCACTTCTCTTTTAGAAGTTCTTCGTAGAATAGAGACAAGTGTTTAATGGCGTGATACATTTGCTTTGTCGTGATTGTTTGTTAGAGATATCCTATCGAGAAACTCACTTCTCTTTTAGAAGGTTTTCGTAGAATAGAGACAAGTACTGGTCATATCGTCACGTGAAAGCTACTGCATTTACAGAAGTTGAAAAGAATTCTTAAGTACCGCACATTCTGAGAATTATGAGTTTACAATTTGAAGAGTTCCGGTCTTCTCCGAGATATGTGGTTCACATATTTGCACATCTATAGTTGACTTTTAATAGAGTTTTCTTGCAGACGATGGCGAGTGATAATGAAGATTCCATTCCCTGTCCAGTTCAGCATAGGGGTAGTTCCTTAGTTGCCACACTCAAATCCATTCCATGCACATGTCAAGGAAGGCAAGCTATGGATGTGTTAATCTGTATTTCTCCACTCTCGTTAAGGACTAGGATATGCTGATAGCTGATAGGGTTCTTGGGGTGGCAGAATATTGTGATGAATGGATCCATGTGTTTCTCCTTAGCTAGTTCACCAAAATAACTTGTTGAGTTGTCAACCCCAGAGCAATCCACTTCACCAAATTACAAACCGAATAGAATGCAAGGTTCCATTACTCACACACTTATTTAACTACTCACTATATTACCACACAGATAATAAACATACTTTTTTTTTTAATATAAAGGAAGCTCGGCAATAGCCTACTCTCCCGGACTTGAATTAAATAAAGAAAAGTACAAGAGAAGGGGACTAGTGCCCACGGGACCCCCCAAATCCCACAAAGCAGGGGAAGCTTTTACAGAGCTTAGATGACATTACAAAGAAGGTTAATTACCCTCTCATCACCCTCATGTGGGGCCCACTTGGGTTTGAGCTTGTTATCGATCAAAAGGAGTACTTGATGATGCCTAAAGGGGGGGGATTTTTTATAGTTGACAATCCTTTTGCCAAGGAGGAATAGCGATTTCTCAATTGACCACTCCTTGGGGGAGTCACCGAAGTTGAAAGCACATCTTTCCCGCCAGATTTTCCATAGGACCTCCCCTCTGATGGCATTCGAGAGAGTCGCGGAGCATCCGATCGCTTCTCCCAGCAGGGCTTGCTGCCAACTGAGACGTTTTTGAAGTCTAATTCTCTTTCCAACCACCTGCTAGAGTCTGTTGGAGTTGGGGCAGGTAAAGAAGATGTGTGAAACATCTTCGATAGACCGGTGGCAGTGTTTGCACCAGGGAGGGATCCCACAAATTTTGCTAGCCTTAAGGTTCGTCCAGATTCCATGATGAAGGATTTGCCATAAGAGGACAGACTTTTTGATTTCTATGAGGGGGTGCCAGATAGCCATGAACTTCATGTCCCACCGAAGCCGCGTCCATGACAGGCACCACTTTTTGTTGAGGTTAACCTGATAGTCGAACGTTTCTTTGATGTTCGGGACTTTTGATAGGCTATTCCCATTGTGCCATTTGAGACCAAGCGAGCTCGACATGTCGTGTCCCATGAGAAGGCGAACTTTGTGTCGGTCCCAGGCGAGGCATCTGCTTTGCAACATGTTCCATTCTTCATGCGAAATGTTGATGCTAGGATCAATATCCTCAAAGTTGATCCAGCGGTTGGTGTCTTGTTTCCAGAGATGTTTCCATTTTTTGAAGCCTTTGTTCCATAGCTTCTTGGCATTTTGAATGTTCCAAGATTCCACACTCCGGATGCCATGGATCGGAAACCAGATAGAGTCGTTTTGTCTGATACCGGCAGCCCACTTCCAGTCTTCACTTATTCTTGTGAAGCTTTTGACTTTATTCCAACTCTTCCAAAGGAAGCACACCAGATTAGAGCCTTTCGGGAAGACGGGGATCGGGGAAAACAACAAGGTCAAGATGTCAAGATTCTTCCAATTTGGGAAGCCCATGAGCGCCAACTCATTTTTGTTTCTGAAGATCAGCTTGGCCCACGAGGCCTCCCCGTTGCACCAAGCCTTAATTATCCATTTGGCGGACAGTTTGTTAGCCATGCACCCAATGTCCAAGACACCAAGTCCCCCACTATCTCTATGGCTGGTGCAAATGGACCATTTGATTTTAGGCACCCCCTTCCTATTGTGGTCGCCCGTCCAAAGGAAGTTTCTACAAATACTATCCAGTTTGGACAGATCATGCTCTTTTGGTCTCCAACAAGAAAGGAAATAAATGGTAGATGATAAGAGGAACGTGTTGATAACCATAGCACGACCAGCAAGATTGATTTGCATACCTCTCCAATACTTAAGCTTGTTTTCGAGTTTGGCAAGCACCCAGTTCCACCGTTGTTCCATAGATATGCCAAACCCCAAGGGAATCCCAAGAAGCCGAAAAATTTGGCCCTGCGGAATGATTTGACAGCCATGATCAATGAGAAGGTCGGGATGAGACCCACCAATAGCTCTAAAGGCGGTCTTAGAGTGGTTGATTATGTATCCAGAGGCTTCACAAAAAGTAGCAAGACACTTCCAGAACGTCTCAAGGCTGGTACTATCATTGTGCACAAAAGCGTTCATATCATTGGCAAAAAGTCTCATGGTGATCTGACTGTGGTCATGCGGCAAACGAAGGCCTTTAATGTTACCAGCTTCCACCTGATGCTCCACCAGCCTGCTAAGCCCTTCTGTGGCAATGGCAAAGAGAAGGGGAGCCAATGGGCACCCTTGTCTGATGGATCTTCTAAGTTTGATCACCTTTGAAAGATTTCCATTAATGTTAATTTGGGTCGATGCGTTTCCGAGAAGGGTCGCGATCATCTTGGTGAATTTCTGACTACATCCAAGATCTTGTAGCGACTGTAGAAGATAGTCCCATTCTAGCCTATCGTAGGCTTTATCAAAGTCGATCTTGAGGAAAACTACTTCTTGTTTAGACTCATTTGCAAATTCAAGACCTTCCCAGATATCTATAATGGTTTCCAAAATTGACCTGCCTTTGATGAAACCTTTTTGGTCCTCGCTTAACCACGCTCTCAAGTGGCAAGAGATTCTGTTGGCAATGACTTTGGCGATGATCTTGTATCCTGTTTGGAGCATTGTAATGGGACGCCAGTTCTCTATTCTGTTCTTTTCCCATTTTTTGTGTACTAACTTGATAATGCCATTGTTGAGACAAGAAGGAAGCGCGCCAAACTTGAGTGCCTCTTGCCAAACCAAACGAAGAGGGGTGGCAACCACCAACTTGAAGGATTTAAAGAACTCATTAGTGAGCCCGTCGGGTCCCGGGCTTTTACCTGAGGGGAGGGCATCAATGACCTCAATGATTTTGGCTTCAGAGATAGAGGCATGAAGCAGAGAGTGAAGGTTGGGTGGTATCCTGTGGGGGGAAACCCTAGATATGGCAGCCATACAGTCCCTTCTATGGTGGGAGAGGGGGTTTGAGGTCCCCAGGAGTCTCGTGAAGTGCCCTTCAATGATCCCAAAATTGTCTTCTTCCGTATTGCATACATTGCCATTTGAGTCTAGCAATAAGGGGATCGATTCTCTGTTGTGTTTCCTTTTGAGGATACGGCACATCTCTTTGGTGGGTTTGTCGGCTTTGCCAGCCCACCACTCCTTGAAGAAAATTTGCAAATTTTTCCTTTGTATCTCTTCCTCGTATCTCAGCAGCGCTCTGATCTTTCGAAGTCCTTTCTGGGCTTGAGATTTTCCTTTGTTCACTTCCTCCTCGAGCCGCCAGAGTCTATGATAAAGAGCTTCTCTACGAGCCCGCCGCACAATCTCAAGCATCTTCCTGGATCTAATCATAATCTGTCGTGACTTATCGACCGCACTTCTCCAACACTTGGCTGGGGACAAGCCAGAGGCGAATGCCTCCTTCCACACATCAGAAATTTCTTGATGGACGGAGGGGAGAGAGAAGGAGGGCACACTGGCATGGAACCACAGAGCCTTACGGATCTTGGTGGGGGGTTGAAAAGTGATGACAATCGGGTAGTGATCAGAGATGGTGAGGTCGGTGCGTTGCGAGAGGGAGGGGTGGCCCCACTGATGAGTAAAACTCTGAGAAATGTAGCATCTATCAAGTCTAGCTTTCCTCAGGTCCTCGCCTGCTTGGAGATTTGACCAAGAAAAGCCCTTCGAGTCTTTGAATTCGACCAAATCCAAGTGTAGTTTAGTTTTGTCCCACGTTTCTTTCTCCCGACTATCGATGACCCTGCCCTTGCCCATCCATCTGTCCATAGGGTCCTCTACCATGTTGAAGTCACCACAAATAAGCACGTTGTGGGGGAGCGAGTCCAAGGAGGCCCAAGTGTTAAGTCTCTCTAACTCCCCATTAGGGGCATACAAAGAAACTAAAGTAAAACAAAACGGAGCACCGAAAGAAACAGCAATCCATCGATGGCATTCATCTTCAAAGGAGTTCTCAAGCTTTTCAAACCAGAGTTGATTAATACCGATTACCGTTCCACCGGACCCCCGCTGATGCGCCGTTGAAATCCAAACATGGGTCGAGGAGACATGTCTAAGCCATTTCTGGAGGTCTTCTCCGTCAATTTTAATCTCTTGAATACAAATAAAATCTGGGTTTAGGCTAATGTCGCGAAGCCATTGACCAATGATGATCGCTCTTGAGGGGTCGGTTAGCCCTCTAGCATTTAACGAGATGATGATCATTGTCGTAGTGAGCCCTCTTTGCGGGAGGGAGCTTTGTCCTTTCTTTTCTTGGATTCATCTTTCTTTTTCGCTCGGATCGGATCCCGAGTTAGCATTAGGTTCTTGTGGGGGCTTTTCCACGATAACTCCATAGGTTGTTTTCCTTTGCGGGATGCCTCCTGCTGGGAAGAACTGGGCCCCGTTTTCAGCTCCATTTCCGGAATAGTCGATCCGATGATGGAGCTTTCACTATCCATGTTATCTTCGTTGCTAGTAGTAAAGCCGTCTTCTTTGCTTGTAGTGTAGCCCTCCTGCAAGGTTTCTTTACTGTCAGGGATCTCTAGGCCTTTGACGTCGGTGTCCACCTCAAGTTGGTTCCCACCTAGGTAGTCAAACTCATTGATTTCCTTTTCCAGATTGCAATACAAGTTGCTGGAGGGGGTAACTGACATGTTGTTTCGCTCAGAGGTTGCCCTAGGGCTTCTTTTCCTTCTTCTTCTGACTTCGATGAACCCGTCTGCATCAGCTTCTAGATTAAGGGGACCCTTGAATTCCTCTACTTTCGTTGAGTGATTCAATGCTCCATTGCTATCGACACAGATTTGAGGGTGCCACCGAGCGTTGAACGAGTGTCTTGCACCTTCATAAATGAGACCACCAATGTCCTCGCGTGAAGCCAACGGCTTGCCGATAGGAGAAACGATGTCCCACAGGAAGTTGTACAAGAAGTATGGCAGGTTAGGGAGCTCAACCCAGAGAGGGTACCGAAGCGATTTTGATTTGTCGGGAGTAAAATCAGGGGACCATCTGAATAGGCACAGGGTCGCCCGGCCGAGTTGCCAAGTTCCGACACTAAGGGCTCGAAACGCCATATCTTCATTTTCGAAGACTAGCAGCAAGTGGCTTGCCGGTAAGAAGTGACACTTACAAACATACTTCATTTGATAGCACAAAATAACTTTAAATACTTCAATACATAGCACTATATGGAAGTGATCTTCTCGGTGTGACAGAACACTTTCGTCCTCTTGCACACAAGAAAGAACATCATTTATTCATACTAAAAAGTTACATTCTATTGTCTACCTCTTAGGCAAGATGTTTCAAGGGTATTCTAATTACAAAGGTGTCGGACGATGGCTAGCACTGGCACATCCAAAGGACCTAAACCTTAAAAGATATAATTATAGAGCTTATTTGTCTTCCTCTTGCTCATCCTCAAAAGGAGTGAAGAGTTCTACTTTGAAGGGCTCATCCAAAGGACCTAAACCTTAAAAGATATAATTATAGAGCTTATTTGTCTTCCTCTTGCTCATCCTCAAAAGGAGTGAAGAGTTCTACTTTGAAGGGCTCATAGGCTTTGGAAAAGAAAATGTGCTAACCTTTTTTGCTCAGTATCTTCAAAAGTTTTAGAACCATCTAGGTTGTTGACTAAAAGTGGAGGCTTCATTCATAATTGAATGACTCTACACTTCAGTAAGCTACATAGCAAACTCTTCTTGTAAATATAATTCCTATTTTTCTAGATACTTCTTCTTGATGAGTTTTCTTAGCATACAGATGCTAGTTTGCCTCCTTCAATGTTGTTTTTCTTTGCTGCACTAGCTCGTAATTATTAGCCTCTATTTGGAGCTCGAATATCATCTCATTAATGGCTATAGGTTGCACCATTATCTCCTTTTCCAATTCTTGGATGTGCAATAGGTGATGGGAGTTGGCATCTTGTAGGTTAGAGACTTGCTTCTGGGACTTCTCGGCCTCATGTTTTGATTTTTCAAAAAATCCCTTGAAGTTCTATGTCTACTTCAATTCTTGGTATAGAGCATCATCAAGTTGTTGGTTGGTGAGAGCCTGATGCTCGAGGTTTGCTTGAATTTTCTAGTTGAGGAGTTGTAGCTAGTTGTAGTGTTGTCTAAAATGCTCGATGATATACTGATAATCTTCCAGGTTAGGGGTAGCGAAACCTTGCATATGTAGTAGGTAGGTGCTGAGTCTACATAAATCATGCAAGCCACATTTACCATTGACTCCGAATTGCCAAAATTGTTCATTAGCCATGGGTAGGGGCAGAATCTTTGGTAAATTGTGGCCCTTGTTGAGAGCCACAGGTGCGAAATTTCATGGCAAAGGGGGCCAGGAAGGCTAAGACCAACCGACACTTGGGGGTGTACCTAGTGGTGAATAAGAGGTTGACAAGGGAGGAGATGGGTTAGCAAGAGCATGGTTGGGAGAAAGTTTTGCAACCTTATTCGTAGGTTTTTGGAGAAGGAAAAGTGGATGGTTAAGGTTCCTTGATTGACGAGAGTGGTAGGGAAGGAGGGGTTGCATCCTACATATGGGTATCCTCCGGCAAGGAGGAAGGCATAGGGGGAGGTTGGACTTAAGAAGATGAAGAGACTTCATTGTCTGTTGGAGGAAAGGGTGGAGGCAAAGGAGGGTAAGCCATTTGATTTTGATTGAGTGCTCAAGGAAGCAATGACCTAGAAATGGCAAGATCGACATAGGATTATGTTGAGGCTTTCATCTTCTTCATCTTCTTCGCGGGGGGGGGGGGGGGGGATGCACTTTCTCCAAAAGGAATGGGGATCAGTATAATGGTGGTAGTAATAGGGAAATAGGGAACTCATCGATGTACAAAACACAAAGGATATAGGGAAGATGGGTTTTTGGGTGGTTGCCTTTATATAATTGGTGGACAATCTGTTATGATTCCTTATGAATGCGATTAATCAAGATGACCAACCAGTTGGTTTGTCCCTCTGGTAGGGGCAATGATAGAATAGAACTACATGGAGATTCCATATTGGCGTTGTTGTGAATTAAGGAAATTACAAGGAAGTGGAGGATTGAGCACTCCAACTTGAGTCTACAGCTAATGGCGTACTCTATATGGCTATGCCGAGAGAATAGTTGTTCCATGGCCACTCAAGAGATAGAGGGCACTGATGTAGAACCATCAATGGGCAGGAAGAATCTTTGATCCACCTCAATTGGAGTCGTGTAGAGCTCCTGTCTGCTAAGATGCACCATCTAGTAGGCAAAGGAGGCCAATTCAATGGTTATGGCTGAGATAAGGTATTTTGTAGTGGGATCGGCCACATCATCATGGTGAAAGAATGGGATGATTGTAATAATGAATAGGAGTCGAGGAAGATATATACGTCATAACAATCTTGAAAACCATGCAGACATAGGCAATGGAAGAATGATTGAGTACATGGAAGGCAACAAAAAAGGATGAAGCTTTGACCCATTGATTAGATTTTTAATCGGTACTTTGACATAGTTCTCCAACCACAAGGTTGTGAGACCAATCTTCAACAGAATCTGGTACAAACCAAACCATTGGACTTTGAATTTTCTTACAATATGATGAGACTTAGAGTTGTTGAACAGTACAACTTGACCAATTTTAAAAACTCGAGTCCTTAATAAAGTTTCATGCATCTCGGTTTATCTCAATTGTACTTCTTGCATGAGAAAAACGCTTTCCAACCTCAGCTCATCAAGTGCTAGGGAATAACTTTTTGAGTAAAGTCAACCGTGTTTTATTGGCGCTTTTCACAAGACCATTAGCATGGGGATAATATGGAGTACTAAATTTAAGAAGATGTCAAAGATTCAATTAATTCATTTGCAAAATGAGTGCCTTTGTCGGACACTATTTCAAGGGGAAAACAAGATCGTGGAAAACGATCTCGAGTCAAACACTTGGCAACTATTGTAGAAGTGGCTGAACGAACTACGTAGGCCTCAATCCACCATGTAGCATAGTCACTGCAGGTCATAATATAATGAATTACCATGAGAATAGTCAAGGGAGTAATTGGGCCGATAAAATCCTAACCCGATTTTTGAAATGATTCTAGAGGAAGAACAAGTTGTAAAGAAAAGTGATGTCACAACAAGGGTTGACACATTTGTGGGCAGGCATCACACTAGCAGACATAGTCATGCACATTGCGTTGCATGGTTGGCCACCACATACCACTTTGCAACATCATTGTGAGCGTTAATTCCACCAAGCAAGGACCAATTGAAGGTGCAGAGTGAGCCAAGGCCAAAATTGACTATAGAATTGCCTACTATATAGAGCCTATTTCTATGTGATGTTGTAGACATGGAATCCGGTGGACAACTAGTTGTCAAAAAAGTCATAAGGGTATCATAATAGGAGTTAGCAAGATTCTAGTGAACCAGCAAAGAGCTAGGTTCAATCATGTAAGTAGTTGGGCAGGAATCATCTATGCTCACTAGAGCTTCACGGGAATCTAATGGGGACAAAAAATAAACAATCGCATGGGAAGAACCCAGCTGATGCACCACGGCATACTCAAGTTTTGTAGAAAAAGAACCGAGCTTGCAAGTTTGCCATCCAAGTTTTGCTAGTGTGCCAAATATGTTAATGCAGAGTGATGCACATGGAAGGCAAATTTTTGGTTTTTCACACAATAAATAAGTCTCAAGCATTCACACTCTATAAAAGAGTAATTTTGTTCAATAGGGGTTGAATGCAGACTAGCACAATAGATCGGTCGATGGCACTTATCCTAAAGTTGCATGAGGTCACTCCCTATAGCAATATTTGAGGCATCCACAAAATCATGGAATGGGAGGTACCCATTCACAGCTTGCACTATGTGAACCTTCATAAGCATTTGTTTAAGTAAAACAAGAAACTTTCCTAACATTCTGTAGTCCACTTGAAGTCACGAGGGGCTATTGTCGTTAATGAAGTAAGGGGAATTATTAAGTGAGGCAACCACCGTAAATGGTGGCCATGCCACTTGTTTTTTTAGAGGAATTGTACAACATCTTTGAGTGATGTTGGGGATGGGGTTCGTAAGAGCTTGTAGTTTATGAGGATCAATGAATTCTCCAACTTCAAATGATATGGCCCACTAGTTTAAATTAGGAAACATCAAACATACATTTACTTGGGTTTAGGCACAATCCATAATTTCTATACTTAAGGAAACATAATAAAAAGAGCATCAAGTGTGCATTGGTGGCACCAAAAATAGTGAAATTGTCCAAGTAGACTCACATAAGACTTGTAAGGTAGGGACCTTTAATCTCCTGCATGAACTCTTGAAACATGTTGAGGCATTCCAATGCCCAAACCACATGATTGTGCATGTGTATACTCCCCAATCAGTGATAAAAGCTTTCTTAGTCTGCCTTAGCCATACGAACCTGATTGTCGCCACTATACCCATCTAAAAGAGAGTATGTTTCTCATCTGACAACTTCATTAAGCATATTATGTAAGAATGGCATTGGAAATGGATTAGGCATTCCTGGCATCATCATAATGTGAAAAATGGTTAAGGTCAAACTCAATCAACAATTGAGGGGCTTCATTAACCAAGGTGGATTGGAAAATGATGGCTTTATACTCAGATTCATTTGGATTTTCTACTACACTATAGTTAATTTTGAATGTTCTAACATGTGCATCAGGATCATCTTCTGGAAATCCTCCAAACTTTGTGTAAGTGACACTGGTTGGAAATTTCCTTCTATATCCTCCCTGTTGTTGATTCTATTGACCGCCCTATAAATCTTTGATTCCCTTGGGACTAAAGTATTCACGGCTGTCCACTTTTTGGTCGGATTCAAAGCTCATGAGTGATGCTTGATAAGTAAGAAAAGGTAAGTCTAGCAAATGTTACACATTAAGTGTTTGAATAGGCTCTAAGTATTCTATTTGGGGCAATTTCCTACTACTCTACAATAGCAAGAATTGTGCAAGATTCCACACCTTCTCTTGTAGTAAGTAGCTTCAAGGTCAGCTCTTTTGTGATTTTTGTGATATCTACCACAACTTTTGAGCTTGATTGGTTCTATGCACACTGCATATGTTTTCTCCTTTTGTTTGGATTGGATCTTTGGCAACATCCAAAATACCATTGATGATGGGACGTTTACCAGACATTAGAATTTCATCAAAAGTTGAGTTTCTATTGAACAACAAAATTTCATAGGAAGTCATGAGAGATTTCTTTCGCATTTCCTACAAATCGGAAATGAGGAGATATTGTACCGGCATTGCTTCCCATTGCGACACTCGTTCCTTTCGAGGTCGTACCTTCATTATCTTTATGTTGTGGGGTCTCTAATGCATAGTTTACTTAAATGGGATGTTTATCACTTCAATACTTTGGATACTATCATCGAAGCACCTTATTCGCATGTAGTTCAGAGTAAGCACTCCCCAGCAAAATTGCCATATCATCTCATCAAGTGCCCATAAATCATCGATGTGAGTATATAGCAAGTCAGCTCACAACAATTTATGTTTGATGGGCACTCTCACACTCGGAAAACCACTTCCATAGGAGCAATGGCTTCAATTCCATAGGCTATTTGAAAGGGGTTATATCTTGTAGTAACCTTGTACATAGTGTGGTATGCTTAGTACTCTAGGCTTATTAATCAAGTACTTCAAAGGCTAATGATCAAATATGACAATAAAATGCACATCTACGAGGAAATCTCGAAAATTTTGAAGAGCAAATATGATAGCCAATCCTTCCCTTTCTGTAGTGTTGTACTTTCTTTATGTTGTGGTAAGCAGTCTGCTAGCATAGATGATAGGTTGGTCTACCTTGTGTGATGATGGCTAAGCTAAGACCGCTCCAACAACATGAAGACTAGCATCTATATGCACATGGAACTCTAATGACCACTTAGGAACAATTAAAAGTGTATCACTTTGGCAGATACTATGTGACCAAGAAGAGTGCCTTTAGTGACCAAGAACAGTGCCTTTAGTGACCAAAAAGTGAGATTTAGTAGGATTTAACTTCAAACTTGTTTTGAAACATTGCTCAAAATATTCTTTTTAGATTTCGCAAGTGATCATGGAAATCTTGAACCACTGCTCTTCTATCTATGACTAAAAACACTGGAAAGTAATCCATAAAAGTGCCCATGAAGGTGATTAACCACTTTCCTAATATGAGATGCATTGTTCTATTAAATGAAGCTGGTGCATTTTGCAAGCCAAAAACCATGTGCATATAGACATAAGTGCCCCATGGATTCAGAAAAGCTACCTTGTCTCTATTCTCAGGATGAATCACTATCTAGTTGTAGCCACTGAATCCATCAAGAAAACTATACAAAGTGTGTCCCGCTACTTCTCCAAGCATCTGGTCTATGAATGGTTGAGGAAAGCCATCTTGAGGAGTCAGCTTATTTAAAGCATAAAAATCAACAGATACTCTTATCTTGCAACTATTTTCTCTTAGTACTATGGCCATGGTAGAAAATCATCTTGAATGCTCTACATCAACAACAATACCTACCTCCTCTAGTTTTGTTATTTCCAATTTTACTTATTTTGCTTATTTCAGATTGAGTTGATAAGGCCTACTCTTTGCAGGTGCGGCTCCATCAACAAAGGGTATTCAGTGTAGTCCAAGCTCCCCTCGTATCGCTGTTAGATCTTTGTAGGACCATGCAAAGACATTTTTTTAGGCAAAAAGTAGAAAAGTTACCTTTTCTACTAAAGGGGGATAATGCCACAACCGGGAAGCCAAATGAGCTATTTATGGATTCTATTCTTCTCCTATGATTACTTTTTGAAAAAGTGTTTCAGGATTCGACTCACTTGAAAAATCATTTGCACTGTATGCAGGGGTAGAATCTAGCTTATGCTCTACAATATGTTCCACGTCCACACATGAGGTATATCTAAAGAATGGGAGGTGTTCTCTGCACTCAGGCTCTAAACTAGCCATTTCTAATGCTTCCACATTTTTTGGCCTGACTTTGTTATTATTCAAGTGCAAGTTTTTATTTTTTGACTCTGTGGTTTCTGTGGGCTTCTATTGCAACTTCTTCATCTATTTCACTAATTTCCAATGTGCAACACTATGCACTTTTCAATATCCAATTTAATAATGTATAATCTTCTTGAGGTTAGGAAGGAATTACGTGAGTGTCAACTGTATACCCAGTAGCCTTGCCAATGTTTGATCCTTCTTCCAAATGTATTTGTAATTGATTGTTCGTTCATGTTGAAATCCATAACTTGTTCTTTCCCCAATCATGTAGAGACTTTGCTTGCCTTAGCCAATGCCTTCCCAAGAGTAAAGCGTAGGTGTCCTCTTGTAGGGAAATAACAACAAATTCTAGAACAAAGTGACAACCCTACACTATCATAAGTACCTTTCCAACCATGCCTAGTGGTGCAAGCTGGTGTTGATCTCTAGTATGACTATAAATGGTGCTATTGTGGTGGGCTTTACGTTTAGTTTCCTCATTGTGAAAACTGGCATCAAATTGATGCCAGATCCTCCATCTATAGTAACACTTGTGAGGGATTCATCCTTTATAAAAATAGATGACCTTAAGCTCTAATAGTTAGCCAAGGATGTAGGGGGAAAGTCAACCATGAAATTGTCTATGCTAGGAGGTGGACTTAAGTATGCAGAGTGTATAATATTCAAAAAGTTACTTCTTACGTTTGAATCCATTTTTATGAGTTGGTACAAAACCTTATGATGAAAACCTTTCAAGATTTGCTCAATGTTCATCTCTTGTGTGTCTTCCTGAGAACTTACTAGTTTGTCCTTTAACGAAATCGTCACCCTCTCATAGGCTCCTTCAATGTCTACTTGGCCCTTCCATCCAACCTTGTTTTCATCATATCTATCTTTGTGTCCATGTTCTTCTTGTCTACAGGTCAGTGCCACTTGCCTAACTCTAGTCATCATGGGCGTTGAAGAAGATAATATAGCATAAGACTCAGTGGTAATACCTTCTACTTGTGGGGAGACTACAATCATGTGAATTGGAGCACGGTGGCTTCTTGTGCAATCTTGGTATAGTGATCCTTAGCATCTGGACAATGCTGAAAAGGAAGTGCACCCTCTGGTAAGGAGCACCTATTTTTCATATGGCCATACTCACCACAAAGATAACACATCAATGGCCTATTATATCTAGGTCGAGTTGGACAGTTCTCTTCTCTGTTAGGTGCATTTGAAGCACTAGCATGACATGAATTAAGAAGTTGAGGGTTACCTTATGGTTGTGCTCGTTTGAGGTAGTAGCACTCTCTTGCTTTATGACCATCCTTGCAATAGAATTGAGAGCTTATGTTGTTAGGACAATTAACATTGGAATGTCCACTATTGCTACATATTGTACACTAAACTTGCCTTCGTATGTCCTGTGTGGTCTACAAATCTTCTAACTCACGACGAAGGTGAGCTACATCACCATCGTTGTGGCGTATTAGTGATGGTGTGAACTTCTCTTCATGGTGAATTTGCTGCATTCTTAAGGCTTGCAACTCCTTCTTGAGTTGCATGATAGGGTCTAAGTCTGATGCATAGTCTGATTATCCATCCCCTTTGGAAATAAAGCCTAGCTTCCTCAATGTGTGATGCAACTACAACAAAATCATCAAGTGTTGCATCCAATCTAAGAGATTCGCAAAGCTTCTACTGAGATAACTTGGGCAGGGCTTTATTTATGCAATTTTAACCAAGTCAATCGATAATAAAAATGATATCCCTTAGTTGCAGCACTATAACTAACAAATACACATTTATTTGCCTTGACATCAAGTTTGTGGCATTTTTATTCTGACACAAGAGCATATGAGAAACAACCAAACAAAGGCATATGACTAACCATGGGCTTATGTACACTCCAAGCCTCATAAGGAGTGATGAATCTCAATGATTTTGTAGGGTAGCAATTCAACATATAGTTTGCACACATGACCGCTTCCATCCAAAACTTATTAGGAAGGTGCTTTCCTTTAACCATACATCATGCCATTTCAAGTAGAGTGCTATTTTTATGCTCAGCCACACCATTTTGTTGAGGTGTATTTGGCACCATACATTGGTGTGCAATACCTATTTCATGAAGAAAAGCATTAAAGTCATGTGTGTTCACCACGAGGATCTGTGCATAGAATCAAAAGCTTTTGTAAAGAAAATTGTTTAGCCATAGCTAAAAATGCTTTGAAGCAAGAAAATACCTCATTCTTTGCTCTCACAGGATACAATCATGTATGGAAAGTAGCATCATCAATGAATGTAACAAAATATACATGCCTCCTCAAAGATGGAGTCTTGACAGGACCTCATATATCAGTATGAACAAGCTTCAATTTTCTTTTAGAGTGTGTATGACTATCTTTTGGAAAAGAAGCACGATGCATTTTTCCAAGAATGCAACCTTCACATGCATGCTTTTCAATGGACTCAAGTGTTGCCTAACCAATAAAAATCTCCTTATTTTGCAAGTAAATTAAACTATTGAAGTTCAAGTGACCAAAACGAGCATGCTAAAGCTCCATTTTAGCCACGGAAGAAGTATGAGAAACCAAGGCATTCAAGGGAGCTCTCTTGTATGTATCCATTCAATAAAAACCATGACATAATGTACGGGAAATCATCATAATATTATCATTTCTGCAATCATGGACCATACACTTATCATAAAAAAGTGTACATGAAGTCCAACTTTGGAAGTCAGCAGAACTAAAATTAAGTTCTTCTTGATACAGGGTATATACAATGCATTTTTCAAGAGAATCACACCTCCATTTGCAGCTGTAAGCTCAATTTCTCCTACTCCAATGACAGGATAAGAGGCATTGTTTGCACACACCACATGTCCTCCTTTGGGGGCATCTTTCAAAGATGAAAAAAAATCTTTTGCATGATGTTATGTGCTTTGAAGCACCACTATCAAAGAAGCAATCCAAATCCACCTCACTCATTACCATACATTTAGAATGCAAAGATTCATCATAATGACATGTAACAACACATGCCCAAAAAACTTGAGCAATCTTAGCTTCATCATTCTTTGCATTTGCTAAATTTTCAGTAATAGACATGCTGGATTCCTTCTTCTTTTCATTGCACTTAGCAAGCTTTCTACACTCATCAATAGTATGACCAGCCTTTTGGCAATATTTGCATCTCTTCTTCTTTTGCAAATCAGCATCATTAGAGGAATGAGTGGAAGAGGAAGGTTGAGGCTTTGGTTTTGATGAACCTAAAGCTGAACCATACTTGCTTTTCCCCTTTTGTGAGATAGCAAGTGCTTGTGTTTCCTCAATCAAGCAACTCCTATTCAATCTAGATTGCTCTTCTTGCAAAAGAAGAGAAAGAACCTCATCAAGTGCATACATATTAGAATTCCTGTTTGCAACCAAAGAGGGTGTAGCAGCAAAGCTTTGAAAAGATTCTGATGATCTTTTCAACAATGTTGAAATGAGTGATGCCTCCGAAATAATCTCATCTATGTTTGTTAATTGCTCTTTCAAGTCTTTGATGCATGTCACATACACATCCTGTGACTCATTTGCACACATACATACATCCTCAAGTTGCTTCCTCAAATATGCAACATGTGCTTCATTAAACACGACATACAAAGAAGCAAGTGTCCCATGCCTGTCTTGATGTAGAACATGTAGATTGCATGGAACTATATGACGCTTCATAGAAAGTGCAATCAATGCATGAGCTTGAACATCTTTTCCGTCCATCTAGCTTGGTACTCTGTAGGGGGGGAAGGAATAACCACTATACTTGAAGAAGAAGCTCAATCTGTGACAATATACTGTGAAGTAGAAGAACCTACAGATTTTCCATGCAAATCTGCCACTATATTCCAAAGTTTTTTTGCAACAAGAACATGTTTCATCATGTAAGACCACATTGGACAGTTAGTCCCAACAAGCGTATCTTCAGCTTGAAGCATGCCAAACAAGTCATTATTGCCTTCAATCTCACTACAAAAAAAGAATGTGACAAGATATTTACCTCAACAAAGGTGAAATGAGTGCTAAAATTTTAGATCAGAGACCATCACTCTGATGGTGATTTTGACTACATGAATGGCTTTGAAATGGGGGTAAAATGTTAGTGCAACTGTTAGAAATGCTTCTTGACTGTTGAAATTCTCTATACTATGCTCAGAAGTCAATTTGCACTATTAAAAGTGCATGTGCATCGCGACATGAAAAACCGAAACTTGAGAAGGAGTGCAACTTGCTTTGATACCACTATTGGGTGTGTGTAGAAGTGGGAGAGACACACACAAGAAGCACACACAAGGAGCACAAATGTAGCAAGACACATGGAGAAGATGGATGGCCGGAATAGATCTCTCTATTGATGATGAATTGAACTGAAGTAAGAGCTGAATAATATCCCTAAGTACAAAGTACCACCACATATGAGTGAATCATGTATGTGGTAAAATGGGGAAAAAACCTCTAGCCAACACTAGAGTAAAAAGTGCCCATGTATAGGGAAAATGTTCATATCAAAGCTACTCGAGGAACACATAAGTGTAAGAGCTATAAAGCTCTTATTGCTAGGATTATATAATTTAGAAGCTTTCTTATTAAGGTCATGGCCTACAAGCACACACTTCTTTTGTTTAGGGTCCAACTTATGATCCAAGCTATGACTTCTTCCATTTCATCTTTTATATGGATTCATACCACCAAAGCCTTTGATGGTAACGTATCAAATAAGTGGTAGTAGATACTATTAGATATGCTCAATATGAGACAAGATATTTCCATGGTGCCTAAGTTATAAGGCCCCCTTTATGAGGAGAAGCCATTATGACATCCTGAACATTTGTGGAACCCTAAGTTCCAACTTAGATGAGGTCTATGTGTGACCGTTGATGGTTGTAGATGATCTTCGTGAGCTTAGCCATTAAGTTAGGTACGGCATAAACTTCCAGGCCATTGGGTTGCCATTTAAGGTGAAAATAAAGGTCATGTGGCATCGCACAGTTTCCCCATAGAACCTTAATTGGGGGAGTGCAGAGGGGGACTCCCACCCCTCTGCGGGGTCCGGGGGGCCTATCTGGTCGTGAAGATATTGTCGGATCCTATATTTTACCGACTATTTGTATCTCCCGACTACATTTACCTATACCGAACCGCCTTGTAAAAGCTATATAAGCATGGCCCAGGTTGAGCTTTAGATAGCATTGCACATTAGTAAGCCCTTTATCTAGAGTCTGTCTAGATCGCCATCTAAGCTCCACAGTGGGAGCGCACGGGTGGATAGCACCATCATTGTAACTACATTATGCTTGACAATCTGAGAATTTGAGCTCTCCATCTCTCAGTCTACGTCCATCTTTGTCTTCGTTTTTTCTCTCAACTCTGTCTATAGGTCTATTCTGCTGTGCTCTTATTTTCTTACATGGTATCAAAGCTCAAGAGGCTGTGAGTGGTGCAGAAGTAGAAACATAGAGGTCACAGAGGTTTGAACAATGAGAGAAAATGTCAAGTAGTGTGTCATGATCTATGACTCGGGGCCAAGGTGTTCCATCAACAAGAGTAGGTGGTGCACAAGCAGAAGCAGTGATGATGTCGCTCATCCCAACATTGTGGATATGACCACTAGCCTTCATAGAAGGTAAACTTGATGGTATGAACTACACCCTGTGGAAGTTCAAAATCACTTCTATTCTTGATTCGTATGAGCTTTTGGAGACTATTCTTGGGACTGATCATGAGCCCCAAGAAAGACCTGATCCAAATAATCCGGGTCGAATGATTCCTCCTTATGATGATCTTCTACATGCTTGGAAACATAGAAATAGAAATGCACTCTGTGCTCTTGCTCTAAGTACTTTTGATAGTGTTCTAACTCTCATTCAGCATACTATGAAGGCATGTGAAGCATGGAACAGACTGAGAAATCAATATGAAACTTGTAAACAGACACAGATTCAGAACTTGGAGAATCAGCTTGCAGCAGAATGATTTGCTGATGGGGAGACTACAGAGGTGTTTATGAGTCTCATAAAGAATCTACGAGATCAAATAGCGGGAGCAGGTGTTCAAAAGTCAAGTGAGGAGCTAGCTCAACATTGTCTTCAAGTCTATCCACCTTACTCATGGAGGAGGAGCTACGGCTCAAGGCAAGGAGTGGTGGTAGCAAAGGAGATGCTACATTCATAGCAAAGGAGATGCTACATTCATAGCAAAGGCCAAAGGAGGCAAAACAGACTCTTCAAAAGATGGAGACAAAAAGAAGAACAACAAAAAGAAGTTCAAGGGAGAGTGTCTCCATTGCAAGAAAAAGGGACACAGAATCCAAGACCGTTGCATCAAGAAGGCAAAAGACAAGAGTGGCTCTTCAAAAGGTGGCAAGGGCAAGGAGTCTTCCAACAGAGCAGAAACAGAGCTTGAGTTATTTGTTACGATAGAGGAGATGTGCTCCTCAGCTGAAGATTCAGGAACAGATGAATCATGGGTGTTGGACAGTGGTGCATCTAAATCACATGACAAGTAGAAACGACCTTTACAGTTCCTTACAACCTCTAAAGGAACCCATTAGAGTAAAGGTAGGAAAAAATGCAAGATGTCCTACACAGGGCAAAGGTACGGTTTCTTTCATTAACTCTAATGGCAATATCAGAAAGCTTTCAAATGTGATGAACGTTCCACAAATAAAACAAAATCTAGTTTCAGTAGCTTATATGACTGATCAAGGTCATCAAGTATCTTTAAGTAAGACAGGAGCTAAGATTATGGACGGTAACAACAACATTGTTGGGACTAGCATAAGGAGGAAGAACTTGTATGAGTTGTGTGCTCTTACAACCACTACAAACATGGGCACAATTAAGCTATGGCATGAGAGATTCAGCCACATTGGATACCCTGTACGGAAGGAGATGCATTGCGCAGGTATCGTTGCACACCTACCATGGATTGCAAACACGAAGGAACCATGTGAAGATTGCATGATGGGCAAGCACCAGAGGAAGGCGTTTCCACAAGAAAGCAAGAAGAGGGCAAGCTATCCTCTAGAGTTGATGCATGGTGACTTGTGTACAAAAATGCCAACATAGGCCTTGGGCGGATCTTCCTACTTCATGCTACTTGCCGATGACTATAGTAGGACGATGTGGGTGTACTTCTTTCACGATAAGGCTCAAGATTTTCCTAAGTTTAAAGAATGGCTTGAGCTTTTTGAAACTGAAACAGGGAAGAAGATGAAGAAATTTAGGACAGACGGTGGTGGTGAGTTCACATCAACAGAGTTTGAAGATTTCTGCAAAAGTAACGGAATCAAGCATCAACTCATAGTGGCACATAGTCCTCAACAAAACGGTGTTCCAGAATGTCAGAATCAAACCATCATGGAGATGGCAAGGTGTGTGTTGAAAGGAAAGGGTTTGCCTTATCAATTTTGGGCAGAGGCTGTCAACACTGCTGTCTACATCTTGAATCGAAGCTACACCAAGGCACTTGATGGAAAAACTCCACAAGAAGCCTACACTGGTAAAAAAACCTTCTGTTTCCCATTCCAAAGTATTTGGAAGTGAATGTTATGTACATGTTCCAAAAAGGGAGAGAAACAAGGTTCAACCAATACTATGACTCAAGAATAGGAAAATTAAAATCTTTCTCAAAAATGGTGAACTTTAACCTCTTAGAAAAATGTTTTATGTGATTTATTATTTTGATTTACCTTTCTCTTGAGTACTTGCATGTTGTGAAGGTGGAGATGTGTATTCGCATTCTCACTTGATCCCTCCAAATCCTCATTTGAATTCCCTTTATATAATCTATCTTAATAACCAAATCCCTATGTCCAAATCCTGGTTGGAAGGACAAAGGGATTCTCATGCTTTTGTTCTCCCCCCACCCGGTGTCCCCTAAAGGCTCTAGCCTTGTGTGCTGTTTATGGAAGAGTTGGAACAAGGCCAAACAATTCATCCAAATCAGTGATGAGTGGAGGTGGGCAGTTGGGATAAGACAAAATGACTCTATCTAGTTCCCGATCGATACCCCAAAAGTTGAGAAACTCTCCATCTAAAGGAAGGGGTCCTCTATTCCATCCTCCATATCTTATTCTATCATATGTTTGTACTAAAGAACAATCACGAGCTGGCAATGGATAATCTCTAGCCATTTCAATCTCTAAACCAGGAGGTACAGGATTTCTAGAAACCTTTACTTGTAATTGATGAACAGCAAGTCCATGACGTGTACGAGGTATATTAACATTATGAGAAAAATTATCATCATCATCACTATCGAGCAAGTATTCCTATATATCAACAGTAATTTGATTTTGTATATGGTTTTTAAATAAAATAATGACATTAATATATATAAAAAATACATACCCAAGCATTATCACGTTGACTAAGTGATGGTGCACGCTCAAAAGTACCATACTCTACCTCATGTTCAATACATTCTAATCGTGGTCTCTGATACGTGCCATAACAAGAGTTACACCAACATATAATATGCTCTTGATAGTAAAATTCATCATAATTCCTATTGGAGGACACATGTGAAGTCATTGCATGGGTAGGAGGTGGTGGAGTACCCTCTAATTGATCAGAATATTCACATAATAAGAAACAAAAAAAAATATAAGTTATGTATCCATCAAATATATTTAAAATTAAATATTGATATACTTACAGTATATAGTCATTGCACGATGAGGAGACGGTGATGGAGTTCCATCTCATTCATCATAATCTACAAGTAATGGTATTTGATATTAATAATCTAATTATCTACATACACAAAAAATTCACATATATATATTTACACATGCACACATATTCACATATTCACATTTACACATACATACATATTCACATATACACAACTACACATTATTGTGGGATAAATGCATGTATTTTGTATGAATGAGTGTATATGCATGCATGTGTGTGTATGTATATATGTGGATATGTATATGTGTGTTTATGTTATATGTATGTATATGTGTATATGTATATATATATGTATGCATATATATTTGCATGTATATGTGTATGTGGGTATGTGTATGTGTATGTGTGTATATATGTGTATGTATTCTGATTTTTTTTTTCTGTTTCAGATTAAATTAACAGGAGATATTGTCTGCTGAAAAAAAATTAGAGGTGACCTAACATACCACTTGAGACGTGGCAGTTTTTTCCTAGACATCTACGTCTTCAGGAGTCAATTCCTCAGCAGAAGGTACACAAATTAATAGTTCATATTTATAATTTTTATATATTTTAGTAATTTTTGACATTTAATTTCTGTATTTTTTCTTAAATAAACAAGTTGCTGCAAAGAAGAGAGTGGAGTTGAGCCACACATCGCACCTAGGCCAAATGGGCCATAATGGTTTTGTAGCTACATTTGTAAGTATATGTGTTATTGTGAGTATATCTTTTATTTTAGTTAAAATGCAAGCAACTAATCTTTTTTATTTGTTTCAATGCAGGGAAAGGATTATGGCCGATATCCTACAAAACATGAGATCGAGTACACATTTTGGATATCGGCATTTGAGCGAGTATATGCGAGATCATCCTGATGCCTTTGTGAGTATTATTAAGTTTTATATAATTATTTTATTTTTATGAATGGTTTAATTGTTTTATTTATTTATGTTTGCCATATGTATTAAATGAGTATTATGGAGAGATAGATATGGATGAGGTGGAGAGACAGACATAGGAGAGACGATCTCGATTATCACAAGGTGATCATGACGATGAGGATGAGGATGATCAGGATGATAATGATGCTACTGATGATGATGATGATTAGGATTCTAGTTGATTATGACATTGGATTATATGTATTTACACATATATATATATATATATATATATATATATATATATATATATATATATATATATATATATATATATATATATATATATATGTGTGTGTGTGTGTGTATATATATATATAGTTTATCTATATATTTTTCATTTCAGTTATGTTTTGAATTGTGTGTATGGTATTAAGCAATGAAGAGTTTTGTTTTATTGATTGTTATTATTTTTTATATTAAGCATGTGTTTTAATACTTTAATTATATAATTCATTCATATGTGTGTACGTAAGTGTAAATGTATGTGTATGTATATGTATGTATGTGCATGTGTATATCTATAAATGTGCATGTGCATGTGTAAGTGTATATGTGTGTATGAGTATGTGCATGTGCATGTGTGTGTGTGTGCATATGTATGTGCATGTATATGTGTAACTCTATGTGTATATGTGTGTATGTGCATGTATATGTGTATATGTAGGTATGTGCATGTGTATATGTGTGTGTATGTATGTGCATATATATGTGTATATATGTGTATAATGTATGTATATGCATGTGTAAATGTATGAAACATGCATGTGTATGTGGATGCATTTCCATTTGCATCCATGTGCATGAATGTGAATGTGCATGCATGTGGATGTGCATATACATGTATTTACGTATATGTTAATGTGTGTATGTGTGTGTATATATATATATATATATATATATATATATATATATATATATATATATATATATATATATATATATATATATATATATATATATATATATATATATATATATATATGCAATAATGCATGCATGTAAGTCTTTTTATGTGGTTGTAGAAATGTTTGTGATGTGTATATGTGTGTATGTCTAAGTGTATGTGCACATGTATCTGTGTGTATATATGTGTGTATATGCATGTGTATATGTGTATATGTGTGAAAGTGCATCTTCATCATGTATAAGTATATAAGTGCATATCAATAAGTGTGAGTATGCTATCTAATGAAAATAACACAATTCAAATGATATACAAAGAACAGAAATTGTACTTACAATAGTTAGCCATATGTTTTGCTTGGTTAGCTTCTTGAATAACGTGCAAAGAAAGAAGAGAGAGAGAAAGAGAGAGAGAGAGAGAGAGAGAGAGAGAGAGAAAGAAGAGAGAGAGAGAGAGAGAGAGAATTCAAAGAGAGAAAAATGTAGAAAGAGAGAAATAGAGACAGAGGGAGACGATAAGAGAGAGCTTAGGCAAAACAACAATTTTGCATATACTTGTTTCAGCTCGTAAGTGCAGTGCAATTGTGAATGTTGGAGACCCTCTTCAATCAGATGCATGAAAATGCCGATCGAAGAGCCTCCAACGTTTTAATTCTTTTCTATCAAGAGACCGTCATGTAAGCGATGCTTACGCGTCGAAAAAACCACTAGAGCTGATGTCACATAAGCGAATTTTTTTAGCATCGCTTATGCGATGCTGATTAAAATCATCGTGTTAGCAACGCTCTATGCGAGCCTCGCACACATCATTGCGCCACACGTCGAAAAAAAACATCATTTGGCTCGTCGTTTAATCGATGGTGCACACTCAAGGCTCATTGCGATGTATTTTGCAGTTTTATAGCGACGAAATTGTGTCGCCTTAACCATTGTTATGCGCCCGTATTCTTTGTAGTGAAATGTGGGTGGGGGAGGGGGGGAGAGCCAACTAGATGGCTAATAGATCCAATAGATGATATCACTATGAATGATAAAGAAGGGGCCTTTCTTCAAGAGCTGAACAAAGGCGAGATGCCTCCACCACTACAACATATGAGAGCCATGACAATGCTAGCCATATCGACGGTCATGCTTGGTTGTCGAAATGACCAATCGAAATGCCTAGAAAGATCATATAAATCCTACTGCCGATCACTTGACCATCGGTATAACCGTTAGAATATTGGTGTATGTATATGCCTCAGAATTTTTGGCCACCGGTATATGCACTAGTATAAGTGCCGGTATGAATGCCGGTATGAGTGTAGGTAATTTACTAGAAATATCGATGCACATACCGATGCTTATAGTGTCACCTATATTAATGTCTATGTCGACATCTATAAAGATGGCTTGTTTTTTACATAATCGAACCCAAGAGCAAAAACTCGACATTCCCTACTATTTTGAACTGCAATGTGTCGAGTTTTTGCATGCATGTACATTGTGCTCATACACCCACATTTTGACTATATTGTGCACACACACTAACACACAGATCTATCTCTCTACACACACATCTCTCTCTCTCTAGATCTCTACTTTCGATAAGTAATGCCTGTATTTTCATCCTTTTTCTTTCTCCACATTTTCTATTTTGCAAATTCTCTTCTCTTTGGTTTTGCAAGAGCTTTTTGGCATCCGTTCATTGCAATTTGATGAGAGATGATGTTGATTGGGCTTTGACAAATACAATCCAAAGAACTACATCAATGTAAGTGATTGTTCTTTTCTCTATTAGAAATAGAGATGGAGAGAGAGATAGAGAGAAAGAGAGAGAGAGAGAGAGAGAGAGATGTTGATATATTTAGGTAGTGATGTGCCTAAACACTCTAGGACCACCGGGGCACTTTTTTCCCTCTTTAGGAGGTTTTTTCCCCCGGCTTGTATATACGCCTATTGAACTAATGCACTACTTATCTTTGTACATTCTCTAGTAATACATTCAGTATTGTGTGTCTGTGCCCCAAGCTTCTTCTTCTTCCTTGTGCTATTCGTGTGCTTCCGAAGACGTCTATCTCCAACAATTGGTATCAGAGCAGGTCGTTGCCTCATCTAGGGCACCGTCAACACTCCTCCGTTTGTAATCTCAGAATCCCACGAATTTTGGTGAGCATACTTAACGTGTTTCTAAGATCAAAAGGGCTTCGCTTTGTGGTGCCGAAATCGCGATGTGAGCTCGTCTCGGCCTCCAAACACACTATCGCAATGCTTGTTTAGGCTATTTCATCTTTTTGTGCCAAAGGTATATACCAATTTTTGTTCACCAGTTTAAGTGTCTCAAAGTCTCCTACATGTCTAGCAAAACTCGTCTAGGCAGTTCTGTTCAACTTTTTGAGATATACTCAATTTTTTGCATCAAGGTATTTTAGTCACCGGCCATGGCTGAAAGCAATGATGTATTCCAGATGTTGGTTGTTGAGGATAAGTTGGATGGTACCAACTGCCCACTATGGGCTTATATGATGCGACATGTATTGGTTGCAAAAGGATTGTGGAACATTGTGGAGGGTGTTGAAAGACGTCCTCTTACACCTCTAACTGCAGGTACTGCAAATACAGGTGCTGGAGCAGATGAAGATGGTGTCGAAGATGATATTCTGCAGATTCCTGTTCGTGCTGTTGTTTCTGCTGCACCTACTATAGAGCAGATTCGCTAGGATGGCAGAGATGCCCACGCACATGCATTGATAGCTTTGTCTATCAAACGTGCCATTATTCCTCACATTCGCTCTTGCAGAATAGCTAAGGATGCTTGGGATACACTTATCACATTGTACCAAGCTAGGAATGAGGCTCATGTTGCTTACCTTCGAAAACACTTGGAGAGTGAGCATATGAATGAAGGTGATTCTATGGACAATTTCCTAACGAAGATCAAAGACTTGAAGGAACAATTGATTTTTGTTGATGAGGCTATACCAGATAGCTCACTTGTGCTGACCGTTCTGGATGGTTTTCCTGATTCATATCAGAGTTTTGCTTCTACTCTTCGTTTGATGATGAAAGGCAATCCGAATGCCTTATGATTTGAGGAGTTAGTCTTTGTTCTGTTGCAGGAAGATCAGTCTAGGCAGAACAAGTCCATTATGCGAGTTGCAGATCAAGGTTTCCTGGCTAGTTAGAAGGGCAAAGGAAAATGGAACTGTTCAATTAGTAAGCAAAAATCTGCTAATTTTGCATATTCAAAGAAGGAAGATAAAGATGAGAAGAAATCAGAAAAGCAGAAATTGTTTTGTAAGTACTGTAAAGGGAATGATCATATAATAAAGAACTGTCCAAAACTGGCTACTAAAGAGGCAAAGAAGAAAGAGGCTGGAATGGTTGTTGCAGAGGCCTCTACACCAAAAACAAAGTCTGCAAATCTTGTGCAGGAAGAAGAATGGGCGTTTACTACTGTCTGCAATTTTGACCCATCTTCTCATGACAAGTGCATGTCTGCGGTAGACTCAGGTGTTTGGTATTTTGATAGTAGGGCGACCAAACATATTACCTTGCAGCGTAGTTTCTTCTCTTCAATCGAGCCTTCTCCTACAAGGAATACTGCTACATGCACCAACAACTCCTCTTATCCTGTTATGGGAGTTGGTAAGATCATTTTGACTACTCTTGATGGTAGTTCTTTCACTTTGTCAGATGCTTTATTTGTGCCAGGGATCAAAAAGAACCTGTTATCAGTTTCTGCATTAGCCAAGATTGGCTTGGTTGTGAAATTTGTTGATGACAGGTGTACAGTTCATGATCTGTCAAATGGCGATTGGATTATTGCTTCTGGCATATTATGTCGTGGGCTGTCTAAGCTCATAGACTATGAAAGATCTGTAAATGATTTGGCATGTGTAGTAAATGATTCGCAAGCTATGTCAGATGTAAAGCTTTGGCATGCATGCTTTCGTCATCTGAATTTTGCTAGTTTTATGCCTGTAGAAATCTGAAATGGTGTCATTGTTGCCCAAACTTGAGGCACTTGGAAAACATCTTTGTGAAGGCTGTATTTTGGGCGAAATGTAGTGTTTATCCTTTCCAAAAGATGGTTCCGTTTGGGCTACTCAAAAATTGTAGCTTGTACATAGTGATGTATGTGGTCCTATGCAGACACCTTCTTTTGGGAATTATCTTTACGTCGTGACTTTTATCGATGATTTTTCTAGGCATGGATGGGTATATCCATTGAAGGCAAAGTCCAAAGTGTTCATGTGCTTCAGACAATTTTTGGTTTTGGCTGAAAATATGTCACCATGTAAAATGGGCACCCTCCGTTCTGATCGAGGGGGGAATATATGTCTTCTGATTTTAATGCATTTCTGGCTGAACGTGGGATAAAACACCAGTGTAGAGTATTGGATCGCTCACAATAGCACTCCCCTCGGTCTCATTCCTTGTGGCCTCACTCTTGTTGGCCTCACTCCGACCAGGCATGAATCCCATGGGTGGGGCTACTCCGTCTAGAGGTACTTTTGGCTTTATGACTCCACCATGACCACCTTCATAGCCATCCCCTAGTGGCTTCAATAGTCAACGTATGCATTTGAAACCTCATCATGATACAAGTACGGGCCAATCTTGTTGGTGGATGTCATGCTCTAGAGGAAGAGGTTCTAGAAGTGGATCTACCATTGCTCTAGAGGAGGTAGATGTTGTGGATGCAGTGTGATTGATGTTGTGTCTCCCACTTATAATTCTAGAAAGTGTAGCTCATATGCATGTACATCACATGGTAAGCCATGTAGTACATCATATACACCTTGGGGTGCTCATGACCATGATGACTCTAAGGTGTTCAATATACGTGATGGAGCTTTGGTGATGGGCCTAAAAGGCCATGTGTCAACACATATGTTAGTTTTTCTCCAGACTATTTGGACACTCTATCATGTTCGAATGGAGTGAACAGGATCAAAATAACAAAAATTATATCAGAAAGATGCTCTGTCAGGAGTATAGGCCGACACCTGGGTATCCTATTGTCATCTTAGATGGGATTCAACATACGGTATGTGAGGTGATGTCCCATAAACAATCTTAGGCTCGTAATGCGTTTAGAGCAGGCTTACTGAAGACTGTATGATAAGACCTTGAGGAGTGGGATATGATTCCTGATGAGAAAGAGAAGACTCTTGATCGATATTGCTAGTACTGAGATGCAGCAAACACACTTCTGAATACAATCGGACCATCATATTTGGATAGCGACACATACAACAGTATGCATCATGAGTTTGTAAGTATCATAGGTAGTGATGTGTGAGAACACATTAGGACCACCAGAGCACTTTTTTCCCTCTTTACGAGATTTTTTCCCCCAGCTTTTATATATGCCTATTGCCCTAATGGGTTACTTATCCTTGTACATTCTAGTGGTTATACGTTTAGTATTGTGTGCTGTGCTCTAAGCTTCTTCTTCTTCCTTGTTTTGTATGCATGCTTTTGCAGACCTCAAACCTCAACAATTGCTATAAGAGTAGGTTTTCGCTTCATCTAGGGTGTGGTCAGCACCCCTCCTCTCATAGTATCAGAATCACACAAAATTTGGTGAGCATACTCATGCTGATTAGGAGCTCACGTTAGAATCACGATCTAAGCTTGTCTCGGTCTCCAAATGCACTATTGACGTGCTTGTGTAGGCTTTTTCATCTTTTTGTGCCAAAGATATATATAGGTTTTGGTTCACCCAGTATAAGTGTCTAGGAGTTTGCTATAGGTTTAGTAAAACTTGACAGGGTAATTTCGTTCAACATTTTAAGATATAATCAATTTTTTTCAATAGGGTATTTTAATAAGAGGCCATGGTTGAAAGTAGTGATGTATTCTGTATGTTGGTTGTTCAGAATAAGTTGGATGGTATGAATAAGCCACTATGGGCTTATATGATGCATCATGTATTGGTCACAAAATAAGTGTGGAATATTGTGTAGGGTGTTGAAAAACATCCTATTACACCTAAAAATATAGGTACTGAAGTTGATGGTGATATTCTATAGATTCCTATTCGTGCCGCAATTTTCGGTGCACCCATTATAGAGAAAATAAGGATGCTTGGGATATAGTTGCAAAAAATGATCTTTAAGAAGCCTGCAATAAGCAATTAAAACGATATTAGTAAATAAAGTTATTTTGATACAACAATGAAAGCCAATTTGTTCTCCGCTTACCTGAACAATTCAGTGACACTACTATCTGACCATCCATAAATGGATTGTAGATTGAGCATCGTGATCTTTGCTCCATTGTAAAGTGGAAAACGAGATAGTCTTCACATGTTTTCATATTCTTCATCGACTTGTGATCGTGGAAATTTTGTTGTGTCCATGAAACTCTCGACATCCTCTCCACCATCATGATCTTTGTCCATCGCATAAAATGCTTCGAGCATCTCTTCCATATGTTCATTCTATGTAATATTTTTAGTAATTGCTTGTACATCTAAGTCCTTCTTCGTTCTCTTTTGTCCACGAGAGGTTACCGGTGCAATGTCGTTTGGGTCCATCTGCTCACCTGGTGCACCATGCGAATGGTAGCATAGGTTTTCTAGTCGACTCCTATCAAAGGATCCATACTCTCTAACATGTGCAGTACAAATCCGTCGTTTCTGATAAATTTGATACTTGCACTGAGTTCAAGGGCATGCCATTCTCTCCTCATCCAAAGAAGCCATCTGCTATAATATAGACATTTAAGATCATTTGTTTTTTTTATTAAACCTAAAAATCTTACTCCTGAAGACTTAAACCTGAAATACTAAAACCTAAATACTTAAACAGCTAAAAAAACCTAAAACCCTAATCTATATAATTTCCCTATTTTATCTATATATTCAAATTTTTACTTAATCAATGCTATTTTTATATATTTAAATATATATATCTAATTATATATATTTAATTATATATATTTAATTAAATTATTTAAAACACTAGTACTTTTTATATTTATTTATCTATATAATTATCCTATTCTATATATATATATATATATATATATATATATATATATATATATATATATATATATATATATATATATATATATATATATATATATATATTTATTTATTTATTTATTTATTTATTCATATTTTTTCCTTAAAACCTAAAACCCTATTTAATATATATATTTATTTATATATTCAGATTTCTTCTTAACTAATCTTATTTTTCTATATTTAATTATATATATTTAATTATGTATATCTAATTAAATTATTTAAATCACTACTACTTTTTATATTAATTTATCTATATAATTATCCTATTTAATATATATATTTATTTATTTATTTAGATTTTTTCCTTAAACCCTAAAACCCTAATCCTAATCCTAAGAACTTAAAACCCTATTCTATATATATATATATATATATATATATATATATATATATATATATATATATATATATATATATATATATATATATATATTCAGATTTTTTCTTAATAAATCCTATCATATTTAATTATATATATTTAAATATATATATTTAATTAAATTATTTGAAACACTAGTACTTTTTATATTTATTTATGTATATAATTATCCTATTTTATATATATTTATTTATTTATTCAGATTTTTCCTTAAACCCTATAACCCTAATCCTAATCCTAAAAACCTGAAACCCTATTTTATATATATATATATATTTATTTATATATTCAAATTTTTTCTTAGTTAATCCTAGTTTTATATATTTAATGAAATTATTTAAAACACTAGTACTTTTTAAACTTATTTATCTATATAATTATCCTTATATATATATATATATATATATATATATATATATATATATATATATATATATATATATATATATATATATATATATATATATATATATATATATATGTTTATTTATATATTCAGATTTTCTCTTCAAATTTTTTCTATATTTTCGCTTTATATAAATTTAATTGACTTATATGTATGCCTAAACCCTAAAACCCTAATCTTAAAGATCTAGACCTAAAATATGTATATTTCTGTATGCATGTGTATATACATGTATATATGTATTATATGTGTATGTGTATGTGTGTATATATGTTATGTGGGTGTTAAAACCCTAAAACCCTAATAAAAAAGAGTTAGACTTAAACCTAAAATACTAAAACCTAAAGAATTAAACACCTATAAAAATCTAAACCCCTAATCCTATTTTATATATATGTTTATTTATATATTCACACTTTTTTCTTATTTTTTTCTATATTTTTTCTTAATATAAATGTAATTGAGTTATAAGTATGCCTAAACCCTAAACCCCTAATCTTAAATATCTAGACCTAAAATATAAGGAGAGTACTAATGGTCGAAGATCCAAAGCCCTCAAAGAAAGAATGGGATGCAGCGGACAAGATCTATATAAAATCCCTTCTCTCTTAACAAGGACAACTTTCATCCATGATAAATTCACATAACAACAAATCGTTGAAAGAACTTTGCTCCTAGCAACTCAGAATATGTTGAATGGATACCATACATGATGGTTCCAAACAGTAGCGATAATAGAAATAGATGAATAATGTCGCCTCAGGTAACAAACTAAAAGTAAGAGGTACATCTACACACCGTAATTTGGAACTTATATTGTGCCGACACATGAAATAATACGTTTGAAATCTTTCTATTCTCTCGAAAAGCAATCGCTTTGAACTATTTGAAGAGAAGTGTGTGCCAAGTGTGCCAACTACAGAAGACAGACTTATACAAAAGCGACATAAAAAAACTCATAAAGTTTTGTAAAATAGGTTTATAAATCTTTGATTCCGTTAATGCGGGATTCTTTTATTTTTCGATTTTATATCCTAGAGCTCATAAACAATGGAATGCCATGGATGGAATAAAGATCTTTCTAGACATCAATCTTATGGCATACTCTAATAGAATACTCTGAAAGTTCTTGAAGATCTTGAGTCCGATCGTGTTGTAGTAGGAAACTAAGAAACCCATCACTTCTACGAGGATAGCACGTTTTAAAAAATGCTTTTGGTGCTTCTTGTTAATCATCAAAAGTAGAAGCAACAAAAGAATTAAGCCATCCATACTTTCAACATTTTGAAACTAGAGTGTCAATGGTATCACCATCCTATGAAATATTAGTGATGTATTTTTGTGCATTAGTGTAAAATGTTCGTGCTATAAGATGTAGCACAAAATGCAAGCATGAAGGGAAGCACAAAAAAGTGTAAATTCGAGAGATGATAGAGGAGATGAAGAAAAAATAGATATGAAGAAGTTATATGGTCTATTCAAAAAGAAATGTTTGAATAATCACATTGATCTAGTATCAACTACGTTCTCTACAAAACTACATTCCTAAGCTCTTTTTACAGGGTTTTGAGAGTGAATATGTACCAGTGATTTTCTTTTACAAAAATAGTGAAGGATAATTAAAGCACTAAAGGATTGGACTAAACTAAAAAGTTTTTCAACAACGTTTTGACAAAAGTAATGGATATTAACTTAAATCACTAAAAGAATGGTCAACTTTGAATTAATCTTTTGCCAAAAATAATGGGTGACATCTAAAGTGTGAAAAGAATGGTCTTGAACAAAAATGCTTTTCCTTAAAAAAGGATGTGCAACATTCTCCCCCTCAAGCTTTGCTTGAATATTCTAGCAATCCAACCAATTGTTTGAATCTTTTTAACGTCGTTCCATCAAGAGCTTTTGTCATTATATCTACAAGATGATATTTTGAAGATATAAAAGAAATGTTAATCTCTTTGAATACTACCTTCTCACGAACATAATGGTAATGAACTTGGATGTGCTTGGTAGGTGCATGAAAAACTGGATTAGTTGCCAAATGTATACTACACATATTTTCACCATAAATTAGTGGAGTTATATAGAGAAGATGTAAATCTTCAAATAACTTTTTGAACCACATTTATTTACATGTCAATTCTGCAAGCGCACGATACTCTACTTCTATAGATGAAAGCACCACTTCCGGTTGTTTCTTTGAACTCCATGATACAAGCTGATTCCCCATCATTAATATGTAGCCACTCATGTTGCGTCGATCATCTTTATTTCTTGCCCAATCTTCATCAATAAAAGCTTTAATATCAAGATTAATATCATGTGAGTAAAATAAATCATCGTTCAAAGTGCCTTTTAAATAGCATAGCACACGCTTAACCACATTCCAATGTACATCTCTAGTCTTGTGCATGAACTACGAAAGTACTCCAACTTCATAACCAATATTCACTCGTGTACTTATAGCATACAACAATGATCCAATCAGTAATCTATATATGTCTACTTTTTCAAAATTAACATCATCATGTATACTCAATTTTACATTAGGTTCCAAAGGATTTGCAAATGCTTAACATTCTCACAAACCAAAGTTTTGAAGTAAAACACATGACTTCAATCCCCAATGCATAACATCAAAATCTTGAGATCTTAAATATTAAATTCTGTAGCAAGTCTCTTTTTAACTTCATCAATATCATCAATAGCACTTCCCCTCATAATTAGATCATCAACATAAATGCAAATATACACACATTGATCTGTTAAAAACTTAACATATAAAGAGTGGATCTACAACACTTGGTTTGTATTCTTGAGCTTCCAAATCAGCTTACCATTCGATGATTCCAAGCTCTAGGTGTCTATTTCATACCATATAATGCTTTTGTTAGCTTGCAAACAAAATTTGGATACTTTTTATTTTTAAATCCTTCTGGTTGCTCCATATAAACTTGTTCTTATAATCACCATTCAAAAATGCATTTTAACATCAAGCTGAAATATATCCCCACATTTACTTGATGCAATACTTAAAATTGTTTCTATAATTGACTTTCTTGCAACTTGGCTAAATGCCTCTTCATAATCAATTCCATATGTTTTTGTAGAGCCTTTTGCAACTAATATTGCCTTGCACCTAGAAATAGAACCATCATTATTTCATTTAGTATGAAATATCCACTTATTTCCAATTACCTTTATCTTATTATCTCGTGGTACAAGCTGCCATGTCCTATTCTCATACAATGCATCTATTTCTTCTTGCATTGCATTGGACCAATTAGAATCATCGAAACATGTAGGTTCCTTTTCTTCAATAACTTTTGATATAAAAGATGAATGTGAATCACAATAAGACTCAATGTACCTTTGTGTGGGCTTTCTTTCTCTTGAAATTCTCTTAAGTTCATGTTCATGTCTAATAAAATTAGATTTAGAAATTTCATTAATTTCTATATCATAACTTAACAAGCTTTTCTTTACCTTTATCTTTCTCTATTGATGTAGGTGATAATATTTCCTCAATATGACTATTCTCATCTTCTGAGCTTACTCCTATAGTATCACGTAAACCATCCTCAATTTCTTCTTGCATTTCTTCTTGAACCTGCAAAATAGGATCTCTATACCAAGACAACAACTCATCAAAACGTACATCACAACTGACAATCATTTCCTTACTTATTGGATTATAGCACTTATATCCTTTCTAATTATTCATATAACCCATGAAAATACATTTCTCTGCTTTTGGCTCTAGTTTAGTTCTCAATGCATATGGAACCATAGCAAAACAAACACAACCAAACACACACAAGTGATCAATAATAGGTTTTCTATTATACGAAACCTAAAAAGGAGTTACATTATTTGTTGTAGATGTTGGCATAAAATTCATCAAATATACTATTGTATTTATCGCTTCAGCCCAAAACTTCAATGGCATATGCTTTTCATTTAGCATTGCTCTTGCTATTTCTACGATAATCCTATTCCTCCTTTTAGCCACTCCTTTTTACTAGGGAATATATCTGCAAGTGAGTTCTCTTTTTATACCTTCATTCCAAAGAAAATCATTAAACATTCTTGAAAAATATTCACTACCACCATCAAATCTTAACCTTTTAATGAACTTTTCTGTTTGTTTTTCTGCCATTGCTTTGAGTTTGACAAAGCAGTCAAACACGTCACTCTTATGCTTAAGAAAACACACAAAAGTCATTCGGCTAAAATCATCCACCAAAGTAACATAATACTTACTATCTGTAACTCATGGCTCCTTCCTATGACCCCAAACATCAGTATGCACTGATTTTAATTAATCCTTGCTTTGCAATCTTGTACTAGAAAAATGATGCCTTGCTTGCTTACCAAACTAACAAGCATCACAAATGTATCATATTTTGTTTTGAAATATAAAGCAAACCAACAACAATCTTTGTTTTATCCATGTTCTTCAATTTATGTATGTTTACATGTCCTGTTCACTTATGCCATAACTCAATTTGAGAGATCTTATTATTACCAACTAAATAATAAGAAACAAAATTAGGAGTTAACTTCAACGTAAAAAGTCTTCCTTCTCCTTGACCTTTTGCCAAGAATTTATAATTTTATTTTGGATTTCAACAAAACACCTAGGTTTGTTGAACTATATTTGATAGCCATGCTCCACCATTTGACCTCCAACTTGCGTTATTTTATGCATTGAGCTATCACCTATTTCAACCCTACCATCAAACAAAGGTGCATGCAAATTAGTAGAAAAGTCAACATTATTGCTCAAATGATTACTAGATCCATTGTCAAGATACCATATATCATTGTTATGAGTTGCATCTGTACTCACAGTCATCATTAGTACATTTTTATGATTTTGTTTGTGAACAAAATTACCCTTTGTATGATTTTGCCTAGGCTTCATATGTACAAACTCTTGTAACTTTGCACTACAATTACCTTTGTAAAAGGTCAATAAACCCACAAGGAGTTAGGAAGCATATAATCGCATATCATTTGGTAGTTAAGTCAAGAGAGAATCAATCCTCACTTTAGGATTTACTTGAGCATACTCAAGGTGATTAGGAGCTCAAAACTACTTCTCTCCATAGTGGTGAAATCCTGATTTCAGCTCGCTTTTGGCCTTTAAACATAATATCGCAATCCTTGTGCAAGAAATTTTGTCTTTTTGTGCCAAACATATATACAAGTTTTGGTTCGCCAATATAAGGGTCTAACAGTCTACTACAGGTCTACAAGTCTGCATCAAGATATTTTAGTTAGTGGCCATTGTTGAAAGCAATGATATATTCAGTATGTTGGCTGTTGAGCATAAGTTGGATGGTACCAATTATCCATTATGGGCTTATATGATGCATCATGTATTGGTTGCAAAAGTAGTGTGGAATATCGTATGGGTGTTGTAAAATGTCCTATAACACTTGCAAACACAATTGCTTAAGGTGATGTGTAGGGCATTGAAGATGATGATATTCTTCATGTTTCTATTCGTGTTGTGGTTCTTGTTGCATCTACTATAGAGTAAACTTTTTGGGATGGTAGAGATTCTAAAGTACATGCATTGAGAGCCTTTTGTATCAAATGTGCCATTATTAATCACATTCACTCTTGCAAAACAACTAAGGATGCTTAGGATACACTTACCAATTTATACAAGGCAAGGAATGAAGCTCGTGTTGCTTACCTCCAAAAACATTTGGAGAGTGAGCACATGAATGAAGGGATTCCATGGATAATTTTTTGACAAAGATCAAATATTTGAAGGAATAGTTTATTTTTGCTAATGAAGTATTGAGTGATAGGTCACTTGTGTAGACTATTCTAAATGGTCTTTCGGATTCATATTTTACTTTTTCTTCCACTCTTTGTTTGACGATGAAAGGCAATCCAAATGCTTTAACATTTGAGGTAGAATATATCCATTATGTGTGTTGCATATCAAGCTTTCGTGGATAGTCAGAAGGGCAAAGGTAAATAGAGCACCTCTACTGGTATGCAGAAATCTTCTAATTCTACACAATCAAAGAAGCATGAGAGATATGAGAAGAAAACAAAGAAGCAGATTTTTTTTGCAAATATTGTAAAGGAAATGATCATCTCATAAAGAGCTCTCCAAAAGTGGCTACTAAAGAGGTAAGGAAGAAAGAGGCTAGAATGGTTGTTGCACAAGCCTCTACACCCAAAATAGAGTCTCCTAGTCTTCTGCACATTGAAGAATGGGCATTTACCATTGTTTGCACTTATGACCCATCTTCTCATGAACAATGTATGTCTACAATAGAGTCAGATGTTTGGTACTTTAATAGTGGGGCAACCAAACATATTACCTCGCAGTAGAGTGTCTTCACTTCACTCAAGCTTGCCCCTACAGGGAATACTATTGCATGTGCTAATAACTCCTCTTATCCTGTCATGGGAGTTGGTAAGATCATTATGACTATTGTTGATGGTAGTTCTTTTACATTGTCAGATGCTTTATTTGTGCGAGGGATCAAGAAGAATTTGATATTAGCTTCAGCTTTAGCCAAGATTCGTTTGGTTGTAAAATTTATTGATGATAGATGTACGATTCATGATCTGTCAAATGGGGACATCATTATTTCTTATGGCATTCTATGTTATGGGTTGTATAATCTCATAGACGACAAAAAGTCTTTGAGTGATGCAGCATGTGTAGAACATGATTCTCAAGCTCTCTTAGATGCAAAGCTTTGGGATGCACACTTTGATCATCTCAATTTTGCTAGTTTCCTACACCTGCAAAAATCTTAAATGGTGTCCTCTCTGCCAAAGCTTGAGGAACTTGGTAAAGATGTCTCTAAAGAATGTATTTTGGGCAAAATGCAATATTTCTCATTTCCAAGAGATGGTTCAGTTTGAGCTTCTCAAAAATTGTAGGCTCTTGAGAGTGATGTTTGTTGTCCTATGGAGACACCCTCTTTTGGAAATTATATTTACTTTGTGACTTTCATTGATGATTTTTCTTGGCATGCATGGGTATATCCACTGAAAGCAAAGTCCAAAGTGTTTATATGCTTCGAAAAGTTTCGGGTTTTGGCTAAAAATTTGTGAGCATGTAAAATGGGCACTCTAGATTCTAATCAAGGGAGGGAATATATGTCTTTTGCTTTCAATGCATTTCCGACAAAACGTGGATAAAACATCAATGTATATTTTTGTATACACCTCAATAGAATGGAGTTTCTAAACGAAAGACGAGTCACTCATGGAGATGGCGAGGTGTATAGTCAAGAGTCGGGCTTTACCACAGAGTTTCTGCTTGAGGTTGTAATGTATGTAGCATATGTACTTAACATGTGTTTCACTAAGGCATTGAAGTGTATCACTCCCTAGGAGGATTGACATTCTTTTAAGTCATATGTTGCTCATCTACATGTTTTTGGTTATCTGGCATCTCCATTAGCGCCTCAACAACTACGCAGGCCATTGGATGATAAAGTTGTAAAATGTATCTTTGTTGGGTATAGTTCTAAAAGCGAAGGCTATCATCTGTATCATCCATAGATTAAACACATTTTGGTTACGCGTGATGTTTTTGTGGATGATTCTATTGAGCCATTATTTTCATGTACTAACCAAACATATGTTAGCTCCAAAGATATGCATGATACTTTGCTGCCTCTTTTTATAGGTGGAGAGTATAGTGCTGGTCCTAATGAGGCAACTTCTTAGCCTTCGCAAGTTTGATTTGATGATGCACATCAATCCATTTTTTATGCAGATATACATGATGCACTTGTTGATGAGACAACTGATATTGAGGGAGGCAAAAACTATGCCCAAATGGCTGGTGCAAACTTTATGTGATAACAAATTAGATGAACCTTTGTCATATTGTACTTGTTCTGACTCTCATAGTGCTTCTTTTGCATTAGATTGCTATGCTATGGCTAACTCTAGTATTTGTGATAAGAATGAGCCTATTTAATTTAATGAAGTGCAAAATTCATAAAATTGGAAGGGTGCTATGCAATCAAAATATGATGCTATAATGAAGAATGGTACTTGGTCTTTATGTGATTTTTTTCCTGGCAAGAAGGCTATTGGCACTAAGTATGTATACAAGCTAAAATGTGATAGGTATAAGGCTAGGCTTCTTGCAAAGGGTTATGCTCAGGAAAGAGGCATGATTTTGATGAGAACTTTGCTCCTACATGCCAAATGACTATTGTTGGTAGCATGTGTGCACTTGCAACTCATCATGGTTGGAATATACATCAACTGGACATTAAAACTACATTTCTGAATGGTGACTTGCATGAAGAAGTTTATGTTTTTCAGCCGTGTGGCTTTGTGCAAAAAGGGCATGAAAACAAATTATGTAGGTTTAAAAAGGCATTATATGGTTTGAAGCAAGCACCACGTGCTTGGTATGAAAAGATACATGCCTACCTCATTACACATGGTTTTGGGAACAGTCCAACTGAGAGCACGTTATAGGTTAAGCATGCAAATGATATGCTTCTAATCATTGTTGTGTATGTTGATGACATGCTATTCACTGGTCATCATGAGAAGCATATTGCTGATTTTAAGGTTGATCTATGTGCCTCGCTTGTGATGTTTGATTTTGGGTGTTTGCATCATTATTTGGGAATTCGACTTATGCAAGTTGATGGTAAAATAGCTTTATGTGAAACAAAAGATAATGACACATTATTATAGTGTTTTGGCCTTGAAGACTATAAACCTATTGCCACTCCTATGGAGACATGTTTATGGTTGAGTATTCATGATGTTTGAGATTCATTTGATATTGTTCTCTATCAATAGGCTATTGGATGTTTGATTTACTTATGAATTACTGAGCCATACATTGTGTTTGTTGTCTCGCTGATGCAAAGGTCTATGCACTGCCTAGGTGCCAAGCATTAGAAGGCATTTAGGTGCATCTTTCGCTACTTGAGAGGTATCCGAATACTTGGATTGTTTTATCCCAAGGGGGGATCACTGTTGCCGCATTTACATGCTTTTTCTGACTTTGAGTGGGCTTCTTGCTACGACACTCGAGTGTCTACCAGGTGTTTTTGTTTCATGCTTGGTAACTCATGCATATCTTAGTTGAGCAAGAATTATCCTACTTTGGCCACTTCTAGTTGAGAGGCTGAGTATAGGGTAGCATTCACAGCGAGTGTTTAGTGTATGTGGCTCAGATGCCTTATGACTGATTTGGGTGTTGCTGAGTCTTTTGCCACATACATCTTCACTGATACTTAGAGCACATTGGCGATTGCAAGAAACCTTGTGTTCCATGCTCACATTAAGCACATTGAGGTGCACTATCATTATGTTAGGGAGAGGTTCTCTAGTGGAGAGATCAGCTTGGCATATGTGCTCAGAGAGGAGAACATTGCAGACCTTTTCAGAAAGGCTATGCATAGGGAGAAGTTTGAAGCTTTCTACAAAGCTTTGGGTGTACTTCCTTTTGTGGATTGATTCCACCTAGCTTGGGACTTCCTTATACATGAGTGCCGGCTCCTTGTTCACTACATCACTCCAAGGGGCAATTTGTTCATATATTTAGGTTGTGATGTGTTTGAACACACTGGGACCACTAGGGCACTTTTTCCCTCTTTACGGGGTATTTTTGCACTGACTTGTATGTATGCCTATTACCGTAATGAGTGAGTTATCTTTGTACATTTTAGTGGTAATACATTGAGTATTGTGTGTTGTGCTCCAAGCTTCTTCTTCTTCCTTATGTTGTTTGTGTGCTTCCGCAAACCTCAAATTGCAATAATCTCCAACAAAAATCGAATAGGCATATTAAGTACTTGAAGATATGTTTCATATGTATGTGAATGAAAAGCAAGATAATTGGAGTGAGTGCTTACCCTTAATTGATTTTTCATATATTAGTGCATGGCATGCATCTATAAAAATTAATATGTTTGAGGATATGCATGGTTATAATTGTTTCAAACCACCTTCCTTATCTCAATTCTCTAATAAAGTAGAAGTATCTAAAGAAATGCTTGAGAAAATGGATTAAGAACGTGGGAAAATTAAGCACAACATAAAAGAAGCTTAGTAAAGACAAACAAAATTCTATTATTTGAAGACAATAAAATTGGAATTTTAAATAGGGGAAATGGAATTTCTGAAGGTCAATCCTAATCGATCTATCTTGTTGTTCGGGAAGGATAATAGACTTTCTCTACAATATGCAGATCTCTTTAAATTTTAAGGGAAAAAAATATATGTCCTGCATATGTTTTGGAGTAGCCTGAGCATTGAAATGTGCACCTTGTATTTCACCTTAGCTTACGTCAAACATATGTACTTGATGTTGCTCATGTTTTGCACGACAATAATAAGTTGGAAGACGATGGTTGTTTTTAGCTTGGACCTAAATTTATATTAGATATGAGGGAAAGACTACTTCGAAATTATTGTTGCACTACAACAGATAGACCTATACCAAGGTTTTTACCAAGGGAAATGAACGCGCATATTTTTGCCCTGACATTGGTGTAGGTGTCCATATGCACATCGGTACTAAAGCATCGATATGCGCATCGGTATGGGTGTTAGTATGAGCGTCGGTATAGACGTTAGTATAAACATCTATATTACCGACGCCCATACCGATGCCTCTGCTGGGTGTAAGTAGCAAGCCTAAGATCTTTGCCAAGCTTTGAGGACTACACACATAATTCACTCTACATAAAGAGACTCACATAAGAACTCATGCTTGTTAATTTCCTTGTATTTATCTTGGATAAAGATAAAAGTAAAAATTTAAGATGAAATTTTGTGGTATTAGGGATCCCATTCCACAGCTCTAGTAGTTGGAATCTAAATCAAATCATGTCTTGAATGTACGATCACTTTTGGGGTAGCTATCTACCAAGTCCAAATTCAAAATCATATAGAAATACTCATGTCTCTTAGTCATGGGGATAGTGCAACGTATTTGACTGAGATTGAGCTACAACTCCAAGTCTACATTGAGATTGCATCCTCTAGGTGTAAGTGTCTACAGCCTTGCAAGCATATGTGCAATATCATTCATATTTCCATATATTTCATTGATTAAAATCTTTTATTCATTCTACTTCAGTACTTTCATGAATACAATGAACTTGTTCTATCAATGTCTCCACATGTGAGCAATCATTTGACATGAATTGACTTGGTATGCTTAAAGTAAAACTTCTTGTATCTATATATCAAATTTCATTAGCTTTGAGTCAATAAATGTTAAGATATTGATCTAAAAAGCTAATTGTGTGTGCACATCTTCTAGATCTTCAAAATTAGGGTTGATTCCCACCCACACATGCTCGATTTATTTCTCCTTGTATGGTATAATTCAAATCATCACATAACTTGCTTTGGCTAGCTATACACATCAATTAGATTTGTCCAAAAACTCTTTAATGAATTCATACCAAGTTGTGAGCTTAGTGCAGAACATTGAGACATTTTCATCCAAAAATAGAATGTTGTTCACATTCCTTGCAAATAGGAGTCATCTATTTTCATGCAAACAATTGAGAGTAATATTCCAAAAGAGTTGATGGTTCTTAATGCACATTTGGGAAGCTAAGGAAGTCTACTAAGCATCCATAGAGTTATATTGGCTGGTGTAGAGTAGGTTTGGTGCCGCACCAACGCATCTCTCCACTCAAACCGTCACCTCCTCACACTGGTATCATAACAACTACACATCATGGGTAACTGATTCACCTCATCTCTAGAGAATAGAGGTAATTATTACTTAAATCTATTTCTAATATTCTACTTCCGCATGTTAGGACTTGCAAGACATCATAAGAGACATGGGATGCTCTTGAAGCATTCTTTTCATCAAGTACCAAGGCAAGGAAGAATCAATTGTGGATGGAATTTGCCACATGCAAGAAAACAGTCAAACACAGTGTGAGTGGTTTTATCACCAAGATGAAGTACATAAGAGACCAACTTGGAAGCATTGAAGAAGTCATTGATGAAGGGAAAATAGTATGGACATTGATCAATGGAATAAAGCAAGATGGCAAATGGGAATCCTTCACCACAACCATGGACCTCTACATGGACATGCAAGTTCCTCATTTCAACACCTTCATGGAACAATTGTTTACACATGAGGCTAAGCTTATGAAGAATTGAGATAAGTCTAAAGGTAGTCAATCATCTTTTCTTTATAAAGATAAAAGTAGAATGAAGGATAATAGAGGAAAGAGCAAGAAATCTAATGATGAAGGTAGCACCTCTGAAGCAAACTCTACAAGAATTGGTGGAGGACTAAGAGGAAGAGGTAGAGGAGGAAGACAAGGTGGTGGGGGGGAGGGGAGCTCAAGGCTCATCTCCCATGTGCCATATGTGGTCTAACAAGTCACAATATTGAGAATTCTTTTAGGAATATTACGAACTAGAGAGGAAGAGATTACAATAGAGGAGATCTTGCAAGCTCGAGAGGAAGATTAAAAAAAAATCAATGGATATATTAATAGTTCATACAACAACAGTAGCTAACAAGGAGGATACAAAGGAAGGAGAGACTACAAAAACTATGCAGATGAAGAAAATAAGGAGGAATCACTCCTTCTAATGAATACGACTATGAACTAAGGTAAATTAGATGAACATGTCATTTATATAGACTTAAGTTCCTCAAAACATGTAGCAAGAAATGTAGCTCTACACTTTTATTTGGACGATCCAAGGAAAATTCATGAAGTCGAAATAGGAGATGACACAAAGCATCTAGTTGAGAAGATAGGTAATGTGAAAACTCTAGATGGTAATATGAACCTATTGAGCAAAGTTCTATATGTTCCAACTATCACCAACAATCTCATAAGTGTAGAAAAAGCATTGAGAAGTGACTGTAAGTCAAACTCACAAAGAATGGAGCATTTGTTGAGGATCCACATAAAGGATTCAAGAAGATAGAAAAAGGAGAAAAAATAGGCAAGTTATTTATATTTGAATTTCAAGACAGTAGAAACACTGCATTGTTCCATTATGGTAGTCAAACTCTATCATATTTGGAAATTTGGCACAAGAGATTGGCTCATATAGGTGAAAGATATCTCAAGAAAATCCATAGGGATCAAGAGTGTACTTGTTCTACCAAATATATCCAAACGACACACGATTTATAAATGTAGTCCTTGTCAATTTGGCAAGTCATATAAGCAAGCCTTCACAAAAAAAAAAAAGGTTACATACATGGGATATATTGGAGCTAGTCCATACAAATGTATGGGAACCAAGCAATGAGCCTTCAATCTCTGGATCTAGGTATTCTGATTCATTCATTGACAATTGTAGTAGATGGACCATATTATACTTCATGAAGCATAAAGATGAAGTTTTTTCATGTCTTTAGAAATACCTAGCTCTTGTAGAAAGTCAAATAGATAAGACTCTAAAAAGACAAAGCATAGAGGAAGCGGGAAAATATTTCTCCTATGACTTTGATTCCTTTCTCCAAGAGAGATGTTCAAACAAGAGATCAATACCATATGTACTCAAGAGAAAAATGGAGTCATAGAGAGAAGGAATAGAATGATTGTGGAAGCTACAAGGTCAATGATTCATGCAAAGAAACTCCAACTACTTATGGGGAGAGGTAGTATCTACAACCACATACTTGATCAATAAAGTTGTTAGACTCAAGAAAATCTCATCATGATCCAAACTGTGAATACAAGATGATGATCTATCAATCATCCAGACTATGGAACAAGATGTTAATATGTCAATGATCCAAACTATGGACCAAGATCTCGATGTGTCATATATAATAATCCAAACTATGGATCAAAAGCTCGATCTATCATATATGATAATCCAAACTATGATCAAAAGCTCGATTTGACATATATAATATATAAACTATGGATTAAAATCTTGATTTATCATATATGATAATCCAAACTATGGATCAAAATATTTCCCATACAAAGTAAATCCTAATCCACTCTCTAGAATCAAATCCATCATGCCAAGTGAAGACGTGCTAAGAAAGTATAGAAACTAGTGGAACTACCACTACCTTCTCAATAATAACATGCAAGGTGTTCCAAGTGGATGAAACTTGCTTTATCTCTGACCACCATCTGATCATCACTATGATCAAATCATTCCTAACTTGGAATGAGGTGTCTCAAGCAAACTACTCTAATACTCTAGCACTCCTAGATATAATGAGGACCATAATATGAGTCCACCAAATACACTAAAAAATGGTAAGTAGATGTGTGCACACTCATAGCTCACTAGGCTAAGCATCTAGCTCACCTCATACACACTATGTATGAACCATGGCCTATTCTCAGGCATATCAAATTAAGTAGTACATTAGTATAACTTCATGTGCATAGATAAATTCATCTAAAGAACTAGCTTTCATGTACATTCCAATGTTGATTTCATAAAACTAGAAGAAAATACAATGCAAAATTATAAACTTTGATGTGATAAGTATTCAAATGAATTTATTGGAAAGCAAAAATATGATACAAATGTATGAAAAACTAATCCATTCCTATCCAATATGATTCAAAATATGAGTAGGAACTCCTAATTATCACATTTGGACGCTCGATTCACTAAAAGAGAGTTTCTCGTGAGTCAACAACCATCTAAAGACTTGTGAAGAGATGGCTTCCAGTGGTCAAAATATGGACTATAACCTATCAAAAGAAAGGTCTTGAAGTTAGTGACATATAGAGTGACTCACAACCTCTTGCTTACGAATATGATGGGCTAACCACTTGCCCCAAAAGCCATGGTTAAGGATTACTTTATAATCCTCCCTCTTAGGGTGTGGTTCAACCATCTCGTGCGGGTCGTTTCTTGAGTCTAACACTCTCTTCCCCCTCTAGAGATCATTGTCCTCAATGGTCAATCCTTGATCTCCCCTTTGAATTGATGTCATCAGCCTTGCACAGTCTCTTGAAACATCTTGTCCTCAACCTTGGTCTCTTGAACCCTTGCTCTCAACCTTGGTCTTTAGAGCCTTGCCTCTCTGCTTCTAGGCCACTTTCCTACGGACGTTCCTTGCTTGCAACCTTGGTCTCTTGAGCCCCTTTTCCTCAACCTCAATATCTTGAACTTGGTTCTCAGCCATGCCAAGTATCTTGGATACTCAATCTAGTTCTTCCATTAGAACGCTTTTTTCGAGAGCTTTCCAGTGGTATCTTACACGCGCGCCTTCCTTGCCCATGCGTATTTTCTAGGCTCTGATGCAATTGTGGGATTTGAACTCATGACCTACTAGCTAGGAGTATGATGGGCTAACCACTTGCCCCAAAAGCCATGGTTGAGGATTACTTCCTAATCCTCCCTTCTTAGGGTGTGGTTCAACCATCTCGTGCCAATCATATCTTGAGTCTAAGTGTTAGACTCAAGAAAAAAACATGCAAGAGATGGTTGAACCACCCCCTAAGAGGGAGGATTAGGAAGTAATCATCAACCATGGCTTTTGGGGCAAGTGTTTAGCCCATCATAGTCCTAGCTCGTAGGTCATGAGTTTAACAAAAGTCCCATCAAAGGCCCTGGATGAGTAACACCATATGAAGCATGGAATGGAAGAAGACCAATCCTTGATGATTGCAAAGTCTTTGGGTGCATAGCATATCCACACATACATCCACAATGCAAAGGAAATTTAGATCCAAACGTAGAGAGATGTATCTTCATAGGCTATGATCTTAATTAGAGAGGCAATAGGCTATACAATCCAATCATCAAAGGCTTCATTTTAAGTAGAGATGTTGTGTTTGATGAAAACAAATCTTTCTTTAAAGATGATTGCAAGAAAATAAAACTTTTCTATTGTTGAAACATCAAGCTTACACTATGCTTGAGGTGGATTTGATCTACATCAAAAGTGATTGCTTTGATTACATTGAAAGAATATCTGTTTAAGAGTTCTTTTACTTATGCTCACTTGTTGTATTTTCTTAAAATGCTTTTTAGGGATTTTTTACCATTGTAAAAGTATAGAGATTTAAACATGAAAAAGTATAGAAGTAGAGCTAATATTCCATGAATTTGTGGTGGTTGAGTTGCAATCAGTCAATCAATCACCTAAAAATAGATCAAACTAGATCTTCACTTCTCCTAGATTGTAGCAAAGTGAATTGATCAAACTAGATTGTAGGAAAGTTGTGGTGCACTTGAAAAGCATATATAAAGACTTAAAATCACTTGCACATTACATGGAAGCAATATACATACACTTGTGGCTGTCATTGTCTTGCTCCTTCATTTTTCTGCATCATCTTCTTCATCAATAATAAGCATGCAGTGGCTACTAGTCTCTCTAGAGAGCTCAAAAGAGGATGAAATAGGAGTCAATAGAAAGTTAGTAGTGTCTAGTTTATGTGTGTAAATTGTAAAAGGATTTGGTTAGGTAGATTGGGAGAAATCTCAGCTTTTCTATCTCCCGATCAATCTCAGCTTATTCCTGAAAAATAAGAGATACGATTGTTGACTGTTTGATTCATTCAAGAAACATATTTTGCTTATTTCTTGTACTCTTTTGAATTATTTACACTCAAATCTATGTGTATTACTTCCGCAAAAGGATTTTTTCTAGTTTTAATCACGTTGGTAGCTTTGAGTTACTCTTCAACATCTTTCTTGAACAATTCTTCAACTCAGGTGGGTTACTACATATAGAGATGTTGTGTTTGAAGCACATAACCAATTTGATACAAGAAATTCATTACAAGTAGAGATGTTGTGTTTGGAGAACACAGTTCTTGGTATGATGAAGACAAACAAAACGTAACTCTACCATATGATCTTGATTCTGATTCTCATCAATAAGGAAGGAAGCATGACTCACAAGTTGAGGATCCAAGAAGTGATACGGATAATGATCAAGATAAAAAGCAAAAGTATTACAAACTATGGAAGTCAAGAGGCAAAGCAAAGATGCAAGAGTGTGGAGAATGCTCCAAACAAGCACCTAGAAGATCAGCAAGAGCGAAGAAACAACCAGAAATGTATGGATATGACTCCCGTTTTTTACAAAGCATTCAATCTACTTGGAAAAAGACTCAATTTTAGAAGAACCCTCAACCTATGAAGATGCAAAGGCAAACCCTAATTGGGAAAAGGCCATGAATAAAGAAATAGAAGCATTGAAGGAGACGGACACTTGGGTTTTGGTTCTAATGTCATCCAATCAAAAGGTAATTGGTTGCAGATGGGCAAATAAGGTTAAAAGAAACTAAGATAGATCAATTTATGGGTACAAGGCAAGCTTAGATGCCAAAGGATGCTCACAAAATCATGGTATAGACTATAGGGAAACATTCTCATCAGTTGCAAAGATGAGTACAATCAGAACATTGATAAGTGTAGCTACTACAAGGAATTGGAAACTCCTCCAAATTGATATAAAAAATGCATTTCTAAATGGTTGATAGGTGAAGAGGTATACATGTCACAAGCACCAAGTTTTGAAAACCTTAATCATGCATCTCATGTTTGCAGACTTAAGAAAGCATTGTATGGATTGAAAGAAGCTCCTAGAGCTTGGAATTAGAGGTTCGTTACATACCTTCAATATCAAGGGTTCAAACCTAGCAACTCAGATCCTTCTCTATTCATCAAAAGGAATCAGAATGAGGTTATCAGTCTATGTGTATATGTAGATGATATTATTGTGATAGGTGATGATCTGAATGGCAGTCAAAGGATCAAGGGAAACATGCAAGAGGAGTTCAAAATCACTGACTTAGGTGAGCTCACATATTTCCTAGGTATGCAAGTGATATACATAGATGAAGGAATGTATTTGACTTAGAGAAGATACATTGATGATTTACTTCTTAGAGGATCTACTTCATAATTTCAAAATGGAGAACATGAAACCTGTTGGTACACCTTTGAAGATGAATCATAAACTTAGTGATTATGAAGGTGAGAAGATTGAAAACATCAAAGAATGTCATAGCTTGGTAGGGAGATTGATATATGCTACTCATAAAAGGGCACACATCTCATATAGTGTGGAAGTGCTTAGTCAATTAATGCACTCAACTAGAAGACCACACATGGATGCAGCTAAGAGAGTACTTATCTAAAAGGTACAATCAATGAAGGTATATTCTATCCTCACTCTTTAGATTTGGATATAAAAATCTATTCACATACAGATTGGGCAAGAGGTAAGGATGATAGAAGAAGTACCCATGGTTACTTAGCATTTGTAGGTTCAAAGCTAGTGTCATGGAGTTCCAAGAAGCAACCAACAGTTTCTTTGTCCTGAATTGAAGTAGAGTATAGACGTTTGACCATAGCAACTCAAGAGGCAATATGGCTAAAAGCATTGTATATAGATTTGGGACTTGTGAGTTCCCAACCTCCCATATTTGGAAATAATGTAAGTTCCATGCATCTAGCAACAAACCCTATTTTCCATGCAACAACCAAACACAAAGTGGTTCATTACCACTTCATCAAGGAGAAGCTCATGGCAAAGGATATTGGCATTTCTTTTGTTCCAACTAAAAAGCAAGTAGTAGAAAAGATGATGAAGGCACTTGATGGAATAAAGCTTTGTAGATTTAAAGCTATGGCAGGTATTCAACCTATTAGAGGATGAAGACTCAAGCATAATTTAGCTTGAGGGAGATTTATTGGAACATCAAGCTTAAACTATTCTTGAGGTGTATTGGATCTACATAAAAATATGTTGCTTGGATTACATCGAAAGAATATCCATTGGAGTGTTCTTTTACTTATGCTCACTTATTGTAATTTTTTAAAAGCTTTTTTATGGATCTTTTACCATTGTAAAAACCTAGAGCTTTACACATGTAAAATTAGAAAAGGAGAGATAATCTTCCATGAATTTGTGGTGGTTGAGTTGCAATCAATCAATCGATAAATCACCTAAAAGTAGATCAAACTAGATCTTTCACTTTTTCTAGATTATAGGAAAGTTAATTGATTCCCTCCAACAACCCTTACCACCTTCATTTGAAGAATTCAAATCACTTTCAATATATATACAATTGTGGCCATCATTGTCTTGCTCCTTCATTTGTTTGCATCATTTTCTTCAACAATAATAAGCTTGAAAAGGCTATTTCTCTCTTTACAAAGCTCCAAAGTGTATGCCAAAGGAATCATTGGCCTAGTTAATGCATGTAAATGTTCAAACCATTTGGTCTAGTACATTGGGAGAAATCATATTTTGTCTATCTCAGGGTCAATCTCTATGTATTCCTGAAAAATAAGTGATTCCACTGATGAGTGTGTGACTCATTCCAAATGCATACTTTCCTTATTTCTTGTAATCTTGTGCATGATATACACTCAACCCTATGTGTATCACTCCCACGAAAGGATTTTGTCTAATTGTAATCATTCTGGTCACTATGAGCATTTGAAGTTCATTGTCTCATCCAAAGATTAACTTTTTTGAGCTATTTGATGCCCAAACCTATCTGTCTTGTATCGACTCTTTATCCTCGATGCTCAGAAGTACATGGTGAAATTTAATGAGCTTATTGCATGCCTATAAGGTCTTTTTGAGTCTCCATAAGCTCAAGGGCTGGTCTTCTACTGGTCGGTTGGACCAAACTTCATCGCTTCACAACACACTTTTCTATCTCCTACAAGCTTCACCAAGTTCTTTCACCTATGACATAGAGGAATAATTTCGAACATTATCAAAGAAGAGTGACCATAAAATTGAAGAAAAACCATAAGAATATCAACTAGAGAGAAAAGAAAGCCTTAAAGGTTTTGATATGATACGTCATTGGTCACTAAACATTCAATATATCTAGCACAAGACTCAAACTTTGAAGAGCCTTCTGCTTATGAGAAGCAAATGAGAAGCCTGAGTGGAAGAATGCCATGGAGGAGGTGATAGAAGCTTTACAAGAAAATCAAACTTGGGAGTTGGTTCTCCAGACGCCATCTATGAAAATCATAGGCTCAAGATGGATATATATTGTAGAGAAGAATTCTTTCGGTTCAATCAGCATGTACAAAGCAAGGATAGTGGATAAAGGATGTACACAAACTCAAGGTATTGATTATGAAGAGCAATTTTCACTTATTACAAAGATGACTACCATTAGTGTACTCGTGAGTGTTGCATCTTCTAAGAATTGGAATATATATCAAACAGCTGTTAAAAATGCTTTTCTAAATGGATGGATATTAGAGGAGGTATACAAGGCTCCAGCTCTTGGTTTTGAAGGTCAATCACGTCCTCAATATGTGTGAAGGTTGAGGAGAGCCTTGTATGGCCTAAAGAAAGCTCCTATACTTTTAGGATAAAGGTCTCAATGTAAGCAAGGTAGATCCTTCCCTCCTTTTTAGGAAGAACTTATAAGATATCATATACCTATGTGTATATGTTCATGGCATTATAATCATAGGTAACTATGTAGAAGGGATCAGAAGGATCAAAGCTCAATTGAAGGACTAATTTAAGATTAGAGAGCTTGGATTGCTCACATACTTTGTGGGTTTGGAAGAAATATATAGAGAGAAAGGCACGTTTCTCACATAGAAGAAAAACATAAAAGATATTCTATCGAAGTTCAAAATGGAGAATACAAAGGTTGCATGTACTCCCATGGAGGTAATTCTGAGGTTGAGTGCTCATAAAGGTGAGTTCATTGAAGATGTTACTAGCTATGAGAGTCTTGTTGGAAGCTTTAATTATGCTACATAAACTAGAGTAGATATCTCCTATGGAGTAAGTGTGTTGATTTAGTTCATCCATACTCCAACGAAACCGCATATGGAAGGAGCCAAGAGAATTCTCAAATACTTAAAGGGCACAATCAATGAAGGATTATACTATCCATACACATCTGATATAGATGTCAATTTTTTTTCTCATGGAGATTGGGCATGCTTTAAAGATGATAGGAGGTAATAATAGTGTTTTACATGTTTTGATTTACGGCTAAAGGCTTGGAGGTAATAATAGTGTTTTACATGTTGCTACTAACCCAATCTATCATGCCAAGACTAAGCACAAAACTACATTATCTTTATATCAAAGAAAAGATTATAAGCAAACAGATTCAACTCTCATATGTGTCAAATCATCAACAATGTGCAGATATGATGACAAAGGCATTGGATGGAAGCAAGCTAAATAGATTCAAAGCAATAATTGGATTGTAAGAAATCTTGAAAGATTGAAGGCTCAAGGTTCTTAGGATTGAGGGGGTTGTCGATGCAATTAACAAGCATAAGAGCTTTGCTAACATTTGAGGACTACACACAAAAGTCACTATACATAAAGAGATGCACATAAGAACTCGTGATATTAAGGAGGTGATTCCATGACTCTATTAGTTGGAATCTAATTCATATCATTCCCCAAATGTAGGATCTCTTATAGGTGAGCTATCTACTAAGAGGAAATTCAAAACTATGTATAAATACACATGGCTCTTAGTCGAAGCGGATAGGATAGAAGATTTGAGTCATATTGAGGTACAATTCCAAGTCTGCATTGATCTCACATCCTTTATGCGTAGCTCTCTACACTCCCTCTATATCATATGTGCAATATCATTCATATTTTGATACATTTCATTGCGTAAGTTCTTTTTGTTCATTCGGCTTGAGTACTTTCATGAATACAATGAACGTGTTTAGTTGATTGAAAGTCCATCTAGTATAATTTTACTCGGGACAATAAGAGTATTATTGGTAGTATCTACATATCAAATTTTATTATGTTTGGTTTAGTAAACTGCACGAAATTTGCACATCTTCTAGATCAAGAAAATTCATGTTGAACCCCTAGACTTGCTAGATTCATTTATCCTTGAATGTTATAGCTACATCATCAAATAAATTTCTTTAATTAGCTATAAAATTCAATTAGATTTGTGAAAAAAAGTCTTTAGTCAATTCATACTAAGTTCTGAGCTCTATGCATGACATTTAGACTCATCCTAAAATAGAAGGTTCTTCTCATTCCTTGCAAATAGAAGTTATCTCTTTGATCCAAATAGTTTTGAGTGATGTTCCAAAGGACTTGATGGTTTGTAATGCACACTTGGGAAGCTAAGAAATTCTACTAAGCATCCTTTGAGTTATATTGGCTGGTGTAGAGCAAGTTTGTTGCTACACCAACTCATCTATCCACTCAACTCATCACTTCCTCTTAGAAATTTGTCTATCATAGCTTAAAAAGAAAAGGCAAAGCGAGCAACATGCACGCAATAAAAAGGGTAATAAACACAAGGAAGATCCTATCACCATCCAACCATCAGTTGCATGGCAAAATCATGAACATGGAAAGTGGAGGGTGGACGCCATGATCAGGCTACCAAAATGATGATGTATCAAAAAGAGGACAGGTGGTTGAAACATTAGATCCCTAATGAAACTACCAACTAAATTACATACAACGGTTCAACCCAAAAATCACTGGAACACTCGTCGCGGTAATACAATGGAAACCAAAATAGCGATCAAAAACATAAGAGCATGAGAAGATTCAATGAAAGAAAAGGAAAACATTTGAAAGGAATGCCCTATGGACATAACAAATCATGATGACGGGGAGGGTGCACAAAAGGGGCGTAGCTTACATGGATTCATAGGATTAGGGAACACCTCTCTAGTCAGAGTTTCCAAAAAAATGTGGCTCGGCTCAATTGTGCCAAAATCTAGTGTGGGTGGAACCATCGCAGCTTGAACTTCCCTCTAGCTCTGTGAGATTGAGAATTATAAAACAAGACCAACTCTCCGACTTCAAAAACACGAGTGTGCAAGAAGTGATCATGAGTCCTGACCTACTGTAGTTGGACATCTTGTAGCAGTAAAACGACTTTCAAATCATTGCTCATCTAGGGAGCGCAAGTCATCGAGGTGAGTATAAAAAGAGTCCGCTAGAAATAGTTTCTTTTCAATGGAAATATGTAAGCTAGGCAGGACCAATTCCATTAGAGAAATAGCTTTGAGTCCATAGGCTAACTTAAATGGTGTATATCCTGTAGGGACTTTGTAAGTTGTTGGATATGCCTAGAGAACCGAAGGGAGGAGCTGATCCCACCATTCTAGACAATATGTGATCAGTTTTTTGAGTGTCATGAGTAGAATTTTATTGGTACTTTTGGCCAATCAATTGGCATGTGGGCAATAGGGAGTGCTAAATTGATGAGATATATTATAAGTGTGAGTTAAAACGTGTATGAGGGTGTTGGCAAAGTGTTCCTCGATGCAAAAGGATTTCCAAAGGTAACCCAAACCTAGGAAAAATATCTTGGGTAAGACGTTTAGCAACAATGTGAGCCATGGCTGATCAAATAGCCCAGGCCTGAGCCTAATGAGTGGCATAATCAGTACATGTCAATATATATATATTATGAGTTGAGATGGTCAGTGGAGTTATAGGCCCCACAAAGTCTAACCTTCACTTCTAGAAGGGTTCCAAAGGCAAAATAGGCTAAAATGGAAAATAATGCCAATGTAATGATTTTTTGATGCATTGACATGCATCACATTGTTTAACATAATCATGAATATCACGTTGCAGTATGGGCCACCATAAGAAACTCGGGAGGATTTTATAATAGGTCAGATCTATAGAGAATTGACCACAGATGGAAGAGAATAAGCCATGAGGATCACCAAGGGAACTTTGTGAGTAGGAATACATCAGAGGCAAGTACTCAAAGGGTGAGCATAAAAAAGTTGGCCCACAATAATATGAAATAGTCTATTATAGATAGCTAAATTTTGTCGAGGTGTATTGGAGACCGAATTTAGTGGACACCCAATAGGATGAAAGATCATCAACATATCATAGTAGGAATCAACAAGCAGTATTTATGTTTTCAATGAACTAGGCATTGTAGTCACATAGATGATGAGAGAAGAATCATCCGCCTTGGCCAAAGCTTCACAAGAATCTAACCGTGATAAAAAGTATGCGATGGCATGTGAAGAGCCATCGCAAAAAATGCACAACTTTCGGAGTTTTGGGAGGTGGTCCAATGAGGATAACCTATACTGTTGAAGATGTACGGATCATGTGACCTTACCCCTATGTTCATATATATACATCATCCTTAGCATTTTTGGGAGGTGGTGCAATGAGCATAACCTACACTATTGGGGATGTAAGGATCATGTGACCTTACCCCCATGTTCATCAATAGAGATCATTATGTGAGTTTTTAGGCTGCCATGCAATTCTGCGCATCTCTTCTTTCCTCTCTCTCCCTCCATCTTCTCCTTGCTCCTCTTGTTCTGTACACCAAAGACCTTCATTGGTATCAGAGCTTGTTGATGGCTTGCATGCAAGCAGCTTCAATGGAAGCTTAGGTCACAAGAGGTGAATGTGCATGTTGGTACCTCTCAATAGCGGTTCCGTATTTTGGTCAAAATGCGAGTTAGGAAGCTCAGATTGATGCATTTTAAAGCTCTCTATGTAGCTAACACAAATGACTAAAACCTCAGAGAAGGGCACACAACCTATTTTCGGGTTCTAATTTTCCAAAAAGCCAAGAATCTAAGACTAATGTAGAAGATGAATTTACAATCACTTAGATAGTAGGTCAGTTTTTGGGCTATAACTTGAGTTTTACTAGTCCAATTCAAGTAGTTCAACTTCTCGATGTAGCTTAGGTAAGAAGATGCAGTTTTCTTGAAGAACAGAGATGCAAATTTTGAGTGCTAGGTCATTGAAATTGCAAAATACAGAGCATGAGTGCAAAATTAAGAGAAGATGCTTTATTTTGTGTATATCTTGAGCTACACACTCCGATTGAGGTGTTCTATATATGCTTACATAGAGAAGAATTTTTTTTGACGTTTGTTGAAGAGAAAAACTTCAAATTTAGAGGTTATCATCTCTGAAATAGCAAAATAGAGCAACATATTTTCACCACAAGGTTCATTTTGCTTTTGAACTTCTTCGAAAGAGAATTGTTGGTGTGCGAGCTCTTACTTTTAGAGCTTTAAGGCATCATCCATGTATGATCACTGTGGTAGCTCCTCCATATGAGACTAGAGCATGATCTTGTTATGTGGTTGGCATGTGAGATGACATTGTCGTATACCTTCTTTTTTGAGGTTTATATCATCATGAGTTTGATCATAGAACTGTATGTGGATGTATAGTGGCATTGTGGTCTCTATCTGCTTATGCCACTTGGTTATAGATTTACCTGCTCATTGCATATAATTTTATGAGAGTTGATCTTGGATCTTGGCTGGTACTTGTATCTTTGTTTTCCTTTGCATGTACATGATCCAGATTGGAGCCTCTATTGCACCTTTATTGGGTATCATTTTAGCATATGGTCATTGATTTGATATCGATTTGCGAGTGTGATTCTTGGCATATGTGGATGGTGATTCTGACATGGCTATTTTGATTTAGAAACCATTTTATAGAGGAGATCGTGCCAAAATTTTGTTGGATTTTATGCTAGAAGAGTACTCTAGTAGATGCTTTATGCTTCTATGATAGCTTTGGATCATTGCTTATCTCCATTTACTTGGACTTGGTCACATGTTGTTTGTGACAGGTTGTACCATCTTGCAAAATTCATTCTTGAGTGGGAAGTCTATCTCCATTATATTGGCATGTATTGCCATTGTTTTTTGGCATGTGTATTTGCCATTGTCTTTGATTGGATCAGTGATAAGTGGTGATAGGTTACTTATTGTTCTTTTGCAACTCGTTATCTTATTTGATTGCTTAGTTTATAGGGGATATTCTACTGAAATTCTCCCAAGATTCTTTGACATCTACTTGATGAGTTTGGAGACCTGGTGAGTAGGCTTATGCTTATGGTTTTATGTGCATGCTAGATGCATGGTTATGTGGCATGTGGTTCATATGGTTTCTTCTCCAGTGAGATATTTGTGATGTGGGTTATGCATATGGATATGGGGGTGTGATCCTATTGGTGCTAGAGTAATATTTCTAGTCTCTTGTTATGTTTATAGTCTCTTGGATTCCCAACATGGTGTCTTCTTGATTTGATGGCACTCACATTCTAACATGGAAATCTCACATGTGGCATACATTTGTTCGTGCATGGTTACACATGTATGTGCATAGAGATGCACAAAGGCCTCCTGGCATGCTTGATCATGTATGGATGCATTAGCCAGCTCCACTATCTGGCTACATCTTGTGGATTTTATATATGAGTCTATTATGTATGAGGAGATGAGTAGTGCATTGTGGCAGAGACTACATGATATGTATGCAATTCCATTGACTCATATGAGACATAGATCAATTGACAGCTTTGATGTTGGCATTGTAGTCATGAGGGCCGTATTCGATGATGTTGCTTCAGGCGGGTGCAATGATGACATAAGAGATATGCACATGATGTAGGTGACATAGTGGTTTCAAGAGAGTCTATGAAACTTGATTATGCCAATGATGGTGATATCACTTTCTTCTATGGTTCATCTCAAAATTTGTCTTGTTTATTCAATAGCACACATATAGCTTGGTTGATTGATGCATTAGTCAATTTTCATATTACTCCATATCATGAGTGGTTTCGTCGATTCTCGGGTAAGTTTCATGGATGTGTGCATATGCCTAATGGTATGACTTATGATATTGACGGTGCAGGAGATGTATGTATTATGCTACCTAGTGGAGCATCATTTATACTCTAACATGTGTGCCTTCATTCCCTATGAGCTTGATTTCAGTTAGCCGATTAAAGGAGAGCAGATGTTATGCGTTCCTTGGTGAGCATCATTTTCAGTTGGAATTGGGACAGCTTATGCTTGTTAGAGGTGCAAGGATTTGGCACATGTATCCACTACAAGTAGTTCATGTGAGAGAGAGAGAGAGTCTTGTCTTACTGGGAGCTCAGCCTTATGTGCGATGTGAGACTCGTCATGTCTCATTTTGTCTACCTACACATAGGTATGTTGACATTCATGATGCACATGTAAGGGAGGATTTAGATGCTTAGATGGATGCATATGTAGAGAATACCTTGGATGCTCATGATGCTTTTGTTGAGCATGGATTGATTGATCATATTGATGCTCATGTGGAGCACACTTTGGATGATCATTTGGATGCTTTAGAGCATGATGTGGATGCTCATGTAGAGCATTGTGATGATACTCAGTTGGACTTTGATCATCAGTTTGATCTTGGCATTGATGCTATGCAGTTAGCTCATGTGGAGCATGATCATATAGTTGGTGTGGTAGAGGAGGATTGCTCTCATGGTACACAATGTCTTACATAGCTATTTAGCTCTCTAGATGCATAACTAGACACATCCTTGGTTGATAGGATGGCTGATTTAGACGTTGATGAGTGAGCAATCATGGAGTCATTCTTGGATTCACTCCTGCCAGATATTGACACAAGTATGTCAAGACATGTTGATCTTGACGATGGTGCTTTGGATGCCTTGGATATAGACATGGGTGACATATTTAGGTTAGCCAGGATAGCACAGGTTTGATCAGCATTCCGGAGTCTGATGTACGAGTTGTTATGCTCAAGACCAGACATTGTAGTTCTTATTGGAGCATTTGCACTTGGAGTTGTTAGTCGTTTGATGATTCATACATGCATAGAGCGATTGGGAGCTTTGTAGGAACTTCATCAGTTCTTGCATGAGTCATATGTGAGCTCGACTTTTGTGGATATGAGTCTAAAACATTTTGAGGTTCATGGATGCACCTTGTTCGAGGCAATTGGTTTAGGCTGATTAGTAAGGGTTGAGTTCCGGACTCTTCATGTACATTATTGTATAGTCCTACATTATTCTTTGTATGTGTTACCACTTATAGTCACATTGAACCTTAAGTGGGAGATTATTAGGAATGTAAGGATCATGTGACCTTACCCCTATGCTCATGTATATACATCATTTATAGAGCATTTCCTCAAGAGAGATTATTATGTGCGTTTTGAGGCACCCATGCATATTTGTGCATTTCTTCTCTCCTTTCTCTCCCTCTCTCTTCTCCTTGCTCCTCTTGTTTGCACACCAAAGATCTTCATGTACTTTATCAGCATCCACATGTACTCATGTAATCCTCTCTTCTCTCCTTTCTCTCCCTCTATCTTCTCCTTGCTCCTCTTGTTTGCACACCAAAGACTTTCATGTACTTTATCAAGATTCACATGTATTCCTTATTTAGAAATAATTTGTCCTAAGAGATTACCAAAGGTAACTACAAAGATAGACTTATGGGGGTTTAAAAAAAGATGGTACTCCCAACATTTAACAAAGCAACAGTGAAGATGTTGTAGGTAAGCAATAGTGTCACTAGAAAATGAAAAGTCATCAAGGTAAATTTTCATCAAACTCGTCAAGTATGGTGAAAATATTTCTTGCATACAACATTGTAAAGTGCTTGGTGTGTTGCGTAGATTAAACCACATCATCATACATGCATAAACCCCTACCTAATAATGAACCGAGTCTTAGGTATATCTACCTCAGCCATCCTAGCTTGATTGTAGCCACTAAATCCCTCTAAAAATGAATACATTTCTCTACCAGCTACATCATCCAACATGCTATCTAAGAATGGTAACAGAAATGGATCAAGGAGAGTGGTTGTATTAAGTTTTCTATAATCTATGCATATGCGAAGTTGCTTATTCTTTTTGGTACAATAAATCAAAGAGGAAGTAATCTATCTATTTACTCCTTAACTTGCTGAGAGTAGTTGGGATTCATTTGATAACTTTGTTGCTTGATGGGTTGAGCATCCCGTTTCAATACAAAGCGGTGCTAGTAAAGTTGAGGGAACTAGGCCTTTCATGTCCCTATAATTCCAAGCAAAGAGATCTGTGAATTCTTTTAACAGAGTTTATAGATCCTCCTTAAAGGTAGAATTCAGGCCAACTTTTATTTTGCGAGGGCATGGATTAGCTTCATCCTCCAGATGGCAAGTCACTAACTAGTCTTCTGGCACACAAAATTGTCGTGTTGTAGAAGGGTCACCTTCAAAGGGCTTCTAAAAATCTAGAATGTACAATAGTTCTTGGACTTCATCTCCAACGTCATCCACAAAAGGTTACACCATAGAGGTTGTCAAAGAGCATTGGTCCAACACCTACTATAAGTCTACCATCCTAAGGGAAAGTAAATTGTGATTGGTGGTAAAAAAGGACTCTTCTTCATTTTCTGATAGTTCATCCAACATATGGATAGGTTTAGCTAAGTAGGATCGTGCATGTATTTCACATGGCTTTATATCATCTAATGGGACCACATATTTATGGTGGTTACTTTAAAAGCAAGCACCTATAAGGACCAGTCTTGTAGCATTTTGGCTTGCTTTGGCCAAGGTCACCGAAGCAAAAGGTTGTAATCTAGGCTAGATCTAGGGAGCTCCACAATGACAAAAGTCATTTTAAAAACCACCCCCTAGAGTGTGATAGGGATGCCACACACTAGGCCCACTAGGTGGATTCTTGGCTGATTCGCCATTTAACAAAATAATTAATCGGTTCTATATTATTCCAACCTACCTTTTTGCAGATTGCTATTGTAGATATGTTAGCTTTGGACCCGCCATCAATAAGGACCTATGAAATTTAATGTTTCTTAAACCAAACTGTAATTAGTGGGACTGCATGATCTACCATAGAATTAGACTCTAGGTTGATGGCTGCCCAACCTCATGCTCAAGTTCGACTTGGATTAATTTGTTATTGGAAGTATTGTTGAATGTCAGTGACTAAGGTTAGTAACTATTCCAATGGAATGGTAATCCGAGCCTTTGCTAAAATATCCCATGTCAAACTAGAATGAAGCAATTTTGGTGTAGTTTCTAGTGAGGCCACTAGTTGTACTATTACTAATTCCAATGAACAATTTGCTAGTTGCTCAATTTGTTGTCGAGTTATAGGTATGGGTAATCGGAAAACTGGTCATTCCACTTGAGCCCACTTAGATGCTTGAATACATGCTCGTTGTTGCTCCTTTAAACCTTGATTGAACACTTTATTTCAAGGTGGATCATTTTGCCTCATTGTGTTTGTACTGCTACTATTTGAGTGTTTGTTGCCATAGTATAAACCATATTTGCCATAGGATTTTACCGATTCTTTTTGCATTTATCGTATTCATGAGCTTCTTTGCAATATCGATGTATATGGCCAACTTCTCTACAAAAATGACATCGTGGTGAAGGTATGAATGTACTACTACCTACTTGTCACGTGTTCCATTTGTTGATATATTTAGGTAGTGATGTGTGTGAACACACTAGGACCACCGGGGCACTTTTTTACCTCTTTAGGAGGTTTTTTTCACCCGACTTGTATATACACCTATTGCCCTAATGGGCTACTTGTCTTTGTACATTCTCTAGTAATACATTCTATATTGTGTGTTGTGCTCCAAGCTTCTTCTCCTTCCTTGTGTTGTTCGTGTGCTTTCGCAGACGTATATCTCCAACAATTGGTATCAGAGCAGGTCGTCGCTTCATCTAGGGAACCGTAAACAATCGTCTAGTTGCAGTCTCGCCTACTGGAGAGCAAACTCGTTGGGATGGCACAGATACCCAGGCACATGCATTGATAGCTTTGTCTGTCAAACATGCCATTATTCCTCACATTCGCTCTTGCAGAACAGCTAAGGATGTTTGGGATACACTTACCACATTGTACCAAGCTAGGAATGAGGCTCGTATTGCTTACCTCTGAAAACAGTTGGAGAGTGAGCACATGAATGAAGGTGATTCTATGGACACTTTTCTAGCAAAGATCAAAGAGTTGAAGGAACAGTTGATTTTTGCTGATGAGGTTATACCAGATAGCTCACTTGTAGACCATTCTGAATGGTCTTCCTGATTCATATCAGAGTCTCGCTTCTACCCTTTGGTTAATGATGAAAGGCAATCCAAATGCCTTGTCATTTGAGGAGTTAGTCTCTGTTCTATTGCAAGAAGATCAATTAAGGCAAAACAGGTCCATTATGTGTGTTGCCAATCAAGCTTTCCCGGCTAGTCAGAAGGGCAAAGGAAAATGGAGCTCTTCAACTAGTAAGCAGAATTCTGCAAATGCTGCACATTCAAAGAAGGAAGATAAAGATCAGAAGAAATCAAAAAAGTAGAAATTCTTTTGAAAGTACTGTAAAGGGAATGATCATATCATAAAGAGGCAAAGCAAAAAGAGGTTGGAATGATTGTTGTAGAGGCCTCTACACGGAAACCAGATTCTGCTAATCTTGTGCAGGAAGACGAATGGGCATTTACTACTACCTACAGTTTTGACCCATCTTCTCATGGCCTGTGCATGTCTACAGTAGACTCAGATGTTTGGTACTTTGATAGTGGGGTGACCAAACATATTACCTCGTAGCGTAGTTTCTTCTCTTCACTCGAGCCTGCCCCTATAGGAAATACTCTTACATGTGCCAACAACTCCTCTTATCCTGTTATGGGAGTTGGTAAGATCATTTTGACTACTGCTGATGGTAGTTCTTTCACTTTGTTAGATGTGTTATTTGTTGCCAGAGATCAAGAAGAACTTGTTATCAGTTTTTGCATTAGCCAAGATTGGCTTGGTTGTGAAATTCGTTGATGACAGGTGTACAGTTCATGATCTGTCAAATGGCGATGTGATTATTACTTCTGGCATTTTATGTCGTGCACTATATAAGCTCATAGACTATGAAAGATCTGTGAATGATTCGGCATGTGTAGTACATGATTCTTAGGCTATGTCAAATGTAAAGCTTTGGCATGCACGCTTTGGTCATCTGAATTTTGCTAGTTTGCTACACCTATCAAAATATGAAATGGTGTCCTCTTTGCCCGAACTTGAGGCACCTCGAAAACATGTTTGTGAAGGCTCTATTTTGGGAAAAATGCAGCGTTCCTCATTTCCAAAAGATGGTTCAGTTGGGGCTACTTAGAAATTGCAGCTTGTACATAGTGATGTCTGTGGTCCTATGTAGACACCTTCTTTTGGAAATTATCTTTACGTCGTGACTTCATCGATGATTTTTCTAGGCATGCATGGGTATATCCATTGAAGGCAAAGTCAGAAGTGTTCATGTGGTTCAAATAGCTTTTGGTTTTGGTTGAAAATTTGTCTGCATGTAAAATGGGCACCCTCTGTTCAGATCAAGGGGGGGAAAAATATGTCTTTTGATTTTAATGCATTTCTGGCTGAACATGGGATAAAACACCAGTATATAGTGCCACATACACTTGAATAGAATGGAGTTGATGAACGAAAGAACAGGTCACTCATGGAGATAGCAAGGTGTACATTCAAGAGTCAGGCTTTACCACGTACTTTCTGGCTTGAGGCTATCATGTGTGCAGCATATGTACTGAACAGGTGTCCCACTAAAGCGCTATTATATATCACTCCATATGAGACTTTGCATGATCGCAAGCCATCTCTTTCTCATCTGCGTGTTTTTGGTTGTTTGGCATATGCATTAGTGCCTAAATAACATTGCAGAAAATTGGATGATAAAGCACTAAAACATATTTTTGTTGGGTACACTTCTGAACGTAAAGGCTATCATCTGTATCATCCACATACTAAACGCATTCTGGTTAGCCACGATATTGTTTTTGTGGAAGATGCTATTCAGCCATTGCTTTCATGCACTAAGGAGATATATGTTAGCTCCAAAGACATGTATGATACTTTGTTGCCTCTTTTTACAGGTGGACAGTCTAGTGATGGTCCCAATGAGGAACTTCTCAGCCTTTGCAAGTTTCAAGTGATAATGAAGTTCATTCCATTTCTGATGCAGATTTACATGATGCACTAGTTGATGAGAGAGCTGATACTGAGCAAGCAAAAACTATGCCAAAATGGCTAGTGCAGACTTTGCGTGACATCAAATTAGATGCACCTCTGTCATATCTTACTCATTCAAGCTCTCATAGTGCCTCTTTTGCATCAGATTGCTATGCTATGGCTATATCTAGTCTCTGTGATGAGAATGAGCCTATTTCGTTTCATGAAGCACAAAATTCAGAAAATTAGATGGCTGCTATGCAATTTGAATGTGATGCTATAATGAAGAATGGTACTTGGTCTTTATGTGACTTGGCTCCTGGCAAGAAGGCCATTGGGACTAAGCGGGTATACAAGCTGAAGGGTGAGCCTGATGGTACAATTGATAGATATAAGGCTAGACTTGTTGCAAAGGGTTATGCACACAAAAGAGGTATTGATTTTGATGAGACCTTTGCACCTACTTGCCGAATGACTACTGTTCATAGCATCTGTGCACTTGCAGCTCATCATGGTTGGAATGTACATCAGTTGGACATTTCAAAAGCATTTTTGAATGGTGACTTGCATGAAGAAGTGTATGTTTTTCAGCCCTGTGGCTTTGCACAGAAAGGGCATGAAACGAGGTGTGTAGGTTAAAGAAGGCATTATATGGTTTAAAGCAAGCACCACATGCTTGGTATGAGAAGATACATGCCTATCTGGTTGCAAATGGTTTTGAGAACAGTCCAGCTGAAAGCACCTTATATGTTAAGCGTGCTAATGATGTCCTTATGATCATTGTTGTCTATGTTGATGACATGCTGCTCACTAGTCCTATTGAGAAGCATATTGCTGATTTTGAGGCTGATTTGCATGCCTCATTTGAGATGTCTGATTTGGGGCATTTGCGTCACTATTTGGGCATTCAGTTTATGCAAGATGATGGTGGAATGGCTTTGTGTCAAACAAAATATATAGACACATTATTGTGGCGTTTCGCCTTGAAGACTGTACGCCTATTTCCACTCTATGGAGATAAGTTTACAATTGAGACTTCATGATGTTGGAGATGTATTTGATGCTGTTCTCTATCAGCAGGCTGTTGGATGCTTGATTTACTTATGCATTACTCGGCTAGATATTCAGTTTGCTATCTCATAGATGAGTAGGTTTATGCTTTTTCCAGAAGTCAAGCTCTGGCAAGCGGTTAAGCGCATCTTTTGCCATTGAGGTGTACACGGCTACTTGGGTTGTTCTATCCCAAGGGGGGATCACTACCGCCAGATTTGCATGCTTTTTCTACCGTCAAATTTGTATGCTTTTTTTCTACTCTGATTAGGCTAGTTGCTATGACACTTGTGTGTCCACTAGTGGCTTTTGCTTCATGCTTCGTAGCTCATGTATATCTTAGTTGAGCAAGATGCACCCTACGGTGGCCACTTCTAGTTGTGAGGCAGGGTATAGGGCAACTTTCAACAGCGACTGTTGAGTGTGTGTGGCTCAGATGCCTTATGGCTGATTTGGGTGTTGCTCAATCTTTTGCCACCACCCTCTTCACTGACAGTCAGAGTGCATTGGCAGTTGCGAGGAACCCTATGTTCATTGAATAATACAATATCTTGTTGATCAAAATCCTCTTCTCCTTTCTTTTTTTAGAGCAATACGAAAGATGAATTAAAGATAGAAAATGTACATGTGCCGAAGGCAAGAGATCACCTACTCACAAGTAGAGGTTCAACAAAATACAAAAGAAATCAGGATCAAATAGAGCTTAGAAAACCACTCAACAGGGTGATCAACACAAACTAGTAGCTTATACAAGAGAAGATAATATCAAGTCTAAAACTAGAGTACAATTTCATGAGTGAATATCTCCATTGCTTTGGAGAAACTTCTTGCAGAAATCTATTCCGCTGAAAATCTAGAAGAGGAGCCTCCTTAATGGCTGAGAGATATTTCATAGCAATCTTCCTAAAACCCTAGTAGAAGGCTAGGAAGAAACAATTGAATCTCTTGTTGAAGACAACTGCATTCCTACTTTTCCAGATGAACCATAGATTGTGGAAGCTCCAAAGATTACAAAGAAGAGGATCCATTTTATTACAGGACCCTAGTAGAATTTCTTCATAGCTAAACTAGAATTTGAGTTTTCTGCAAGAGGGTTGAAGAGGTAACCAAAACTACTTAGCATGTTTATACTTGAAGAAGAGGTAAAAGATAAAAGCTTTGCTCTCTCATCCAGATGTAAAACTTTTCAGTAATGAAGAAAAGTTGCACCTGATTTTTCTGTGTGTTCTCCTTTTGTACTTGATCATTTCAAGAATCCTTTTGTAGCTATCTAATTTCATAGTTAATGATTCTATGGTTAAATTTTGAGAGCCTAATTGTAAACAGGCTGTGAGAATTATGAGTAGGAACATTCATATGTGAGGAAGTGTTGAGTGTCTTCTGAAATAGGCACAATCTAGATGGTCAAAGAAATGGTGAGTTGTCATCGCATAGTGTAAAGTTTTGCACAAATGAGGAGTCAAAATCTAAGTTAGAAGGTAAGCCATCTATGGCTAAAAGCATTTTCATAAATGGGTTGTAGTTTGGGAGAACCAAGCTTTAGAAGTTGCAGGTGTCAAAGTTCACTGTAAAGAACTACAGTTTTAGACATAGGTGACTTGTTGAGATCATTTCTCAAGATCTACTAAGTCTTTTGGAATGTTTTAACTTGGAGGAGGTGTGCAAAAATGATGAAGAGGAGAACAATGAAGTACAGGTTGAAGTTGAAGAAGTGCCAAGGTTTGATCCAGAATGTGATGAACCAGAAAAATCAAGAAGTGGAGAACTCAGAAGGTCATCAAGGCACAAATGGCAACCTACAAGGTATAGCTCTGCTCTTCGTTTTTGGCTACCAAAGATTATGCTTATATGATAAAGGCAGATGAAGACCCTTCTACATATGAAGAGGCAAAAGGTAAGGAAAATTGGGAGATAGCTATGCAGGAAGAGTATGATGCATTTATGGAGAATGAGACATGGGATTTGGTTTCTAAAACAAATAGTCAGAAGATCATTGGATGCAAATGGGTCTACAAGACAAAGAGGTTTTCAGATGGAAGTGTGTCTAGGTATAAAGCTAGACTTGTTGTGAAAGGGTTTGCTTAGACATATGGTATAGATTATGATGAGACCTATAGTCTGTGGCAAAGATGACAATCATCAGGACACTCATAGCTATTGCTGCGTGTAAAGGTTGGAAATTATGTCAATTAGATGTGAAGAATGCTTTTCTAAATGGTTATATTTTAGATGATGTTTTCATGGAGCAATCACAAGGATTCAGAGATGAAACTAATCCTGATCATGTATGTAAGCTCAAAAGAGCTTTGTATGGTTTGAAGAAAAACTTGGTTTTCAAGTATCTAAAGCAGATAGTAGCTTGCTTGTTAAAGCAAGTGATGATGGGTTCATTTACATGTGCATATATGTTGATGATATAATTCTTAGAGGTACACATGAGAAAGGAATTCAAATCCTAAAGAAGCAAATGGAGAAAGACTTCAAGATTAGTGACTTGGGAGACTTGTCATATTTCTTGGGCATGGAGATCTCATATACTCAACATGGAGTATATGTAACTCAAGAAAGGTATTTGAAAAACTTGTTGATAAAATTTAAAATGGATCATTGCAGGGTAGCACCTACTCCAATGGAAGTGAATCACAAATTGAGAAGATATGCAGGAGAAGAATTCAAGGACATAAAGCTATATCAAAGTTTGGTTGGTGGTCTGATCTATGCTACATTAACTAGGCCTGACTTGTCATATGCAGTAGGAGTGTTGTCTCAATTTATGCATTGTCCTAGAAAAGAACATTGGGTTGTAGGACAAAGGGTGTTGAGGTACATTAAAGGTACACTCAAAGAAGGTTTGTATTATGGTTTTACATCAGAAACAAACATCAAGATATATATCTGGATGATATGAGATCAACTTATGGATACTTTTGTTATGTGGGAGATAAGTTAAGTTCATGGTGTTCAAAGAAGCAACACAGAGTTGCTTTATCATCCATAGAGGGTGAGTACAAAGGTATGGTTGAAGCTGCAAAGGAAGTGATATGCTTAAGACTCTTATGAAGAGTTTTGACATAATTCAGAGTACACCCACTATTCATGGAGATAACATGAGTTCATTGTATTTAGCTGCTAATTCTGTTTTTCATGACAAGACTAAACACATTGAGATTTAGTATCATTTTCTAAGAGAGAAGGTGATTGATAAGGAGATTGAAGTCATACATACTTCAACAAAAGATCAGATAGCTGATATGCTAACCAAAAGCTTGGATGGACCAAAGCTACAGAGATTCAAAGACATGGCAAAAATAAAGAACTTCTGTACTTTATCATTTCAAGAATCCTTTTGCAGGTATCTAATTTCATAGTTAATGATTCTATGGTTAAAGTTTGAGAGCCCAATTGTAAACAAGCTATGAGAATTATGAGTAGGAACATTCATATGTGAGGAAATGTTGAGTGTCTTCTGAAATAGGTGCAATCTCAATGGTCAAAGAAATAGTCAGTTCTCAGTGCACAGTGTAACATTTTGCACAAATGAGGGGTCAAAATCTCAGTTGGAAGGTAAGCCATATATGGCTAAAAGCATTTGCATAAACGGGTTCTAATTTGGGTGAACCAAGCTTTAGAAGTTGCAGGTGTCAAAGTCGACTATAAAGAGCTACAGTTTTAGACATAGGTGACTTGTTGAGATCATTTCTCAAGATCTACTGAGTGTTTTGGAATGATTTAACTTGGAGGAGGTGCATAAAACTATAGGCAACACATTACACAAAATTCTATCAAAAACATTAAACATTTGATAAGTCAATGAATGAGTTATGTGCAGCCGACTTTCTCTGTAGTCATCTTCTTCACAGTTTGTTTAAGATTTTGGTAGTTGAATATTGATCCTCCAAATTCGTGAAGGTTTTAAGTTATTCTTGATATAGAGGTGCTCTAACTTTAAGAATAACTTGTTCTTTTGGAGATTAACACTCTCCATCATGAGATTCAAGAGACTTGGCTATCCACTTGGGAACCATATTGGTGGACATTGTTTTAGGGCATATAATACCTTGGCCACCCTCCTTTTTAAGAAGACAGCAGATGTCCCAGGAAACTTTGGGGATTTTGTTATGTTGAGGGCTCCCTCCCCACAAAAACCTTCTGGCAAGGGCAATCACCTAACAAAAATCCTTCTTGTTGGGCATCTATGAAGACAAGAAATATGTCAGACTAAGTAAGATAAAGTGATTCAACACAAAGAATCTGTGGGATAGGGCATTTTGACAGGCATACCACTTGAAATTTTACCCCTGAATTTGTTGAGAACCCACTCCCATCTTTGACTAAGGGAGACTTGAAATCCCATAGGAATACCCAGAATTCTCAAGATTTCACCATCCTTAATGATGTCACAATCCTAAACTTTGATACAATCTGGAATAGAATTATTGGAGGCTCTAAAGCCCGTTTTTTTGTGATTAACTAGGGAGCCACTAGCCAAACAAAAGATGTTCAAGCAGTCTAAAAATAGCTACAAAGAGCTATTGTTGGTTTTTAGGAGAATATTGGTGTCATTAGCAAAAGCTTGGAGACATAAAGGTTTGGAAGAACCAGGGATATAAATACCCTCCAAGTTCTTATGAGCAATACCATCATTCATAAGCCAGCCAAGGGTATCACTAACTATGGAAAAGAGGAGGGGGGCAATAGGGCATCCTTGCTTGATGGATCTCCTAAGTTTAGAAGGGGAAGAAATGGCACCATTAACAGAAACTCTAACATGAGCATTACCAAAAAGGGTACTAATCTTTAATGAAATCCTTGCAAGCACCAATGTCCTGGAGGGACTGAAGAATAAATTCCCATTCTATTATGTCATAAGCTTTGTCAAAGTCAATTTTGAGGAAGGATAAATCCTGGTTGGACTCATTGGCATGCTCAATACCTTCCAAAAGAGTGATAATGGCATCTAGATTGTACCTACCTTTTATGAATCCTTTCTGTTCAGGCAATATGATGTCTTTCATTAAGGGACTTAGTCTTCTAACAAGGGAGGAGGCAAAGATCTTATAGATGGTGGTCAAACAAGTGATAGGTCTCCAGGTATTCAAGTCCTCTTTAGAACCTTTTTTGTGAATAAGTTTTATAACTCTAGTGTTGATCTCAATAAGAAGAGTGTCTCTACTAAGAACTTCTTTCCAAATCAAGAGAAGAAACAGAGCAAGGAACTATTTTAAAACCATGAAAAACTCATTGGGAAGGACATCAAGGCTGGGAGATTTGTAGGTTTCAATTTACCAATGGTTTCTTTAAACTCACCGACAGTGAGGGGCAGGTCCATCACGGAAGCCAGGCATGGAGGAATATTTTTTCTCCTTTTCAGAGCAATGAGGGATTTGGCTTCACAGATATCCTCCCCACACTTGGGAGAGCTAGAGAAAAAAAATGGTAAAGAAGCTGGCAGCCTCCTGCAAATTCTCCTCATCATTGATAGCAAATCCACTAGACTCTTTCATCAACGTAGGTATGAAGTCTTTACACTTCTTTTTCCTTAGCAAGAAAAACATACTTTTGTTAGGTCCATCCAAATTCTCATCCCAGAATTCTCTTGATGTAGAGAGAACACTACTAGCTTCAATATAATCTTCATATTTTAATCTATCTTGAAGGTATAAAATCCTTACCAATAGACCTTGGGTAGGGTGACGAGAGGTAGAGAGGAGACTCATTGCCCACAAGATGTGGGTCGTTCTGCTAGCCCTAAGTTTTTTCTTAAGGAATTTGTAATGAGTGAATAGGGATTGGATATCTTTGATGGCTCTACCCTAAGCCAAAGATGGGTTGGTCTTGTGCATAAAATGGTGAGAGATGATCTCTTTAGTCTTCTCAATCACACAAGGGATTGTCAACAATGAGGGGTCTAGGTGAGGCCATCTAGCCCTCACATTAGGGCAGTTTTTTTTTTTCGAGACATAGTAAGGGGAAAGTGGTCAGATATGTTTATGGAGAAATAAAGGGAGGTCTTGACATTATAAAATTGTTGAAGGAAGGGGATATTCAAGTAGCATCTGTCCAACTAAGCAGCGAGGTGGTTATCATCTTTTATTTTATTATTGCACATGAGGCCAATATCAGTGGAGCTACCTATGAGGTCTTGGGTGGCCACAAGATGGATCCAAGAGCTACACACTTGTCCACAAATGGTGCTACCTTTTTTATAATACCTGTTAGTGATGTTTGTCACCATGTTAAAGTCTCCCATCAAGAGGAGAGGACCAAGAAGGGTAGCCAGCTCCTCCCAACACTTAGTCATAAGGGAGGGACAATTAGCAGCATAGATACTAACAATAGTACATTCAAAAGGGGCTTTTAAGGTAAGACCTACCCATTGTTGAGTAAGGCTAAGGAGAACATCTTGGACAAGATGGTCCACACAGTAGGAGACCAACAGAGCTCTACCTCCTCTCCCTTGAGGATGATTGGTAGCATACCAATTATGATTGTTGCACACCATGTTGAGATGAAGGGGGAGTCTGGTCCCACTTAACTTAATCTCTTGCAGACAAATGAAGGCAGGTATAATGGACAAATCATACATCCACTTAGAAATGCATTTGGCTCTAACTAGGTCAAGGATCTCTTTAGTATTATAAGAGAGCAATTTGATTTCTTCCATAGAAAAATAACATATACAACTAGAAAGCATTCAACAAGATCATTTCCTAATGTTCTTGGTAAGCTTATTCAATGACATTGAGTTTATAAGGATATCTTTCCTTCTTGATTTGAAGTTACCATCCTTTCTTTTAGCTCTAGAAGAATTCTAGTCCAAAGGATCTTCATTTTCTTTCTAAGTTGATTGAAAATTTTCCTTGCCAGACCCATCTTCTTGTACTTTTTCCATTTCTAGAATGTCACATTCGTTGAGTTCTTTGGAGAATCTCTAATCATCAACAAACAAGGAGTCAGAAGACTTACCTATATGTTCATAACCTAAATCCCACTTAACCATTTTTTTAATTCACAACTTTAGTCCATCTTGACTCGGGATCAGGGCCAGGTTCATTGTTGTTTCTAACTTCAGGGGAAATGTCTATTTCCATGTTGGTAGTAGGACTCTTCATTTTGAGTGAGGCCTCGTCTTGGGGGTCCATTTCTTTTGGGAAGGGGTTAAAGACTTCTTCAAGAAGGACATCAGAAGAGTTAATCCATGCCTTACCTTTTTTGTGTGTTTTTACCTTGATTTTTCCTTCAACTTACCCTTGATTGGGCTTGGGGGTAGGGAGATCATCAATGACCTTACGAGCAACACTGTAAGCTTTCTCTTTTAGTATGGGGCACTCTTTTACCCTATGGCCTTTTTTATAGTAGTTAAAACAAGCATTAGGAAGGTTTTTATACAAAACCTTTTCTTCATGAAGGCACATACCATCATAATCTTTGATTTTAAGCATACATTTTATGGGTTTAGAGACATCCACTTCTCCTTTCTTTGCCAAGGTAAGATATTCTTTAAAAGACATTTAACTAACATTTCTTGTGTTGCGGCTAGTGGGTGATGAAGAAATGGAACCTAGATAGAAATTTACTCCATCAAGATTTTATTTGTGTTGCAGACATGGGTGGTCATAAAGTACCATCTATCTATCTATCTATCTATCTATCTATCTATCTATCTATCTATCTATCTATCTATCTATCTATCTATCTATCTATCTATCTATCTATCTATCTATCTATCTATCTATCTATCTATCTATCTATCTATCTATCTATCTATCTATCTATCTATCTATCTATCTATCTATCTATCTATCTATCTATATATATATCTATCTATCTATCTATCTATCTATCTATCTATCTATCTGTGTGTATGTCTATCTATCTATCTATACATCTATCTATATATCTATCTATATATCTATCTATCTATCTATCTATCTATCTATCTATCTATCTATCTATCTATCTATCTATCTATCTATCTATCTATCTATCTATCTATCTATCTATCTATCTGTGTGTTTGTTTGTCTGTCTTTCTAATTGTATGTCTCTCTCTCTGTCTATCTATCCATATATCTATCTATCTATCTATCTATCTATCTATCCATCTATCTATCTATCTATCTATCTATCTATCTATCTATCTATCCATCCATCCATCTATCTATCTATCTATCTATCTATCTATCTATCTATCTATCTATCTATCTATCTATCTATCTATCTATCTATCTATCTATCTATCTATCTATCCATCTATCTATCTATCTATCTATCTATCTATCTATCTATCTATCTATCTATCTATCTATCTATCTATCTATCTATCTATCTATCTATCTATCTATCTATCTTTCTATCTATCTCTTTATCTATCTATCTATCTATCTACCTACCTAAAGAAACAACCAACACTGGCTCTCTCATCGACCCAAGCTAAGTATAGAGGATTAGCACAAGTATCATGTGAGCTTATGTGGCTCAAGAAGTTGTTTGTTGGTCTTGATTTGCATGTTAAGCAAGTACCTATTTTTTGCGACAACATAAGTAGCATATTCTTGGTGCAAAATCCGGTGTTCCATGCAAGGGTGAAGCATATAGAAGTGCATTACCACTTAGAGAGAAAATCATGTCAAAGGATTTCAAGGTGGAGCATGTCAATACAAAGGACCAATATGAAAATATGTTTATCAAAGCATTGGATTGGGTAAAGCTACAACACTTCAAGGCATGCATTGGAATGAAGGACCTAGCCATTGAGACTTAAGGGGGAGTGTTGAAAATCAAGTCTCAATCATGCAAAAAGGCTCAACCATGAGTTTTGCAAGTGGACCAATAAAAAAGGAGGACCTAAAGTCGTGGAATAAAGTTAGAATCTCCACCAAACTCAATCAAATTCAAATCTCATCAAATCAACCACCAAAACGTGCACCTAAACTGATTGGTGGGTGGTTAGCTAGATTGTAGGAAAAGTAAAACTCTATATAAGCATCATCCCACCTTTGTTTCTTGAGTTGTATGCATTCCACAAGTTTTTGACTTAGCTTAGTGAAGTCATAAACTCCAACAAGCAGCCCCCTTTCTTGGTTACCTCATTTTCTCATGATCTTGCTCCTCTCCATCTAGAGGTGTAGTTAGGCTTGTCCAAATCTGATTGTACCAGATTGCAAAGAATTTTTTGCTCTCTCAGTGTACTCATTCTCATTGATTTCAAGCTTCATTTGGTCTCACATATAGTGATCTAAGCTTTGCCAAAGTTTCAAGTTATTTGAATGAGTGAGCTGTGAGAAATTTCCAACCTTGTGAAGGTATATCTTTGCACATAGGCAAAGAGTGTTGCAAACATGTAGCCTATTTTGCAAAGGGTGGTTCTCCCAACTAGATTATCCATTTTGGATGATTTAAAGCTTGTTGGGTAGATCTTATAGTTTAATAGAAGTATTCAAAATTTCATTTTAACTCTCTATGGTGGTGCAGAGAAAAGATCATAATAGTGAGCATTTATCATTGCTTGTGGACCTAGTGGATGGAAACCATCTTCCATTTTTGCATTGGGGGTGCTAGAATCATCCCCCATCCCCCCACGTGTTTTTTGTATGTGCTCTCTTAGCCCTAGGGCTTCCACATTGGATCCTCCCTCCTCCTCAAATGAGGGTACACTACAAATCACAAAGTAACAAGGAGGAGACTCATTACTCATCTAGCTTAGTAGACCCTCATCTTCAAAGATGCCATTTAACCCCAAGGAATATGGCTATTGGGGTAATGGTTGGCTATCATTAATATGTGGAATACTATAGTCTTTCTATTCCCTTCACGTAATAACATCCTTTGGCTTCATGTCCCATCTTTCCACAAAACTGACAAATCATCTTCTTGGGGCATTCTACATGTGGATGTTCCTATTGATGGCATATCATGCACTTGAGGATGGATTTTGCTTCTCTTTCCTTGAGCGCGTTGATCTATCAATGGAGCCTCTGGCTCTGTCCTCCTTAGTAGTTGTGAACTTCTACGACATCCAAAATTCACCAAAGACTCTTTTGAGATATACCATATAGATATTCCATTTTTCTAGTGGGGAAGGAACCTTGTTTAAGTGAGCTCGGTCCTACTCGATCGGGTTTTCACAGTGGGAGATTTGTCCATCAAAGAATCCAACATAAAATCTATGAGAGTTTATGTATTGTGCTCATGGTGAATGCTTTCTTTCAACCATTTCGTAATGAAAAATATCTAAGTGCTTCTAAAAACTTGGTCACTAAGGTCTTTGTTCCAATCATGAGCTCAGGGATAGGTTAGCCTTTCTTCAGGCACAAGTTTTCTAGCTAGTCAAGAACTTCTTCAATGGAGAAATAAGCATGGATTTCACATAGAAACTACGAAATTAAAATACATGAATACTTACGATATAGGACTTTTGTAGAGAAGAGACAAAAGAAATACGAAAACCTCTAGTTTATTTCAATGATCTCAAGAACTATCAAGATGCAGCAAATAGGAGTGAATGTATAAAGGTAAGAGACTTGTTAGGGTTATGGGCATATATACAAGTCACACGGACCTCCTAAAGAGGGAAAGAGGTGCCCTAGTGGTCCTAGTGTGTTCACACACATGATTATAGAAATATATCAACAAATCCCCCCAAGGAGTGATGTCACTAACTAGGAGTTGACACTCATGTATAAGGAAGTGAAAAACTATGTGGAAAAAGGTCAATCCACAAAATAAAGTAAGCCCAAAGCTTTGTGGAAATTTTAAAACTTCTTCGGAGGAAGAGCCTTTGTGAAAAGATCTACAATGGTATGGTGTGTGTGCACATAGGTGAAATTGATCTCCCCAGTAGAGGACCTCTCCTTGACGTAATGATCAATGCACCTAAATGTGTTTTACGCGAGCATGTAACATAGGGATTCTCACAACTTCCAATGCACTTTGATTGTCATTGAGGATGGTGGTGGCAAAATATTGACCAATACCCAAATAAGCAAAAAGTCATCTAAGCCTCATACACACTCAACACTCACTCTGAATGTTTCCCTATACTCAGCTTCACAACTTGAAGTGGCCATAGTAGGTTGCTTCTTCCTCAACCAAGATATGCATGATCTTCCAAGCATGAAGAAAAAACCACTACTAGACACATGGATATCATAGCAACCAACCCACTTAGAATCATGAAAACAAGTAAATCTTGCGGTAGTGATCCCCCTTGGGATAAAACAATCCACATAGTCAAGTACCACTCAAGTAGTGAAAGATGCACTTAACCACCTACAAATTCTTGAAACCTAGAGAAATCATAAACATGCTCATCTAAGAGATAGAAAGTTTAATATGAGGCTAAGCTATGCATAAGTAAATCAATCATCCAACAACCTAGTGATAGAGAACAACATCAAATGCATCTCCAACATCATGAAGACTCAATCGTAAACCTCTTTCCATAGGAAGGGCAATAGGTTTGCAGCCTTCAAGGAAAAAACATTTGAAGGATGTGTCTATATATATATATATATATATATATATATATATATATATATATATATATATATATATATATATATATATATATATATATATATATATATATATATATATATATATATATATATATATATATATATATATATATATTAACATAGCTATTGGACAGTCATCTTGCATAAAATGTATGCTGAAATAATGATGCTAATTCCCCAAGTCTAATATTTCAAAAGAGGCATGAAATTAAGCCTTACAATGAGCAATATGCTAGTCATGAAGACAAGTGAGTAGCATGTCATCAACATACACAACCATGATTAGGCATATATCATATGCACACCTAACATATAAGGTGTTCTTAGTTGGCCTATTCTCAAAACCATCTGCAATCAATAAGGCATTTCTATTTCCATACCAAGCACCTTGTCACAGAGATACTCTCTCCACATTTTGATAATAAGAAATAAAATTTATCATCAAGGGACTATGATCAATATTTCTTTTAAACATAATCATTATTTAATAACTTTTCATCATGTCTATATCCTTCCAAGTAATACTTGGTTAAGAAGAGTGAGAACCTCATGAAAAGTATAGTGAGCAAGCTGGCTATTGAGAAGATATTGAAGAATTGAAGAATAGGTTATCTTGTGGAAACATTGAGATTGATATAGATGAAGAACTTTGGACTAAAGACTTTGAGACTAGTGCTATAGACAAAGTGAACCATGGTCAAAATCAAGGATACAAATAGTCAAAATTTGTTCAAAGGTGATGAAATATATTATTGCACCATTGGAAAGTACTCATCAAGAGCTTTGCAACAATATATACCATAGGATGTATGAAATTATTGAAAGGAAGAGATAGATTAAGTGTGCAAAAGAATATGTTGGCAATCGAAATGTATCTTGGTGGGATGAGTTTTCTTTTAACCATCAAGAAGAGATTATAAAGAATAACATCATAGACCATTGGTGAACTCATATTCAATTCACATCACGTTTTTGCACACAAAGATCAATGAATGTACAACAATTTATGTAATGCATATCAACTTTAGAGCTTTATTTGTTCACCAAAAAGAGATATTCATATAGGCCTAAGGATGAAAAAACATGTTGAAGCACGATGGCTTGAACATTCGAAAGAAATAAAAATTTTTGAAACATATTGCAACCTTTGCAGATGCTGATGAGTCTACCAAACCATTTTGATTTGTGAAAGTTATAGAGGTCATTAAAGATATTGATCAAAGCTCAATAGAGGCTTTGATAGTCCATTTGGCATTTAATTAAAAATACTAATGCATTCACAGGAAATTATAACTTAGAAATGGTATATGATACTAAAGAAATAGGCTAAAAAAGAGAAAGAATATTTTGATTACATCAACTCTTAAAATGGAAGATATAGATATTCTTGTTAATGATTTTTCCTTAACAAAAACAAGGCACTTGAGGAAAAAAACATCAACATGATAAAGAAAAAGCTTCTAGATGAATGTGAGATAGCTAATCATAGGCAAACAAGAAGATTTTTGCATGATCTTTTGAGCCTTTTTATGTACTAGATGACAATAAAGCTTTGGCTGATATGGAAGAAGAAGAAGAAGAGAGCTCCTATTGGGAATCCAACTCACAACCTCTCGGTTAGGAGTGCGATGGGCTAACCACTTGCCCCAAAAGCCATGGTTGAGTATTACTTCCTAATCCTCTCTCTTAAGGCATGGTTCAACCATATCCTACTAGGATTATGTGACATTCCTCCCCCCTTAGATAGAGCATTGTCCTCAATGCCCACTTGTGGACCTTATGACTCTCTTGGACCCACTTTCCATGCATGAGCGCTTCCACCAACCTCAAACTCCAGCACATAAACCTATTTCGGACCTATCCAACCCACCTCTCTCTAGTGCCCAAATGCCCATGCACCTTCATGCAAGACTAGTTTCACACTCACCATGGACTTCTTCCAACTGCCCACAGATGTACCCTCTCTAGATGTACCGTGACAGGATGTACCCTAACAGGATGTACCCTGACAGGATGTACCCTGACAGGATGTACCTTGATAGGATGTACCCTGACAGGATGTACCCTGAGAGGATGTGCTCTTTCATGATGTACCCTGTTATGGGCCGCGTCACGCTGCCATCTACCAAGCCCGATTTTGCAACTAGGCTCAGATACGAATATTGGGAATCAAACTCACAACTCCCGGTTAGGAGTGTGATGGGCGAACCAGTTGCCCCAAAAGCCATGGTTGAGGATTACTTCCTAATCCTCTCTCTTAAGGCATGGTTCAACCATCTCTACTAGGATTATGTGACAGCTCCCAATAGTCTCATAATGAATCAAACACATCTAAGTAGACATAGATCAAGAAATTTGTGTCTTGATTTGTAAACTTATGACATTGTTGGTGCTTACACAAATGTTCAAAAATAGTTTTCATAATGAAAATGTTCTGTAACATTTTTGAGTCACTATCCAAAATCCTCCATTGAATACGCTTTCAATATCTATCTTGGGCATGAAATTTGTAACCACTTTTTGATTTCTCATATAGATTTTGGAAATTTCATTGAGTGGATCAAAATTTAGGGCACATTTTGAGCTCCAAAACTTTTAGAAAATGTAAAAAATGTTAAAGATGACATGTTTTTAGTTACTTTTGAAATACATGTATACTCATATATGGATATTTCTCATTCATCAACATAATTCTCGTTTGTTGCGAATTAGTTCATTTTATGCATGTAGGAAAAAATTTGGGTTGACAAGTTTCATATTCTCTCTGTAGACCTTATTCACATCATCTTTTCTAATCAAATTTTGAAGGTGAAGAAAAACTCTATATGGGAGAAAGTTAGAGCAAGTATAAGACAATAAAAGTGCCTGAGTGAAACGTTTATGAATCATGTTTTAAGAACCTCGTTCAGGGCTCTACATTTAGTTCATTGTAAGACAATGTCTTGATTTTACTCTCTCTCTAGGATTTTCGAACTTGTAGGGCTCAATAGTGGCATTTGGAGGCAGATTTGGACCTAGATCATCTCTAACACTATTGTGCAGATCGCAAAATTGAATAAAAGTGTCTCTCACAAGCTTAAGCTAATTCCTCACCGTTTTTGAGTTACAAGGCTATGAAAAATGCTGTTTTCCAACACTAAAAAACGAGGGCTTATCTAATTCTATTTGAATCCATGATTCTCATGCCCACGTGTCACCATGTCTAATTATGGATAACTGTGGATATGCTTTTTTTAGTCTTTCTTTCTCCTATTTTTGACAAGTACTCTAAATAAAGAAAGAACACTAGGATCGCATGGCTTTTTGCAAAAGTTTTGGAGAAACTCGACCTTTTCTAAATCTGGTGGATCGCACACCTCTTTTGGGGGGGGGGGGGGAGGGCAGCGATCAAACTCTGATATAGGGAGGCATGCGCGTCAAAACAAGGGATACACAGAAGTCTGAGAATTAGCTTGTGATTAAGAGTGAGAGTGAGAGTGAGAGTGTGATTGAGAGTGTGAGTGTGAATGCGATTGTGATAGCTCGGGGGTGGTCAGGAGGTAGAGGCTTCGTCAAGAAGCTATTGTCCAAAGCTATTGTAACCATTGATTCACATCTATAATATCAGAATTCTTCCTTCTTTGCGTCATATTTTTTTCTACTCTTCCGCATCAAATTTTCTCTTACCTTGTGCAATCTCTGCATTCTTCTCTCCATTGCTAATTTTGAGTGATTGAAAGATTGTGAATCGGGATGGATTGTGGTTGAGGAAACGCTACAATGCACCATTACACTTAAACCTAATTGATTGTCATAAGCCCTATAAAAGCTTATCTCGTCTCACCATATTTTCAATTATTCATCCACTTATTTATTTCCTTACGTCTTGGAAGACCCAATAATTCTAAGTGTTTTCTTGTCTCGTTTGAACATAGATACTATTGGTTCTTTCTAATCTTCATAAAACAATTTATTACACAAATGCTATGAAGCGTAATGGTAGTAAGCATGCAATGGTGATCAATAAACTTTGAATCTTCTCTGTCGTCTATTTCTTGGTTTTCAAAAATCCCAACAATAAGGAAATTTTCAAGTTATGAAGATTGGCCACTTTTCTATTCTCTTGTCAATATCAATTACTTCTTAATAAAAAGGGAATTTCATTCGATACCTAATCTCCCATACTTGAATTAATAAAAGCACAATTATATAGTGAATGTGCATAGTGCCCTTAGGATCCCTTGTATCCCACAAAGTAGGGGTAGAATGGCCTAGAGGCATAATAGTTGTGAGGGTCCAAAACCGATAGGAAAACTAAGATTCGATTGGTGACTAACAATTTAAAGAGATTTACTAAGAAGGATAATTATTTTTTCCTCGCCCTCATGAGCAACCCACTTTCTTTTATATATTGTTGTTTTCAAATACAAACATTCTATGGTGTCTGAAAGCTGGGAATCTTTTACAATTACATATTCTTTTTCCTAAAAGATGGAGAATTTTTCAATTGACCATTCCTTTTTATATGCATGAAAGGTAATCGAAATATTTTCTTTGATATCATCTAGCGTGCTTATCGTCTGATGGCGTTCCACAAGGCAAAAGCGGAACCATTTTTTTGTCTACAAGTAATGATTGTTTCTAATTTATTTGCCTTTGTAAATCAAAATCCATGGAAGAGATTATCGAGTACCTTCTAGGGCATGACAAGAAGAGATGTCCGAGGTTCGCTCTACCATAGGAGATGCTTACACAAGTGATGGGCCCCATAGATTTATTAGCTTTAGCATTGCCCCAGATCCCATAGTGGAATATTTGCCACATAAGAACCGATTCTTTTGTTCTCAATGAGAGAATGCTAGAGGTACCTCCATATAAGTTTCCATCGGATACTAGAATAGTTTAGATCCTCAACATTCGATCCAATTTATTACTATTGTTGCATCTTAACCATTCAATCTGAGGTAGATCATTTTCGATGAGGAGATTAGTCTTTGAGTTATCCCAAGGGTTAATTTTGTGTCTTAGAAGGCACCCAATCATCATAGTCAAGTCTCTTACCAAGGTATGTGTCCTGAAATCATATCCCAATGACCTCTCTCATGGTTCCAGAGATATATTCCACTCACTAAATCTTTTGTTCCATATTTTATCTTTGGATTTTCTCTAAGACAAGTTCTTTGATTTCCATAATATAAAACCAAAAAGAATCTTTTTGTCTAATCTAGGCTTTCCGCTTCCAGTATTCATAAACCTTGATATACAATTTCATCTTGTTCTAACTCTTCCATATGGATCGAAGTAGGTGTGTACCTTTTGAATAAATCGGATGTTGAGGAAACATCAAAGTGAGCAGATTGAGATTATTTCACCTAGGGATGCTAGTAAGAATAAGAGAGGATTTTTTAATGAGAATTAATTTCGCCTAACAAGCCTCCACATTGCAATGAACTTTGATTAGGCACATGGAAACCACCTTATCTGCCATATCACCTACATCTTGAATACCTAACCCATGAGAATCTTTGTGGTTAGGACACAAGTTCCACTATGATTTTGGGCACACCCGTCTTGTTAGGATCACAATTCTAGAGGAAATTCATGCAAATTGCTTCAATTTTTACTAATCCTTTGTCCCTCGGTATCATGTTCTAGCATGTAAGATACTGGTTGGGACCCAAATGTGAAACGTGTAAGGTGGTGCCTTAGCAAGCTACTTGGGCACCCATAGTCATTCGATTGTGGGTCGATTCATGATCAGTACCTAAAATTGACAGCCATTTTGCCTATCATTGGCCATTTTGCCTATCAAAACACGTGTTTTCTGAAATGTCCTATCAAATGACAAGATCTGATTGGTAATTTGCTTGTCATTTTTTGTAAATCTGTATAACTGTTATATGTATATGCCTTGTATAAAGAGGTCTAAATTTCTCTTTTGAAAGGTAGAAGAAAAAATTTGCCTATCGTCTGAGCCCGCATAGCCTAGTGGTTGATGCCTTGAAGCTGTAGGAGGAAGTCGTGAGTTCAAGTCTTAGCTGGACATGTCCATAAGTCTCTCATGATTGGTGCCTCTACCTTACGAGGTTGGGTATGCGAGTGTATAGTTACAATTCATTGTACTCTAAAAAAAGGAAAAAAAATGCCTGTCATATGACATTTTGTTTTGGCCGTGAAATTTAGGCCCTCTTCATTATGCCTTCATTGTCGCCTGGTGGAATTTTTCATTGCGGTGTTGGGATGAAATTCCTCTTTTACTATGAGACTATGAAATTTAAAATTGTTTTTTCGTTCACCCTTTTCCCTTTAATTTTTATCTTTGAAATGCTAAATGTTCATGTCGACGATGTCTTATGATTTGATACCTACAAGGAAACGTACAATAAAAACAATAAAGCTACAAAAAAAAAAATAAAGCTACTAATTGCCTGATTGTGTTTACGTGTTGTGTATGTGCATGATATCCCGAATATATTTGTGCTTATAGAATTGAATACTACCTAAAATGTTTACATGTCTGTGTAAGCTTGTGCTACGCTATGTTTTCGTGGGAAACCCTTAATATGTGGATATCATAAATGATTGAATGTTGAGAAAACCTATGTGTATGTGTACATTCCCACGGGACAAAGCCTAAGTATTTATGTGCATGATAAGGTAACTTTTGTGTGTTGTGGCTTCAAAATGTTTGTGTTTAGGATATCTATAAGTGTTTGTTTGTGTGTGCTTTATGTGTTATGTGACAGTGTTTGCATGTGAACACTCATCAATGTATGAATGTACCTGAACATGTGTTGGTGTATGTTATGTCTGACTCATGGCCGACAATACTCACCATTACGCACAAGCTAAAATAGTCACTCACTGGATCTTGTTCCATGAAACAGGTACCGTCACCAACACTTAATGAGGTTGGGACATCTAGAGAGCTCACTAACTTCAACATTTTACTTCTCTCTTCTCAATCGAGTGTGCATGCTCAAGAGGAAATAAAGACTAACTTTTTGATGGATATTCTTCAAAATCTTGCTAGATCAAATGGGACTCTTAGGAATGCTGATTATATGAGCATCAGCCTCCATCTCTTGTTGGTCCATCAAAAATGCATTATCTATAATTCTCTCTAGCGTTTGGTATTTGCTCTTGTCCTTGTGCAACTTAGTATTCTGTTAAAAATTCACGAGAGTGGATCCGAGGCATGTTCCATCTTTTAATGCTTCCCCCTCAAACTAGATTTTGCCACCCTTCTTCCTTCTTCCTTCTTTATGGTCTTTGGTGTAGGGATCACCCAGGCCCAGGAAGTTCACACATGGTGGCACATTATTTGGTAGGGGACATTCACTTTGAAAATTCCAGTATTCACTACATCCGTAATGTTGAACACACAGAGAGACAATGCACGCACCCCCATGATCAAGAAGACAGTAGATCGTTATAATCTGTTATGAATGATGTCATTAGCATGTACGGGAGTTACACCTTTGTAGGTAGTAGAGGTGCTTACAAGAAGACATGTGGATGCATTTAGGTATGTGTGCATAGATCAGTGATGTGGCAAGATGATGTGGATTATTCCTCCAACACGCCCCCGTAAGACTCATCATCTTTACAGAGGCTATGAAGCAAGTGATGATTGTGGATGACTAACAATAGGGATTATGACCTATGGATGAAAAAGAACATATGCAATGTGTGTTACAAATTTTATCAGAAACAATTGTTGTAAAGCGAAGAAGACTTGACGTTGTGGTTGCTCATTTGGCTGAAGCTGTGGTTGCTCATTTGGTCATGAGTGTAGCATCATCCGTTTGTTGAAGAGTTGTATTGCATAGCTTTGAAGTGCTGCTTTGTGAAGTCTTGAAGTCTTTGGCATCATCCCCCCCCACAAGGCGAGAAACGTAGCAGGGGAGGATTCCAGGATCATAGGGAAAGTGGTACAGAGGAGTTTGCTGTAGGTGAAGCACAAAGAGATTATCCATCAGCTTCAGCATGTGTAGGGATGGAACTATACCTGATAGGTATCCTTGCCAAAGTATGGCATCATCAACTAAGGGGAAAAGGAGAGGGCATTTTTGGAAGCCCGCAGAGGAAGATTGATGGATGGTCCCCATGAGGAAGGGGTGGTATGGCGAGAATTGCCAAATGCTGAGAATGAGGCTTCAGATGTGTCGTTAGGTCGAGTGTTGAAGCGTGATAGGCAGAGTATAGCGATTGCATTGGATGCCCAGGTGGGCAAATCAAGATTACGGAAACCAGAAATTGAAGCGTTGGATCTTTGGTAATGGTAGTTTGCTGGAGTGTTTAAATAAGCACTGGATCAGGTAGCGAGAGAGCGGGCACAGATTTCGAATGAGGTGCACAGGTGCAGGAGTAGTGGGTCATTGCAAACAAACTGCCGGGAAACGTGAGAGGTGGGCCCGCTTGTTGGTGATTACACAAGAACTCCAGGGTGCTGCTGTCGGTCGGAACAAAAATAGTTGCCGAAGTTAGAAGAGGTTCCCCAGGAAGGGAAGTGGGAGACGTGCAGATTGAAATGTCCATCGAAAGGGAAACACTTTGGATGCTGCGTCCAATTGCAGTAGGCAATACAGAGTTTCGGAGGTTGTACATAGTAGGAGCAGGTCCGCTGCTAAGGAAATATGTCGGGGCCCCATTTCGTGAAGAGGCACGAGTTCTGTGGGCTTGTTGAAGCGGGTGCCGGGCACGGACGTAGGAGGTAATCGGTGAGAGTTGTCTGTGAGAATGTTCATAGGGACCTGGGGAGCATGAGCATGAGGAGATCCGGCAAGAGCGGACAGAGTGCTTGTGGATTCGCAGAGGTTCAAGCGTAGTAGGAGAGTTGCCATGTGTAGCCATCCCAGGGATGCCATAGAAGATTCCACCGACGGGGTCGCTGAAGAAACCAGAATGTCGAGCGTTATTTGCACGAACAATGGTGCCATTATGAAGGGTAGGAGAGCTGCACGTTGCAGTGGTGGCTGCGTCAGAGAAACGTGGAGGCAACTTTGTCATGGGCTGGAGGCATAGCGATCGATGAAGCCAACATGTAGGTCCGATAAGCCTTCCGGCAGTGCAGAAGGAGCCATAGGAGGTGGAAGTTGCTGTTCAGGTACTGTTGAAGTGAGAGGACGCGCGAATGGCGGCGATAGCGAGGGAGTCGTGCAGCATCCAGGTGCAATATGGACGTTGGAGTCAGAGTATGCGCGCGTGGGAGATGCATGGTCACAGGATGGAGAGCGGATCAAGGTGCTGGCTGCGTGTGTACGTTGCAGAGGTGAGCATGCTCGGGGCTCGAGTCCTTCCACCAAGGAGTGTTGAGGGTGGTCAATTGAGTTTTTTTTTTTTTTTTTTTTATTTTATTTTATTGTATTTTTTTTTAAAGGAAGTTCGGCCTTAGCCTAATCTCCCGGATTTTAATTAAAATAAAGAAAAAGGTTACAAGTGAATGGGACTAGTGCCCATGGGACCCCCCAAATCCCACAATGCAGGGGAGGAGTATGGCAAGCTAGAGGGCATTACAAATGAGGCGGATAAAATTATCATCACCCTCATGTGGGACCCATTTGGGTTTCAACTTGTTGTTTTCGAGGAGATAAATACAATGATGTCTAAACGGTGGTGATCGCTTGACTCGGGAGATTCTTTTACCTAGGAGAAACAAGGATTTCTCGATTGACCATTCCTTAGGAGTTTGGCCAAAATTGACAGCACATCGCTCCCTCCAAATCTTCCATAGAGTCTCACCTCTGATCGCATTCCACAACCTCGATGAGCAGCCGATCGCCTCACCCAACATCACTTGTTGCCAGTTGATTTGGATCGTGAGTCTCAATACTCGGGTCACGTTGTCGTCACGATTTGAAGCCATTGCTTTCGGCATAAGATGTTTTGAAGAGGCTGAACCGCACCATTCGGGATGCTTCGCGATGTTGTTTCTGGGAAAACCAAAGTCGAAATGGATTTTTAGCCCTGTTGATGGTGTGATCTTCCGACGTGAAAGTACGGAGGAATCAGAAATTGAATGGGATTAAGATACCATGTTGACTTCAATAGTGTGATCGTGCAGGTGTCCGTAACGAATCCAGAATTATCTCTAACGATTATAAATACAGGAATAGAATAGCGATCAGTTCGGGCCATCGTTGCTGACTCCAGAATGTGTTCCTCATGTCCCGTGCAGCCACCTTCAGCAAAACAACATGGAGACTGCTTTTGGCTTCTAGAGCAAGCTTTTCATGACTCAGCTGCTGTATCTACGGAGGAAACTTTCCAAATTGGAAGGGGGGGCTTCTGGCGTGTTCAACGGAAGGGCGGCTGCTGGAGGAGGAAGCGCATGTGGAGAAGGAGTCGCATGTGGATTCGGGGAAAAATGCAGTCCAAGGGAAGAATTCAGAGAATGGAGGATTGAAGTGCAATCTGGGGTGATCAGAGAGAGGCGCTGTTAGAGGAGATTAGGGGTATATACATCGAAGAGATTATCTGGGATCGTTTATGTTCAACAGGCGTCAGAGAGAGAGAACTCTGTGGAGATATCGGTTCTGTCGTGGCCTTCCTCCTGGTGAGGGATTATGAGTATCGGAAGGCATATGCATCTCAATTCGGAAGGCCTGCTGACTTAGCTCTTCTAGAGAAAAAGGGCTTCTGCATGGGAAAATGGCAATGACAGGCATACATTCAAGTGCGGTGCAGATCTTGCAAGGTAGAATACGCTTTGGGTATTTCAGAAAGAAGAAAAAGGACGCACATGGAAGATGTTTCTTGCATGAAAGCTATGGTGAACTGTGCAGATTATGCAACGGACGTTTGGTGGCTGGAGTTTGTCATAGATAATCATTTGTCTATTGTAGTTTAGATCAAAGAAGGGGGCACACAGAGCCGAAGTACGGAGGTCAATCATTCGTGAACGGTCGAAGATATTTGACGTTGTGGATGATCAGAGATTAATGCAGAAAAGTAGAAGAAAAGACATTTTGATCGGACATGAAAGGCACAGAATTCTGGAAGAAGGGACCCGTTGCAAAGAAGGCACTCTATACTGGAGTTTTCATCCATCAATGATAGGAACTCTGAAGCAATCTCGACAAAGTTCTGTCTTTTCGATGCCCGCATAATCATATGGATCTAGGAAAGATGTTCAGCTATCTGACTCTCACTATATGGATGATGATTGATTCCGATAATTTTGAAGTTCATCTGAATACAATAGTGCTTGGTAGCTTCTCTGACAGTGATAGTGCTATTTGATGCAGTGATAGTGCTCTTTGATAGCGCTAATACGTTTTCATCTGCAATATGTATGATCTGCTATTTAATCTATGCCCCAACTCTTGCTTTATGTGCGCCTCGGCTTTGAGAGGCCCGATTATAATGCTCTTATGTTTGTTGATACCGAAACACCCACGCTTCAAATTGAGAGCATGTGAAGAAGAATTCAACTTCTTCTTAGTGCTCACAAAAGGGAAGTAGGGGAAATAGACAGCCACGAACACACTAGATACTATAAGGGAAAGCCGATGCCAGTAAGCGTGAGATAAAGGGCTACTTCTGAGAGATCGTGCGAGCATTATTTAGATAGGGAGAAGAAAAGAAACCGTGAAACGTGCACAGAGAAGAGATCTTGAAAATGCATGTGAAGATGAGCACGCACTGCGCAAAGTCTGAAAGGAATTGCATGTTTTTGTGACATATACCAGATGCAATACACAGTACATAGAGTATTAAACTGAAAAGAGTTTGTTTATGAACCGTTCCCATGCTCACTGTGAAGATGAAGCCAAGTTTTGTTTAGAATATGAAAGTGTCAATAATTTTGTGTGCGCATCTACGATCATCACTGAACTATTGCATTTAAACCATAAATCATCACTGTCATAAACCATATGAATTGTTGCACTCTCCAATAAACCCAGATCTAATCGCTTCATATAATATATAACATCATCTTAGACGCCTTCATTAATACGTTTCATATTCCACCTACCAATAACATTTGTTCCACGGATGGATATACCAACGACATCTACTGAACAACTGCTTAAATTAATCAACAATGGATTTAATCTGCAACGAATAAGAAAAAAAATACTATTGCTGTGCTCGTAATTTCTTCTAGAAGATTTTAAGCAGCTGGCTTACGAATAAACTTGCATTAATTTTCTTCTACTGTTTTGGTTAGATCGTATGAATAGTTTCATTTTTGTACTTACTCTAGCACAAAGAAGTCAATCTACGGATTCTCTACTTGTATAGCACTATGGTTTAAACTCTGATTTGTTGTATGTTTGGGAATGAATTTGCTAATTGGACGTCCTTTGTGACTAAGGCATTTTATCTATGCAAATGGATTGTTCGTCTTTGCCTTATAGCATTTGATTTCCGTAATAGAAAAGGGTTGTTTGAACCATGATCGAGGATGTTTTACAATGAAATAAACTAATATTGCTTTGTAGGGCAAGTCATAATGCAAGAGATCATGAGGGATGTAGATGACTATAGGTTGTCGTGCCTACAAGAGCATCACTTATATCATGTACAGAACGGAGAAAAACCATTGGAAGTTTATACAGGAAGAATCAATATTATTTAATGCTTGTTAGAGATCTGACATTAACAAGGATGAGCAATAGGTTGCATGCCCTTTTAAGGTTCAAGATGAGACGACAAGACTACCTAAAGATTTCATTCAATGGCACTTAGTTCCACCCTCCTTTCTAAGAAACCTTCGACAAACCTGGTGAACCCGACGTGAAAGGAGGGGGTGAGTGAGTTATAGAGCCACAAAGATTAGCATAATCAAAATGGAAGAGATCCTAGCTCAATTCCTACGATTTCAAGAAGAGGATAGGCGTCAAAAAGCCATCCAATCACTTCATGAACGTCTAGTCAATCGGTGTGGCTTTTTCAATGGGAAGAATGTCTCAAAGTTCTGCAAAGAATATGAACTCGAGGCCAAATATCTAGGTGTCGGATTAAGTCCGATGACGGAAAAAGAACTATGCGAAAACTTTATCTATGTGTCAGATTACGACGTGCGAGACCAAATAATGCGAATAAATCAAACGACATGGTCTCAATACAAAGCGACACTCCTTAAGCAGTTTATGCTAGAGGATCTTGATAAAGTAACTCGTAGATCTTTCCTGAGGTGGGTTCACATGCCCAAAGACCAACCAATTCTTGAGATCAAAGAAGAGTTTGAGCGACAATATGATGATCTTTCCGAGCACGATAAGAGGTGCATGAGTCATGAAAGGGTTTCGTTGTTTCTTCGAACAATCGATGTTAATGCCCGAGAGGAGTTAATTCCACTTCTACAAGATATAGACTCCGACTCAGGACTCACAGAGGATTGGATGCTCGTCCATGAAGCTGTGATGAAATACGTAAAGAAACAACAAACAATAGAGAAATTTTTAAATGATTGGAGAACAGATCTTCAAACAGATGAAAATTATAATCATGTTCCAAGCATTTTACCAATCGTGGATAATGTTCAAGTCCATGAGGTTGTAGAGACCCCATTTGGGCATGAAGTAGATATGCATGGGCTTAATATCCATAGTGATGATGGGAAATATGAAGAAACTTCTAAAAGTGCGATTGATGTAACCTCAAAGGTTACAAGGTGCCAAGAGCCCCTAGACTTCTTTACAATGATTATATCTTTAGGTGCCATGAGTGGACAAAGCCCGAGGATGGGAGGATTAAAAGAGCAGGTGGAAGCTAATCAAAATCAAACCAAACTAAATCAAAATCAAACCAAACTAAACCAACATCAAACCAAACAAACAACAAACATAAAACAAAACAAAAACCAACAAAACCCAATAAGAAATCAAGATGAAGCTTCCTCTACTCCGATAAATTCCTCACATCGAATAAAAGATAACCAAACAAATCAAGAAACATATCAAGATGCAAACAAAGAGATAGAGATATCTAGAAGGCTCATAGGTGACCAAATGGAGATAAAAGATGAGATACAAATAGAGAACCTAATAAATATGTCTGAAGATCGAGCTCGAGATGCATCTTTACATGATGACATCGGGCAAGATGTGGAGTATGATTGGATGTCACTTGATGGTGATGATCCTTTTTTAACACAAGATTCGGATAAAACTTCTGATCTAATGACTGAATTACATGAAGGAACTCCCATGGAACATGATGTTGAATCTAAGGACCTGTCAATAGAAGATCCGATGGGTAAGAAAATGGATATGCAGGAATCCGCATTATACATGCATACAGAGATGCAAGAAAACGAACTTATTTATATGAAGGAGGACATGCAAATAATGAGTCCTCCAGAGGTTGAAATGTGTGATGACGAAGATGAGTATGATGCTAATCTAGAGGATGTACAAATGATAAGTCCTCTAGATAGTGATGTGTATGGCGATGGTGATAAGCATGATCCTAATCCTACCGATAGTCTAGATCAAGATCAAGATACTGATATTCTTTTGAGTGATGCCACATTGAACAAAGATCCCACACATAAAAAAGAGGATAAGTTGGATGGAGTTCAAAATAATGATATGTATGTAAATGAAGCTACATTCTATGAAGAGAGAAATATGAATGAACATGAGGAGGATGGGAAAATACCATTGATCATTTCTCTAAATACTGATATGTATGTCAAAAATAATCATGTTGAGTTGAGTCCACACGTTGAAGAAATTGAGCATAAAGTGGCAGATGAAATGTTTATTGTGACATATGATAAATCAGATGCGTGTATAGCATTGAAGGATATCCAATGTAAAACTATTGAGTCAAACAATTGCAACGATGAAGCTCAAGTTGATTTGGATGCGTATGTTGAGATTCTCATACATGATGAGATTCTTGAGCAAGAATCAGTGATTGAAGAATCAATGCTTGAAGAAGGTGGACTAAGCACATCCTCTGAAGAGAATGAGCAAGAAATGATTGAGAGATATGAAGAATTTTATGATGGGATCTTGAATAAAGAAGTTGAGTTCCCGTCAATCTACATGCACTGTTCTATAAAGTGTAAAAATTATGATGAGTTTGATCTTGATAAGAAAGTCTCTAGTGATATTGAAGATGAAGACTTTCTTGGATTCAGTGATATTGAGTCTCTTCATGAAAATGGGCAAGTGAATCTGGAAAAAGACAATGATGAAGAGTTCCTGGAAAGATTGGAGAAAGAAGCAGACTTCATAATTTCTGAAACTCAGTCAGAAAGGAATGATTTTGCCATGGAGAATAAAGATGACTGTGTCTTGATGTCTGAGTATGATAAACACTTCCATTTGAAGTGGGATTCAAATGATTCTATTCAAAAACCTCATCTTAACGGTGATGGAGACATGATAGAAGATATTGAAAGGGATAAAACTCCTATAAATGATCTCAAGCATGAAATAAAAGAAAATACATGCTTGCAAGAAGATTTCAATTATGAATCAAACATATGCAAATTTCAAACTTCATATACGTGTATTCATGAATCTGCACATGATGAATTTGAAAGAATCATAAATAAAGATACTCATGCTCAGATAATTGAAATATGGATATCCAAATTCTCTGAGAGTTACAAAGACCAAACAAGCTGCCAAGAGGTAGACAAGCAAAAAAGGTGGCTTGTATACATATTTACTGTATTTATGAATGCAACGCTGATTGGTGCAATTCAAAGATGGCTTGTTTTTAAACATACCTTCTTTGGAGAATTTATTTGTGAAAATGTATTGGAAAGGAATTTCTTGTATTCACAAGAAATTCAAAAGTGACTTTTGTAAATATAATTATGAAAATACTTAATAATTATGTTTTGATTTCTTGAGATGGATAAAAGTAAATATAAAAATAAATAAATAAATAAATAAACAAATAAATGCATAAATAAATAGGGCAAGAAAATGCATTTAGCTCTCAAGAAAATGAAAATTTTTCAAAATAATCCTTTTGAATATGATGCTACTAATGTGTTTTCTGAGTTTATAAGAACAGGTGTTGATATGGAGCTAATTGGAGATCTAGGAGTTTGATGGATTATGCAGGAGGCAACCACTTTCAAATTACATCTTTATGGTTTATTGCAAATGGTTTTTGAAGTTCTTTCATGGATTGCATGTACATATTGTGTCATATGATTTGATGTTTCTCATGATTTATTTAGTTTCTATGAGTGCAGGAATGATCAAGCGAAGCCAACGGAGATGATGACTCAAGAACAAAGCCGTGAAAATCTTTTTCATTAGCTATCATGCTTTAACCCTGATCTTTTCTTTGCACCATCTTTGAGATGCATTGCATGCCAAATATGCATGTAAAAATATATAGAAACACGTCTTTGAAATTCCGTAGAAGCACGTCCATCTGCACAATTAGATAGGTAAATATCAATGAAAAATAATAAAGCAAGTTTTGAGTGATAAGAGAGGATAATTCTCAGTAAGGGAGAGTGATTGCATCTATAAGAGAGTGGAGTTGTGAGCGATGTGAGCGTTGTTTAGATACCATAAAACCCTCGATTTTTCACACCATTTTGTTTTTTCTTCATGCACCTAACGCATGCATAAATGAAATGTAAAGAGCACGGGTGATATTTTGGTTAAAACCCGTAGTTGCACGAGTGATTGCACTTATATTGAATTGTATATCCATGATGAAAATGTGAGTTCAATTTGAGTGTACATCCTCAACACCGAATGCCTGATACCTCTCTATTTGCACCATGCTGTTTTTTATGCAATTAGAGTATGCATATGTAGGGCTCATTACATGGCCGTGCATAGGCACATTTGTTTTAACCCATGCACTTGATTTCACTCACATTTGGATTCTTGAAGACTTGTAGATACCGAGATCGATGGTGGTACATCCGGAGGATGTACAGGTTCAGAGGGGGTGGATGTCGTCACGATTTGAAGCCATTGCTTTCGGCATAAGATGTTTTGAAGAGGCTGAACCGCACCATTCGGGATGCTTCGCGATGTTGTTTCTGGGAAAACCAAAGTCGAAATGGATTTTTAGCCCTGTTGATGGTGTGATCTTCCGACGTGAAAGTACGGAGGAATCAGAAATTGAATGGGATTAAGATACCATGTTGACTTCAATAGTGTGATCGTGCAGGTGTCTGTAACGAATCCAGAATTATCTCTAACGATTATAAATACAGGAATAGAATAGCGATCAGTTCGGGCCATCGTTGCTGACTCCAGAATGTGTTCCTCATGTCCCGTGCAGCCACCTTTAGCAAAACAACATGGAGACTGCTTTTGGCTTCTAGAGCAAGCTTTTCATGACTCAGCTGCTGTATCTACGGAGGAAACTTTCCAAATTGGAAGGGGGGGCTTCTGGCGTGTTCAACGGAAGGGCGGCTGCTGGAGGAGGAAGCGCATGTGGAGAAGGAGTCGCATGTGGATTCGGGGAAAAATGCAGTCCAAGGGAAGAATTCAGAGAATGGAGGATTGAAGTGCAATCTGGGGTGATCAGAGAGAGGCGCTGTTAGAGGAGATTAGGGGTATATACATCGAAGAGATTATCTGGGATCGTTTATGTTCAACAGGCGTCAGAGAGAGAGAACTCTGTGGAGATATCGGTTCTGTCGTGGCCTTCCTCCTGGTGAGGGATTATGAGTATCGGAAGGCATATGCATCTCAATTCGGAAGGCCTGCTGACTTAGCTCTTCTAGAGAAAAAGGGCTTCTGCATGGGAAAATGGCAATGACAGGCATACATTCAAGTGCGGTGCAGATCTTGCAAGGTAGAATACGCTTTGGGTATTTCAGAAAGAAGAAAAAGGACGCACATGGAAGATGTTTCTTGCATGAAAGCTATGGTGAACTGTGCAGATTATGCAACGGACGTTTGGTGGCTGGAGTTTGTCATAGATAATCATTTGTCTATTGTAGTTTAGATCAAAGAAGGGGGCACACAGAGCCGAAGTACGGAGGTCAATCATTCGTGAACGGTCGAAGATATTTGACGTTGTGGATGATCAGAGATTAATGCAGAAAAGTAGAAGAAAAGACATTTTGATCGGACATGAAAGGCACAGAATTCTGGAAGAAGGGACCCGTTGCAAAGAAGGCACTCTATACTGGAGTTTTCATCCATCAATGATAGGAACTCTGAAGCAATCTCGACAAAGTTCTGTCATCCCTATGATTGCGCGGACTCCATGCTGAACAACCTCAAGAGTGTTCTCTAACGCTGAATATGGTATGTTCTGACGTTGCTTGAACTCAAACTTATCTTTCGATGCCCGCATAATCATATGGATCTAGGAAAGATGTTCAGCTATCTGACTCTCACTATATGGATGATGATTGATTCCGATAATTTTGAAGTTCATCTGAATACAATAGTGCTTGGTAGCTTCTCTGACAGTGATAGTGCTATTTGATGCAGTGATAGTGCTCTTTGATAGCGCTAATACGTTTTCATCTGCAATATGTATGATCTGCTATTTAATCTATGCCCCAACTCTTGCTTTATGTGCGCCTCGGCTTTGAGAGGCCCGATTATAATGCTCTTATGTTTGTTGATACCGAAACACCCACGCTTCAAATTGAGAGCATGTGAAGAAGAATTCAACTTCTTCTTAGTGCTCACAAAAGGGAAGTAGGGGAAATAGACAGCCACGAACACACTAGATACTATAAGGGAAAGCCGATGCCAGTAAGCGTGAGATAAAGGGCTACTTCTGAGAGATCGTGCGAGCATTATTTAGATAGGGAGAAGAAAAGAAACCGTGAAACGTGCACAGAGAAGAGATCTTGAAAACGCATGTGAAGATGAGCACGCACTGCGCAAAGTCTGAAAGGAATTGCATGTTTTTGTGACATATACCAGATGCAATACACAGTACATAGAGTATTAAACTGAAAAGAGTTTGTTTATGAACCGTTCCCATGCTCACTGTGAAGATGAAGCCAAGTTTTGTTTAGAATATGAAAGTGTCAATAATTTTGTGTGCGCATCTACGATCATCACTGAACTATTGCATTTAAACCATAAATCATCACTGTCATAAACCATATGAATTGTTGCACTCTCCAATAAACCCAGATCTAATCGCTTCATATAATATATAACATCATCTTAGACGCCTTCATTAATACGTTTCATATTCCACCTACCAATAACATTTGTTCCACGGATGGATATACCAACGACATCTACTGAACAACTGCTTAAATTAATCAACAATGGATTTAATCTGCAACGAATAAGAAAAAAAATACTATTGCTGTGCTCGTAATTTCTTCTAGAAGATTTTAAGCAGCTGGCTTACGAATAAACTTGCATTAATTTTCTTCTACTGTTTTGGTTAGATCGTATGAATAGTTTCATTTTTGTACTTACTCTAGCACAAAGAAGTCAATCTACGGATTCTCTACTTGTATAGCACTATGGTTTAAACTCTGATTTGTTGTATGTTTGGGAATGAATTTGCTAATTGGACGTCCTTTGTGACTAAGGCATTTTATCTATGCAAATGGATTGTTCGTCTTTGCCTTATAGCATTTGATTTCCGTAATAGAAAAGGGTTGTTTGAACCATGATCGAGGATGTTTTACAATGAAATAAACTAATATTGCTTTGTAGGGCAAGTCATAATGCAAGAGATCATGAGGGATGTAGATGACTATAGGTTGTCGTGCCTACAAGAGCATCACTTATATCATGTACAGAACGGAGAAAAACCATTGGAAGTTTATACAGGAAGAATCAATATTATTTAATGCTTGTTAGAGATCTGACATTAACAAGGATGAGCAATAGGTTGCATGCCCTTTTAAGGTTCAAGATGAGACGACAAGACTACCTAAAGATTTCATTCAATGGCACTTAGTTCCACCCTCCTTTCTAAGAAACCTTCGACAACGTGACGCCAGATAACACGCGACTTGGGGCAGTCGAAGAACAGGTGAGCTAAATCTTCGATGCACCGATGGCAACGCTTGCACCATGGCGGCACACCACAGATTTTGTTAGCCCTTGCATTGGTCCAGATACCTTTATGCAATATCTGCCACATGAGAACGGACTTTTTGACCTCAATAAGGGGGTGCCAAATAGACATGAATTTTAGTTCCCACCGAAGTTTGGTCGAAGAAAGGCACCATCTCTTGTTGAGAGTGTGGTGAACATCTAAATCCTGTTTGAAGTTGGGGGTTCTGGACAGCTTCTTACCATTGCTCCATTTGAGGCCCTCCAGGCAAGGAAGATCCTGACCGCAGAGAAGGCGGGTGGTTGAGCGGTCCCATGCTAAGCACCTGCTTTGAAGAAGAGTCCATTCCTCAAAGGTAACTCTAAGTCTCGGATCCAATTCTTCGAACCTAATCCACTGGCTGGTCTCTTGATTCCACAGTTGTTTCCACTGTTTGAACCCCTTGTTCCATAACCGCTTTGCAGTTTGGAGGTTCCAAGGCTCCACCCCCCTAATGCCGCTGATCGGGAACCAAATAGAGTCATTTTGTCTTATCCCAGCCGCCCACTTCCACTCATCACTGATTCTGATGAACTGTTTGGCCTTGTTCCAATTCTTCCAGAAGGAGCACACGAGGCTAGAGCCTTTAGGGGACACCGGGTGAGGGGAGAACAAAAGCGTGAGAATCCCTATGTCCTTCCAATCAGGATGGCCAACTAATGTAAGGTCTTCTGTGTTTCTGAAGATCAATCTAGCCCAAGAGGACTCCCTATTGCTCCAAGCCTCGATAAGCCACTTTGCCGCCAGCTTGTCAGCCAATCCAACAATATCCAAAATTCCTAGGCCCCCTGAGTCTTTAGGGCTAATGCAAGTTTCCCATTTGATTTTGGGAATCCCCCTCCTGTTGGGGTCCCCAGTCCAAAGGAAGTTTCTGCAGATTCTTTCCACTTGAGTTGGGTGGTCAATTGAGTTGCTGGAGCCGTCAGAAGTGGTATTGAAGCGAGCAGGCGCTTGTGTTGGACTAGCAAAACCAGAGGCTGAGGGTTGCTGTAGGGTGTTGGTGGACACGTAGAGGTCGGAGGGCCACAAACGTGAAGCTTGTGCTCACTGTGCAACAATGCACTGAAGGGACTGATGAAAAGCCACGGTGACACATGCATGCTGCACTGATTGCAGCATCAGTGACATGACTTGGTCGCCCGTTGATTGGTCGACATTCTCCAAGGAGCTGTATGCATGAGATGCGCATGAATGGGATGGGTGTTATGCAGGAGATGGGAGCATCAACGACTGCTGGCGGTGGCCCATCGATTGGCCGAAGGTGTCGAGCGAGTCGGAGGTCGGAGACTACGGGCGAGGGCCTAGAGTTGCACCATAACCGGCCAAGAAGGGAGACTTTGCAAAGAGTCCCAGAGGGCATGCATGTTGACAGGATGAGGCGCCCATTAAGGTAGTTGAGTCGTGTGTGGCTTGCATAGGTGACCAGGCTCAGGGCGCGATTGGTTGCATAATGGGGCGATTGGGCCAAACACGATAAATACATCAGATGCGCGCGAGGAATCGTCAGGATCAGAGGCATCCGCTGACTGAGCGTCAGGAGAAGCATGATAAGGGCGTACCGTTAGCATTGAGAATTGCTCGATGTGGGTGGATGAAGCACGGAGTAGCAGGGCCGACATGGCCCATAATAGCGTGAGGTCCTGATGCAGAAGAGGAAGCTGCAGATCTTCTCACTGAGCAATGTCAGTCGAGGCATCTCTATGCCACGGGGCAGTGGACCGGGAAGAGGAGTTGAGGCTGGAGGTTGTTGTAGCACAGCATCGGACTGATGAAAGGGATGAGGAGACCAACGTCCATGGAGACGGAGCAGAAGCCTGCAAGGAGGGGTGCGTGATAAGGCATGATACCATACACGTGGATGCATTTAGGTATGTGTGCACGGATCAGCGATGTGGCAAGATGATGTGGATTATTCCTCCAACACATAACACATGATTGAGCACCCTCGGCAGTTTTGTACTCCTTGACACGGGTCGGAGGGATCATTCTACATGCCAAGGGTAGGTGTATCATAGTAAAAAAGTGGTGCACCAGGGATATTTCCAAGGATTGAGCTCTATTCGGTGGGTGTGGTTTGCATGATTATGATGGAGCTCTAGGAGGACAATGTTGGTACCTCTAGAGTGTGGTAGGCTTTGGTTTTAGGATCCCCATGAGATAGTTACGTCTCTTGGGTATACCCTAGAGTGGATAATCTGACTATGATGGCCCTCTTGCTTGCATATCGTACAATAGTCGCTAGAACTTGCCTCCATTGCTCAGAGCTCCTCGATTTTTTGTCTTAATTTTGTGACCTATCACCTTTCGTGCTTGGAAACTTCTTATGTTGCAATCGAAGGTCTTCAAGCTCTCTTTTGCGTTTTACCGCTAGGTTCTACCATGGAGATAATGGGTAAGTAATTCATCAAATTGATTTTGGGTTTACCCAATGTGGGTTTCCATGGCAACAAATCCATCCAATGAAGTATTGGGAGTTATGAGATCTTAGAGCTTGTGTCTGGTGCTGAAACGGATCGAACCTGACAAGGATATCTGGTATGGAGTTCCCTTGTTGGAAAAAACACTGAAAACTCCTGCTTAAAGGTCTTGTAGGTGACAAAATGACCTTTGTCAAAGTAGCTGAACTAATTATCTACTAACATGCCTAGATTTATTAAGAAAAGTTCCATGAAGGCATATGTTCTTCCTTCCAAGCTATAGCTCTTAATACAATCTTAATTCAATCATCTTGAAAAGCTATTCCAAAATTCCATATCTACGATATCGAAAAGAAATTCAAACCATCTTGTATATCATACGGAACTTTTCCGACTTTTCGAATTTTAAAATAATTTTTTTATCTCCTCTTATAACTTGAGGAAGAGCCGGTTTCTCTGCTGCTCTGTGGAACGCAAGTAACTGTGAAAGACGAAGGAAAATATGAAACGAAAGCTGTCCAGTCGAATTCTGAAAACATGCTGGAGAGTAGTCGATAGAGAAGTGCATTCCTAGTTAAGGTAGAACAATTCCTGATTGTTGAAAACAGCCCCCAACCCCCCCCCCCCCCCCCCCCCCCCGAAAAAAAAAAAAAAAAAAAAACAGAAAAAAGAAAAAAAAAACCACTTTAACAAGCACAAAATATTCATTTTGGAGAAGAGCAAGCTGAAAAACAAGTGGATCCCTCACGAACATCTTTGCAACTACCTTCAATACTTTTGTACCTTTTCTTTGTGTATAATTTCAGAGCCAGAAAATTATGAAGAGTCTTTGCAATTACCTTTAATATTCTTCTTTTTTAAATGGAGGTTCGGTCAAAGCCTACTCCCTTGGGCTTTAACTTTGAAATTGCAACTATACAAGGAAGGGCATAGTACCCATGGGACCCCCCGCATCCCACAACAACAGGGGTTAACATAGCTGGGTTTAGCAGCGGTCACAACTACCGTAGGCTCGAATATGCGGTGGCACATCAGCCACATGATACATCATTCCAAGGTTTACATGTCCCTCACAAGTGCTGCCAAGAGGGGTTGAACCCTCACCCCCGCCTCAAGAGGCAAGAGGCCCAACCACCAGGACAGCAGCCTAGGACATCTTCAATATTCTTGTACCTTTTCTTTGTTGGTAATTTAAGAGCCTATTCTTGAAAGGAGATTATGGTCACCCCATAGGACATTCAGCTAAAAATGTTGTATTAGTATCCTAGCGTTGAACGAACGTCTATTCTCCCTCAACGTTGTGGAAACGGAAATTCACCGGAAATAATTTTCTTTAATCTCCTTTTACTACCCTGCACACAATTTTGAGGCTCATTTCAAGATTTCGAAATAAGATCAGATTACACGAACCATTGGAAAATGCAACGCGTTGAAGAAACAAACTAACGAAGAATAGTATCGTAGAATGAAATGTGGTCACTCTGTAGGACATTAACATACACATGTGGGACTACAATGCTATGCCACTACAATGCTAGAGGTGAACGAATGTCCTTTATTCGTTAACCGGTAATCCCAAAACCTTGAAGCTTGATGCTAGTAACGACACACATCTGCTAGAATTTGTTTATTTCTTTTTAGCTTCGTTAATTAACTTAGACTAAACTTTGCGGATTATCTTGTACACAATGTGAGGGGATGTCAGGGTTGGTGATCGTGATTGAGGTTGAGCAAGTTTACATGGAGTGTGAGATGAAGGCTGAATCCTACATACCTCCTCCAAAGCTGAATGTTGAGATAATGTTCTAGCATGTAAGATAGTGGTTGGGACCCAAATGTGAAACGTGTAAGGTGGTGCCTTAACAAGCTACTTGGGCACCCATAGGCATTTGATTGTGGGTTGCCAATTGATTGTGGGTCGATTCATGATGCCTTCATTGTCGCCTGCTGGAGTTTTTCATTGCGGTGTTGGGATGAAAATCCTCTGCTACTATGAGACTATGAAATTCAAAATTGTCTTTTCTTTCACCATTTTCCCTTTAAGTTTTATCTTTGAAATGCTAAATGTTCATGTTGATGATGTCTTATGATTTGATACCTACAAGGAAACGTAAAATAAAAAAAATAAAGTTATTAATTGCCGGATTGTGTTTACGTGTTGTGTATGTGCATGATACCCTGAATGTATTTGTGCTTATAGATGTGAATACTACCTAAAATGTTTATATGTATATGTAAGCTTGTGCTACGCTATGTTTTCGTGGGAAACCCTTAATATGTGGATGTCATAAATGAACCAATGTTGAGAAAACCTCTGTGTATGTGTACATTCCCATGGGACAAAGCCTAAGTATTTAAGTTCATGATAAGGTATCTTATGTGTGTTGTTGCTTCCAAATGTTTACGTGTTTAGGATATTTATAAGTGTTTGTTTGTGTGTGCTTTATGTGTTATGTGACTGCGTTTGCACGTGAGCACTCATCCATGTATGAATGTACCTGAACATGTGTTTGTGTATGTTATATCTGACTCATGGCCAACAATCCTCACCATTATTCACAAGCTAAAATAGTCACTCACTAGATCTTGTTCCATGAAACAGGTACCGTCACCAACACTTAATGAGGTTGGGACATCTAGAGAGCTCACTAACTTCAACATTTTGTTTCTCAATCGACTGTGCATGCTCCAGAGGACATTAATACTAACTTTCTTCAAAGTGTTGCTGGATGAAATGGGACTCTTGGGAATGCTGATTACTGGCTTATGAGCATCAGTCTCCATCCCTTGTTGGTCCATCAAAAATGCATCATCTATAATTCTCTCTAGCGTTTGGTATTTGCTATTGTCCTTGTGCAACTTATTAGTCTGTTAAAAATTCAGGGGAGTGAATCCGAGGCATGTTCCATATTTTAATGCTTCCCCCTCAAACTAGATTTTGTCACCCTTCTTCCTTGTTAAACTCATAGGCTAGTGCCACCACTTTTCTTTCCTACTTCATTGCATGTTAGGATCTGGTGCACAATCTTTCCTGTAATATCTCATGAAGCTCGACAACGTGGGTAGCGAGAAAATTATGGGATCCATACCGTGGTGGAGCAGGATCAATAGAAAGATGGAACGAGTTATTGAAGGGGACATTCACTTTGAAAATTCCAGTATTCACTACATCCGTAACACATGATTGAGCACCTTGGTCAGTTTTGTACTCCTTGACACGGGTCGGAGGGATCATTCTACATGTCAAGGGTGGGCGTTTCATAGTAAAAAAGTGGTGCACCAGGGATTGAGCTCTATTTGGTGGTTGCGGCTTGCATGATTATGATGGAGCTCTAGGAGGTCAATGTTGCCATCTCTAGAGTGTGGTAGGCTTTGGTTTTAGGATCCCCATGAGATACTAACATCCCTTGGGTTCGTGTCCCATATTTCCATGGAATTTCTAGATAACCTTGAGTGGATAATCTGAGTATGGATGGCCCTTTTGCTTGCATATCGTACAATAGTGGCTAGAACTTGCCTCCATTTCCGAGAGCTCCTCGATTTATTGTCTTAAGTTTGTGACCTATCACCTTTCGTGCTTGGAAACTTCTTATGTTGCAATCGAAGGTCTTCAAGCTCTCTTTTGAGTTGTACCGCTAGGTCCTACCATCGAGATAATGGGTAAGGCATTCATCAAATTGATTTTGGTTCTACCCAGTGCGGGTTTCCATGGCCACAAATCCATCAAATGAAGTATTGGGGGTTAAGAGATCTTAGAGCTTGTGTCTGGTGCTGAAAGGGATCCAACTTGACAAGGATGTCTGATATGGAGTTCCCTTGTTGGAAAGACACTGAAAACTCCTCCTTAAAAGTCTTGTAGGTGACAAAATGACCTTTGTTAAACTAGCTGAACGAATTATCTACTAACATGCCTAGATTTATCAAGAAAAGCTCCATGAAGGCATATGTTCTTCCTTCCAAACTATAGCTCTTGCACAACGCCATGACGCATCTCATGTGATTCTCTGCGTCTTTCATGGATGCTCCTCTAGAGATTAGGAAATTACTTCTTATGCATGAACGATGGATGCAAAATTTCCTTGGGCGATGTAAAAGTGGAGAGGATCGAATTCGCGTGAGGAGCATCGAGCTAACTTTGTATAATGGTTGGCAAGTCCATGACGAGTTCGGGCAGGACTAATAGCAGTATGGTCAGAGATCATAAAACATAAGGAGTACACTTGGAAAACAAAATCATTGAGCCCTACGTCCCATCGGGCGTGCTAAAATTGTATGGGTTTCTAATATAATAATCTAGTTGGGAAAGTGAGGACTTTTGAAAAGGAGATTGGAAAATGCGTAGTGTTGATAGACTTGGACGAAATCAACTTCGCAACCGATTCATACAATGTGCACCTTAGAAGAGGGAGGTAGAACACAAAAATGAAGCAATGAGTAACAAAAATCTATGCAAGGAGAGAATATGGAAGAATGAATTATTAATTATAGAAGAGCATTGTTGTAACAACGTAGAAGAGGCATACAATAAGCCTCATACTGAAGTAGTGGTAGGCACCCATCCAAGGAGCACCAACTCCTTCTTCTTCCTTAGAGACTTATCAAGCATGCCTTACAAGTCTAAAACACACAATTGATCCCATAGGAAAGAAAAAAAATCCATAAACTCTTCACGGAGTAAGAGCTCTTGAAATTACGTTGAACGCACAAAGTTGATCCTATGTGAAATAAAAGCGATAGAGTAGCTCTTTGAGGAGTAAGACCTCTTGAAGAGAAAGTTGAGCAAATTCACACAAGACAAGCCTCACTACTCTCAATGTTCCTTCTCTTTGATGATCACTATTGTCTCTCTACCAAACACTAGTCTCTCCAAGAGTCCCTTGTAATAGTGTCTCAAGGGATGTTGAATGGCTTGAGTAAATTTAGATTGTTTCTATGTATCTATCTATCTAACGCTCCATATGTAGCTTTTTCTCTTGGTCTATCTTAAATAGAGGGAGGTGAAATTCATCCTAATGAGCATCTTCATGGCTCTTACCAACAAGGCTCCATGTTGTACAATCATGAAACAAGGTGCTATTGTAGAGCCTAAAGATACACATAGGTGAGTGTGAGGGGAATATCCTTCAATGTAAGCACGACATTGTGGGACTCAAGGGGATGCAAAGGGACGATCCGGTTGGATCAAGCATTGTCATCTGTTTGACAATCGAATATGCATGCTAAGTGCCTTCAAGGATAGTCAATGGACCCTCATCTCTGCTTCAAGAGGAGCATCAAAGCATGCAACTATGGTATGAGGACTTCGTGGATGAAAGATGCCAGAGGGTGTAGGGTGATGAGTGGTTGAGATTAAGGGATTATGTGTCTTAAAGGCATGTCTGAATCTTTTCTAATTACAAGAGTTAATGTGGAAGACACATATAACATATCATTATCTCCATATGAAGGTACATGATCACCATCATGGATGTATCGAAATATACAATGAATGGATGAAAATCCATAAATGAAAGATGATGCTAATACCAACTAAGTCTAGTAATTATAATGATTCTAGAATCCTAAGTATGGATCAGGTTTTTGGCTTGCTATAGGCAAGTCAGATCTTTGACTTCATAGGATCCCACACACTACTACATGTAGAAGTAGCACTTCCCTTTACTTTGTTTGATTTTGGCTCTAGAAAACTCCATTGGATAAATAATCCATTAGTATAATTAGGACAAATGAAAACACACTTATGTGAGAAACAATGCCTTTGGTTTGATCAGTTCTCTACTTTGACTCATCTTTTTATTTTGTTTTAATTGTCTTCTTTTTATTTATTCCTCTTTTTAGGTAACAAATTTATTTTCCCCATTTTCTATAAAAATCTTGTTTTTTCATAGTTCTCTTTGATTTTAATATACATTACTATTTTTGATATTATTATAAATACTTAAATTTTATTCTTTTTAGGTATTATCTACAAAGTTTCTTTATTCAATAATTTCTAGTATTGTAGAACTTTATTATTTTTCTTTTTAATTTATATATATATATATATATATATATATATATATATATAATTTTATTCTTAATATCTATTCAATTATTAACATTTCAACTATTTCCTAAAAACGTTTTTCTTAAACATTAATTATTTTTTATACTTATTTTTACTTACATTAAATTGTAATAAATATATATTCCTTTTTTTAATAAATTCCTTAACTTACTAATTATTTAATTACTCAAAACATAATTAAAAATAGAACAAGAATAAAATAACTTAAAAAAGTAAAAGAAGAAAACAAGATTGAACCCCCCCTCTGTCCATGTCTCCTTCTCTCTATGTCTCCCTCTCTCTATGTCTCCCTCTCAGTCTCACTCTCTTTCCCTATCTTACTCTATCTCTCTCTCTCTCTGTCTCTCTGTCTCTCTCTCTCTATCTATCTCTCTCTTTTTGCCCCTCTCTCTCTCCGCTTCTCTTTGCACATGCATTCTCTCTATGCACCCTCACCTCTCTCTCTCTCTTGTTTGTCTTTGCTTGCCATTCAACGATTTCTCTCTATATCTCTCGATCTATCTCTCACTCTTTCACTCACTCTCTCTCTCCCCTTCTCTCTCCCCTTCTCTCTCTCTCTCTCTCTCTCTCTCTCTCTCTCTCTCCCTCTCTCTCTCTCTTCCCCTCTCTCTCTCTCCGTTCCTCTCTCTCTTGTTGATATATCTAGGTATGATGTGTGTGAACACTCTAGAACCGGCGAGGCACTTTTTTCCCTCTTTAGGGTCTTTTTTCCCTTGTCTTGTGTATATGCATACTACCCTAATGGGCTTATTATCCTTTGTACATTCTAGTGGTAATACATTCAATATTCTGTGTTGTGCTCCAAGGTTCTTCGTCTTCCTTGTGTTGTTCATCATGTGCTTCTGTAGATGTCTAACTCCAACAATTGGTATCAGAGCAAGTGGCCGCTTCATCTAGGGCATCGTCTACACCTCTCCAGTCGTAGTCCCACAATCGCACGAAATTTGGCGAGCATACTCAAGGTGATTTAGAGATTAAAAAACCCTACTATGTGGTGCCCAAATCAGGATCTTAGCTCGT
>CM035414.1:194645864-194673364 GCA_020310875.1 Ceratopteris richardii | reverse complement strand
TTGAATGCCTGGCCATATTCACAGAATATGAAATACATTTCACAAAAGCATTCCCAAGAGAAGATAATAATCAACAAAATTATACTAAGAAACATTCACACATGATCAGAGAAATGCTCAAGATAAATCAAGCTCAACACAAAGTGGAAGCAGAACTCGACATTATATTTCTATTAAAATGATTTTTTACATTTCATGTGTTCTACAAGAGTAATATGAATCTACAATAGAAGCTGATCATAGCTTTCCTCAGGCTCAAGGATATTGGGATCCTCTGGAACATTAGAACACATATCCTGCCTCTCTTGCTCCAAGATTGGCTCTTCAAGGTCAGCCATGTCCCCCGGTTCATCTGCAAGTGGGGGAACAGGCTCCCATGAAGCCGGTTGGAATCTCTTCGTGTCTGCAATGTGCTTCCTTCCAACCTCTTGGTCTTCATCTGGGCATTCATTCAGCCCATTGATTCTCATTCTAATGAAGCTCACTTGAGCATCATCCTTCTCCACAGCTATGCAGTGCCTGAACATCTTTAAAGAGCAAGCCAGAGTCGTTCTTGAAACAGCAGAAAACCACTTAGAGGCCTCAATCAACCATGACTAATGAAACTTGTGAAAATTGAAATTACCTGTGCCTGAAAAAAGTTCTAGGACCCAGTCATCATCATTGGAGAAGAGCTGAAGCAATCTCATTATGAGTTTTTGTGGCTTCTGATAGGGGTTAACCAATGTCATGTCCCCAACTACATGACAAAGTTTCTTGGTAACGGCTGGGAACATGAGCACAATTGAGATCCCATTGTCATTGCAATGCTCCCTGACTCTCCTTTTGCTTACTTCATCATAATAGCCAACTATAATGCATTCAGTGGAGCTCACAAACCTATGCAAAGGAGTGTGATTTACGTTTGTCTTCACCCTGCAAACAAGAACTATGAGTCACAGAGAGCATCATTAAAGCCATGGAGATAGAAAGAAGATTACTTACCATGTGAGGCACTCCACAGCATGACATCTTGCCTTCAGAGCAGTTGAAACAGAGAAAGACTGGTCTCTGCTATGGAAAATTACTATCCTCCAAAGAGGAGACATAGTCAACTCTGCAAAATCAGTGACCGTCTTCCGAATCTGAGGGTGTTTGAAGGGTTCATCATCATTAACTGATCCCAACATCCTAAATCCATAGGGTATGTCTGCTATGAGAAGGGAGAAATGTTTTCTAGGCACAACAGAACAAATATTATTTACATCACTACAGAACACATTGTAATATACAGGCCTAAGGGGGTCTAGGGGATTGGAGAAACATTTCAGATCAGGTTCATCATCAAAATCCATCTCCTTGGCTTTCACTCTAGATTTCTCATGCCTTGCTCTTTGAATGTGAGCTAGGAATGCAGGGGGGCAATCATCTAGTAGCTATGCAGACTTACTTTTCTTTGGTTTCTGCAGAAAAAAGTGGAAAGACAATTAAATGAGCTCTTCAATACAGCAAACAGAACATAAGGAACGGATGCATGGCATCGATTTCGTGTGGGGGTAGATGCCAAGCATCGACTTTCTACTAAAAGTCGATGCCTAGCATCGACTTTGGGACATAAGTCGATGCTTGGCATCGACTTATGCCAGGAGGTCGATGCCAGGCATCGACTTATGCCGCAGGTCGATGCCAGGCATCGACTTATGCCCCCAAGTGGATGCCAGACATCGACTTTTGGCTGCAGGTCGATGCCAAGCATCGAATTTAGTCGTAAGTCGATGCCAGGCATCGAATTCGTACTAAAAGCCTGGCATCAAATTGGTTAGGTGAATCAAGGCATCTAACCTAATGGCAAACGAGGCACAACCTCAGAAAGAGAACCTACCCAATCACGAAACAGGATGAAATATTCTGATAAAGCTTTGTAGGATGATGTGGTTGGATAGTCTGCTTGGACCTCTGTCCAAGAAAAGCAACCAAGCCTCTTCATCATCACCTCCTGAATCTTCATGTACACTTTATGACTACAGTCACAGAAATAAAAAAGAGACTAGGTTAGACCAGAAACATGGGAGGAGGGAAAAAGGATCTGAGAATAACATACATACTTATTGAGCTCAGTCACCATCTCCTCCAAGCTTAACTCCTTGGAGATTACCCTTGACAAAGTTGATATAATCAATGTATCATCCTTAATTCCTTGAAGGGCCCTCCATGGTGTCAGCCTCATGTCCTCAGGAGCCTCTTCAATTGAGAGGTAAACTTTCCTTCCCTTTCCCTTCAGATCAACCTGTGGGTCTGGCCTCGACTTTCGTTGCTTTTGACCTCCTTGTTCTCCCACATTGTGAAAATCTTATCCTGTAGATCCCAAATCTCACCTGATCTGAATGCCAGCTGAAACCATGGATCATATTTCCTCAAAGCATCAGACTTTCTATTCTCATCCAGTGCAATTCCAACCTCAATAAGGCATTGCTTTCGTAGATTGGGATGTATTCTTCTAGCTTCCTTCACAAGACAATCTTCATATTCATGGTGGAAGAACCGAATTCTCTCTATGGAGGACATTTTTTGCCTGTAGTCATTGTCATTGTTGTGATCCCAAGCAAGAAGCTTGGCTTCCTCAGTTGTAAGACCAGCATATATCTTACACTCTGCATACCTTAAGAAAAATGTGGTAGGGTGCTCCTTCACTAGCTGTCTACGGGCCTCTGTAGAGTGTGAACCTCCAATCACATAATAAGTATAATCCTCAAACAAACCCTCATTGAACTCGTCCACAGATCTGCACTCATTCGGATCCACCATGACAAGGAATGGCACAACAGTAGCATGAGGATTTATTTTCATTTTCTTCTTAAGATTCTGCACGTGCAAATTATGTGGCTCCCTGATTTCAAGGGGCCTCCTCCCTGTGACTGGGTCTATTGGTGGCCTGTGGATGATATTGATTGGCAGGTGGAACAACTGCCCCTTCTTCACAACTTTTCTTCTAGCTATGTCCTCCCTCATCTTGTTCTGCTCAGTACCAAGAACACCCGAGGCAAGCTCTCCACAAGGTGCAACAATTATATCCTCAGAGCTAGAGCTTGAGTCAGAAGACTCCTCTTCTGAAATTCTCTTCTTTTTCTTTTGGAACTTTTTCTGCACGCTCTGCTTACCTCTTGCCTTTACAGGGGTTGTCATCTTCTGTTGTGTTGGCATGATATTGCCCTGGATCCATGGCATCAAGTCCTTGATAAGATTCACTGAGTCCCTGCATATCTGAGCTAGCCCATCTGGAACACAACACTCTGGGCACAAGAAATCCATCTTGCATATAACATTTCTTAAACCTTTCGATGTCTCTACCAAGAAAAGGAAGTTGTCAGAATCCTCATCTTCATAATCCAGTTTGTACACAAGGCCATACTGAAAACCTTGTGTTGTCGTGATCTTTCCTCTCCCATATGCCCCTGCGAACACGAGAAGGACTGCATTCTTCTCTTCAACATACTGAAGGCACCATTCCATATTTTTCATGTCCCGCAATGGACGATCTGTCCTCAAGACCTCTGCGTCCCTCGACCTATCCTTCATAGTTGTATCATCCTCAAGAATTTTGATGCTACTCTGTCCACCAGAGGATATTCCTAGCAGGTTGCTGGCCTTCTCACAGGATAAGGATGCAATACTTTTCCTTGGTTTTGCTTGGTGACCAATGCCTTTGTCACGTTGCTGATCACCAGAGCCCATGGTGACTCCCAGCTTCTTGAAGGGCCTTTCACTCTTGGACTCCGCATCCCTGAAGGCGCTTAGAAATATTAGCTCATATGTAAATGTGGTTTTCAAAGGCCCAAGTCGATGCTAGGCATCGAGTTTTAGGCTCAAGTCGATGCGAGGCATTGACTTTTAAGTGCAAGTCGATGCCAGGCATCGACTTGCACAAAAAGTCGATGCCTGGCATCGACTTGCACTTAAAAGTCGATGCCTGGCATCGACTTGCACTTAAAAGTCGATGCCTGGCATCGACTTGAGCCTAGAAGTCGATGCCTAGCATCGACTTGAACCCAAAAGTCGATGCCAGGCATCGACTTTGCACCCTAAAGTCGATGCCTGGCATCGACTTTCAAGCCAACTTCGATGCCAGGCAAGTCGATGCCTGGCATCGAATTTTAGGTGTAAGTCGATGCCAGGCATCGAGTTGCACGGAAAAGTCGATGCCTCGCATCGACTTGCAACCTCAAGTCGATGCCTGGCATCGACTTGCACACAAAGTCGATGCCTGGAATCGACTCTTACGTGTAAGTCGATGCCAGGCATCGACTTGCACCGAAAAGTCGATGCCTAGCATCGACTTGAGGCCTCAAGTCGATGCCCGGCATCAACTTGCACCTGCAAGTCGATACCTGGCATCGACTTGCAGCCTCAAGTTGATGCCTGGCATCGACTTACACCTAAAAGTCGATGCCAGGCATCGAGCTCTACATGCTTTGGATCTATATTTTTAGAGCTAAGAAAAATGAAAACCTAGAAATCAGACTCTTTACACAAACATAGAAAGCGAATCTTTTAGGAATCTTTTTTTATGGTATGATTTTGTCTACCTCTTGGTACTCTTGCCAACATTCTTCTTCTCCATCAAAGTTGCCTTGCTGGTATGCTGAGCTCTGTGCTCCATGGCTATCTGTGCTTTGTTGCTCTCTCTTGCTCGTGGATTTTGAAAATGAGAATGATCTCCTCCTCTGCTATTTATAGGCAATTGGGTAACTTGAACCAGAGACTAACTAGATCTAACTGAATGAGTCTAGTTGCTAACTATATCTGTCAACTTATCTAACCAAGGAATACCACCCACACAAATAGGCTGTTTCAGAGCCAGTTCAATGAAATATTCATAGAACCTTGGAACTATTTATATACATTTGCATGGAAATTACACTTCAATGGCAAGAGTATGGTATGTACATGAGGATGTCTAAACTCATGTAGAAAGTTTTTCTTAGAATCTCTTGCTTGGGAGAAAGTCAAGTCTAAGTTGTGTTGAATATGGGAGATTAATGACATCTTTATAGTGCTATCCTCCTCACTTTAGTTGATATTCACATTTATCTTGTAACACATTGTTGAAATGGAAAATCAATGTATGAATAAACATTCAAGTAAAGAACCTTGCAACTATTTATATACATGTGCATGGAAATTACACTTCAATTGCAAGAGTATGGTATGTACATGAGGATGTCTAATCTCATGTAGAAATTTTTTCTTAGAATCTCTTGCTTGGGAGAAAATCAAGTCTAAGTTGTGTTGAATATGGGAGATTAATGACATCTTTATAGTGTTATCCTCCTCACTTTAGTTCATATTCACATTTATCTTGTAACACATTGTTGAAATGGAAAATCAATGTATAAATAAACATTCTGTGTACCTCTTTTACACATAATTCTTTTTTAATATACTTTCATCTACCTCTTTGACATCTAGCCAAGACCACAATAAAACCTAATCCTTGAAATCTTGACCAAAGGTAAAATTTCTTCTTGTATAGTCTTCAATGGCACTACTCCAAACAATTTTATTATATATTCAAGTTGGAACTCAACTTGGATATATTTTGATTCACTCACAATGCTAAGACTCAATGACTCATATCTAGTTAGAAATCAACTCTGTTTCTCATTTCAAAAGTGAATCAAATCTTTGGTTCCCTTATTAATGTATATTTGAGTAATTAAGTGATTTGATGTAATTTGATGTTTAATGTTATTTAATGTACTTTAATAAACTTTTGATTTCATATCTTCTTGATGTGACATTTGATGTGACATCTTCACTTGATCTCGGATTTCTACTTATTTAAAAAGGTCATTCATCTTCAGTCTTTTGTGAACTCAGAGAAGATGAGCTCAATCTTTTTAGTGGATGCTTGGGCATCAGCTTCCTCTGCTCATATTGATTCATTGTTCTCAGTTGACCCTTTCCACAGAAGTGATGATCCCTATGATTTAGAACGTGCTGATGATTCCATGTTTTCTGGTTAGTCATTTAAGTTATCCAATTCACAGTGCAATGCTGCTCAACCAAATGCACCTCTTGATCTCCCATCTGATCCAACCATTGATCTCCCTTCTGACTCAAGTGCATGTGGAGCAACGGAAAAGCAAAGCAAGCTCAATCTACGATTTAAAAGAAGGCCTCGTGAAGTAAAGTCAAAAAAGATTTAAATTTCTTACTTCAGATAGATAGATTGCATTGGATATTGTGAAGCATTGTTGTGGTTTGAAATATTTGTACAATTTAGGAATGAAGAAACTAAAGCACCTAAGAGAAAAATTCCTCCATTTAGATAGTGAAAGGCAGGATATATACCTTGTTTCTCGCATGCAAATGATTGAGGATAACATGTCAGTAACGTGTGTTGGTTTTGAATATTTCTTTAGTCAAGGGATGCGATGCTGTAGGGCTGCATTTAAAATTGCAATGGGTGTGGGAAATTATAGAATACATAGGGTTCAACAAGGGCTTTTGAATGGGGATCTCATTTTGGATACGTTCCATGTTGGGACCAAAGGATCTGTTGGACGTCATGCAATGAATTGGATGATGAACTATTTTAGCTTGCATTGTGAGGTTATGCCTACAACTGGAAGGTTGCACTTGTCAGATAACTTTACTCGTCGAGAGGTATTTCAAATATATAGAGAAGACATGGAAAATAGAAATGAGAAGTATGTGTTGTATCGTCACTTTACTCGATTATGGAAGGAAGAGTTTAACAATGTTTCTATTCCTCGTAAAGTTAGAATGGGTGAATGTTCAGTTTGCGCCACTTTGAAAAACATGGAAAAAGGGGCTACAACACCACATGAAAAGCATAATTTTAAAAACCTTCTTAACAACCATCGTGAGAGTCAAGCTTTAGAGAGAAAGAAAGCAATTCATCATCGAAGTAAAGCACTCAGAAATCCAGAGCATTATATGTGTTTGTTGATCGATGGTATGGATAAAAAAAAACTTGTTTGCCACATTTTTATCTTATCCCTAAGGACATTGGAGATGAAGTCCTTGTGCAAATGCATTTGGTTGGTGCTTTGGCATACAATGGAACTGTAATGTCCAAGGTTTCTTCACATATCCGAATGTGCATAATGATCCAAACCTTACAGTTACTGTCATTCATCGTGTTTTGCAATCATGGAAGGGTCTTTTGCCACCAACTCTATATTTGCAACTAGATAATACTGCAAGAGAGAATAAAAATTCTACAGTCTTTGGATATTTAAGCATGCTTGTTGAAAAACAGGTATTTCAGAAGGTTAAGGTAAATTTCCTTCTGGTTGGCCACACTCATGATCACATTGATCAAATGTTCAGTACTTTCTCTAAGAAGTTGGCACGTAACAATGCTTTTACTCTTCCGATTTTATCTGAGCTGATTTCAGAAGCATATACTCCAAAACCAGAAGTTCAACACCTCACACAGATTTATGACTTTAAGCACTTTTGCTCAATGGGCCTTGATAACAGTGCTAAGGTTTTGGCTCCATTGCACAATATTAGTTTCAACCATGTATTCTTGATGAGGAGGGTTGATGAAATAACCCTTTTATTTGCAAAGCAGTATTCATCTTCTTTTGTGTGGGAGCCTAAAGAGGGATGTAGATTCTTATTGCACGTGCCTAATATATCTACTGTAACAGTGTATGGTGCAGAACAATCACCATATGAAGATAAAAACAATACAGAAAGATGTGGAAGTGTGGTTGATGAAAGTAAAAGCTGGATGCATGCACTCATTGAAAAGAAGAGACATATTGAGCGTGCAAAAAAATATGTTGGAGATCAAGATGTATCTTGGTGGGAGGACTTTTTCAATCATCAAGAAGAGATTATACAGTATACAATTGCAGGTCATTGGCCAGTTGATGTTCCATTCACATGGGATTTTTGTACACAAAGATCCGTGAATGTGGCCCAAGCATGTAATGCAGATGCACTTCAAAGTTTTTTTTTAATATAAAGGAAGTTCGGCAATAGCCTACTCTCCCGGACTTGAATTAAATTAAGAAACAAAGGTACAAGAAAAGGGGTCTAGTGCCCACGGGACCCCCCAAATCCCACAAAGCAGGGGAAGCATGGTTGATTCCTAGGTAGCATTACAAAGAAGGTTGATCACCCTCTCGTCGCCCTCATGCGGGACCCACTTGGGTTTGAGCTTGTTGTTGATCAAAATGAGGACTTGATGGTGTCTGAAGGGGGGGGATTTCTTACTGTTGACGATCCTTTTGCCAAGGAGGAATAGAGATTTTTCGATCGACCACTCCCTGGGGGGGTCGCCAAAGTTGAGAGCACACCGCTCTCGCCAGATTTTCCACAGGACTTCCCCTCTGATTGCATTCCAGAGAGCCGCAGAGCATCCAATCGCTTCTCCCAAGAGGACTTGTTTCCAACTAAGCTGTTTCTGAACTCTGATTTTCAGTCCAACCGTCTGCCAGATTCTGAAGGAGTTGGGGCAAGTAAGGAAGATGTGTGGGACATCTTCGATTGCACGGTGGCAGCGTTTGCACCACGGAGGGATCCCACAAATTTTGCTTGCCTTATGGTTAGTCCAAATTCCGCGATGAAGAATTTGCCATAAGAGGACAGACTTCTTAATCTCTATAAGTGGGTGCCAGATACCCATGAATTTCATGTCCCACCGAAGCCGCGTCCAAGACAGGCACCATTTCTTGTTGAGGCTGATCTGGAGGTCATTTGTTTCTTTGATGTTCGGGATTTTGAGTAGGCTATTTCCATTGTGCCATTTGAGACCACGCGCGTTCGGAGCATCATGTCCCATGAGAAGGCGAGTTTTGTGACGATCCCAAGCGAGGCATCTGCTTTGCAAGGTGTTCCATTCTTCGTAGGAGATGTTTAAGCGAGGGTCGATATCCTCGAAGTTGATCCAACTGTTGGTGTCTTGTTTCCAGAGGTGTTTCCATTTTTTGAATCCTTTGTTCCATAACTTCTTGGCATTTTGAATGTTCCACGACTCCACACTCCGGATGCCATGTATCGGAAACCAGATAGAGTCGGTTTGTCTGATTCCGGCCGCCCACTTCCAGTCCTCACTAATTCTTGTGAAGCTTTTGACTTTATTCCAGCCCTTCCAGAGAGAGTATACGAGGTTGGAGCCTTTCGGGAAGACAGGTATCGGGGAAAATAGCAGGGTCATGATGTCAAGGTTCTTCCAGTTCGGGGACCCCGTGAGGGCCAACTCGTTTATGTTTCTGAAGATCAGCTTGGCCCACGAGGCCTCCCTATTGCACCAAGCCTTAATCATCCATTTGGCTGCTAGTTTGTTAGCCATACCCCCAATGTCCAGGATGCCAAGCCCCCCGCTATCTCTAGGGCTGGTGCAGATGGCCCATTTGATTTTAGGCACCCCCCTTCTGTTATGATCACCCGTCCAAAGAAAGTTTCTGCAGATGCTATTCAGTTTGGACAGGCCTTGCTCATTCGGTCTCCAGCAAGAAAGGAAATAGATGGTAGACGAGAGGAGGAACGTGTTGATAACCATCGCCCGTCCAGCGAGATTGATTTGCATGCCTCTCCAGTAATTTAGCTTGTTTTCAAGTTTGGCCAGCACCCAGTTCCATCGCTGCTCCATAGAGACACCAAACCCCAAGGGGATTCCGAGCAGCCGAAAGATTTGGCCCTACGGAATGATTTGACAGCCATGATCAATGAGAAGGCCAGGCTGGTGTCCCACAATGGCCCTAAAGGCGGTCTTATTGTGGTTGATTTTGGATCCAGAGGCCTCACAGAAGGTATCAAGACACCTCCAGAAAGTCTCCAGGCTGGTATTATCATTGTGAACGAACGCGTTCATATCGTCAGCAAAAAGTCTCATGATGATTTGACTGTGGTCGTGAGGTAGCTGGAGGCCTTTGATATTGCCAGCCTCCACATGATGAGCCACGAGTCTGCTCAGCCCCTCAGTGGCGATGGCAAAGAGAAGGGGGGCAAGAGGGCACCCTTGTCTAATAGATCTTTTAAGATGGATCGCCTTCGAAAGTTTGCCGTTAACGTTAATCTGGGTCGTTGCGTTGCCGAGAAGGGTCGCGATCATCTTGGTGAATTTCTGACTACATCCGAGGTTTTGGAGCGACTGCAGAATATAGTCCCATTCCAGCCTATCGTAGGCTTTGTCGAAGTCGATCTTGAGGAAGACCACATCTTGATTAGACTCTTTTGCAAGTTGAATACCTTCCCAAATATCCAAAATGGTTTCCAGGATGGACCTGCCTTTGATGAAACCTTTTTGGTCCTCACTAAGCCAAGATCTCAGGTGGCACGCCAGTCTGTTGGCAATGACTTTGGCGACGATCTTGTATCCTGTTTGGAGCATCGTAATTGGCCGCCAGTTCTCGATTCTGTTTTTTTCCCCCTTCTTGTGAATCAGCTTGATAATTCCATTATTTATACAAGAAGGAAGAGCACCAAATTTTAGTGCTTCTTGCCAAACCATCCGAAGAGGGGTGGCAACCACCAGCTTGAAGGATTTAAAAAACTCATTAGTGAGTCCGTCGGGTCCCGGGCTTTTACCGAGAGGGAGGGCATCAATGACCTCAATGATTTCTGATTCAGAGATCGGGGCATGAAGCAGGGAGTGGAGGTTGGGTGGAATTCTCCGGGGGGAAACCCTAGATATGGCGGCCATGCAGTCCCTTCTAAGGTGGGAGAGGGGGTTCGAGGTTCCCAGGAGTCTCGTGAAGTGCCCTTCGATGATGCCAACATTATCTTCTTCCGAGTTGCAAACATTGCCATGTGGGTCTAGCAGTAGGGGAATCGTCTCTCTGTTGTGTTTCCTTTTAAGGATACTGCACATCTCTTTGGTGGGTTTGTCGGCTTTTCCAGCCCACCACTCCTTGAAGAAGATTTGCAAGTTTTTCCTTTGTATTTCTTCCTCGTATCTCAACGCTGCTCTGATTTTTCGGAGACCTTTCTGGGCTTGGTGTTTTCCTTTGTTCACTTCCTCCTCGAGTCGCCAGAGTCTGTGGTAAAGCGCTTCTCTACGAGTCCGCCGCACTGTCTCGAGCATCTTCTTAGTTCTGATCATGATCTTGCGAGACTTGTCGACCGCACTTCTCCAGCACTTGGCTGGGGCCAAGCCAGAAGCGAACGCCACCTTCCACACATCGGCAATCTCTTGGCGGACGGAGGGGAGAGAGAAGGTGGAAGCGTTGGCATGGAACCACGGAGCCTTGTGAGTCCTGTTGGAAGGTTGAAAAGTGATCACGATCGGGTAGTGATCAGAGATGGTGAGGTCAGTACGTTGCGTGATGGAAGGGTGGCCCCACAGATGAGTAAAACTCTGAGAAATGTAGCATCTATCAAGTCTAGCTTTCCTCAGATCTTCGCCCGCTTGGAGATTCGACCAGGAAAAGACATTCGAGTCTTTGAATTCGACCAGATCCAAGTGGAGTTTGGTCATGTCCCACGTTTCTTTCTCCCGACTGTCGATGACCCTGCCCTTGCCCATCCATCTGTCCCTAGGGTCCTCCACCATGTTGAAGTCTCCACAAATAAGCACGTTGTGGGGAAGCGATTCAAGAGAAGCCCAAGTGTTCAGCCTCTCCAAATCCCCGTTAGGGGCGTACAAAGAAACCATAGTAACACAGAGGGGAGCACCAAAAGAAACCGCAATCCAGCGGTGATTTACATCTTCAATGGAGTTCTCAAGCTTTTCAAGCCAGGGTTGTTTAACACCAATAGCCGTTCCACCCGACCCCCGCTGGTGCCTTGTTGGAATCCACACATGGGCCGAGGAAACCTGTCTGAGTCGTTTCAGAAGATCATCACCGTCAATTTTAATCTCTTGAATGCATATAATGTCTGGTTTTAAGCTAATGTCGCGGAGCCACTGGCCAATGATGGCCGCTCTTGAGGGGTCGGTTAGCCCCCTAGCATTTAGCGAGATGACAATCATTTTTGTGTTGATCCCTCTTTGCGGGAGGGAGCCTTGTCCTTTCTTCTCTTGGCTTCATCTTTCTTTTTCGCTACGGTCTGATCCCGACTTAGAAATCGGTTCTTGTGGGGGCTTTTCCAGGGTAGCTCCATAGGCTGTTTTCCTTTGCGGGATATTCCTTGCTGGGGGGAACTGGGCCCCGTGCTCGGCACCGTTTCTGGGATCGTCGATCCAATGATGGAACTTTCACTATCCATGTTGTCTTCATTACTAGTGGTGAATCCATCTTCTTTGCTTGTAGTATAGCCCTCCTGGGGGGTTTCTTTGTTGTCAGGGATCTCTAGGGCATTGTCGTAGGTGTCTACCTCGAGTGGTTTCCCACCTGGATAGTCAAGCTCGTTGATCTCATTTCCTAGTTTGCAATACAGATTGTTGTTGGGGGTGAGTGGCAGGTTGTTTCTCTCACCGTTGGCCCTTGGACTTCTCTTCCTTCTTCTTCTAACTTCAGTAAAGCCATCCGCATCAACTTTTGGATTGAGGGGGCCCTTGCCTTCCCCTTCCTTAGTCGAGTGGGTCAAATCGTCATTGTTGTCTTGAGCAGTTTTGGGGGCTTCTTGCGAGCGCTTGTTTTTTTGCCTGAGAGGGCAGTCTTTAATCCTGTGGCCTTGCTGACCACAACGAAAGCACGCGTTGGGGAGGTTTTTGTAGGTGATATCCTGCTCCCAAACATCACCTTCGCCCATGTCCACTTTGATCATTGATGGAAGCGGCGAACTGAGGTCGGCCTCGACGCAGATTTGTGGGTGCCACCTAGCATTGAACGAGTGTCTTGCGCCTTCATAGATTAGACCACCAATGTCATCGCGTGAGGCCAGCGGCTTACCGATAGGAGATACAATGTCCCACACAAAGTTGTACAAGAAGTAAGGGAGATTCGGGAGCTCAACCCAAAGGGGGTACCGAAGCGATTTCGATTTGTCGGGAGTAAAGTCCGGGGACCATCTGAATAGGCACAGGGTCGCCCGACCGAGCTGCCAGGTGCCAACGCTTAGGGCTTGGAACGCCATCTCTTCATTTTCGAAGACTAGCAGCATGTGGTTCGCTGGTAAGAACTGACATTTGCTGACAACTAGTCCCCTAGGGAACCACTCTTTTCGAAGCCATTGTCGCACAGTTTCAAGCGGGGGCCTAGGGCCGAACACTTGGCCAACGAGGCACACTTTCTTAAGCTCCTCCTGGGCCGACAGAACTGCGGGTCTACTGAGGGACACGACGGGGGATTCAGCCCTTTCGGATGTCCCAGGGGCGGCACACGACCCCCCCTCCAGCAGAGCGGCCAGAATATCGGTCTCCCCGGGGGGAGGGGCCCGATTACTTTTCACGAGAGAGGTTGAGGCCACATCCATGGCCAATAGGGACTTGCACAACTTTCACTCCACTTCAAAGTTTTATACATCCACCAGAAAGAAATATTTATGTAGGCCCAAGGATGACAAAACAGACAGAAGCAAGATGGCAAGGAAATTTAATAGAGATAAATGTTGGAACACTTATTGCAGTACTTGCTGATGGTGATGAGGCTACCAGACCATTTTGGATTGCAAAGGTTTTAGAGATAACTAAAGATATTGATCAGAGAAGAATAGAGGCTTTGATGGTGCATTGGTAGTACACTAAAAGTAGTAATGCATTCACAGGTAAATATAACTTAGAAATGGTGTGTTTTACTAAACGAACACGTTCAAAAAAGAAAAAGAATATTCGAAGCACATCCACTCTTAAAATGGATGATGTAGATATTCTTGTTTATGAATTTTCCTTGACAAAAACAGGTCACTTGAGGAAAGCAACCATCAACATGATAAAACAAAAGCTTCGAGATGTATGTGGTACAGGAAATCATAGGCAAACAAGAAGAGTTGTGCATGATCCTGCAGAATTTGGTATATACGTGTATGAAGATAGAGCTCTTGTTGATATAGAAGAAGAAGAAGAGAGCTCTCAACAGTATGAGACTGAATCAAGTGCATCAGATGATGAGGGTGTAGACATAGATCGACAAAGTTGTGAGTTGCATTGAAGCGCTCAGACATTTTTAGTGCTTATGTAAATGCCTCGAAGTAGTTTGGTTAATGAAACCATGTTTTGTAGCAATTTTGAATAACAATCAGATATCCACCCATTAAAAATATGTCTAAAATGTTATTTTTGTATAAGAACTATTCAGTTCTACATTCTTTATATAGATTTTAGACATGTCAATGTCATATCATATAGATTTTGGACATGTCAATGTCTTATCATATACATTTTGGGACATGTCAATGCCTTATATAGTGAAATTTTGACTACATTTTGAGCTCTTTTTTTATGAGAAAATGACAAAAAATGTCAAAAATCACATGTTTTCACCTCATTTTTGTAATATATATATACTGGTATAAAGGAATCTCAAACATAAGCTGTTATTTGCTTGATTTTTGAGGAGAGTGTTCTCTTTTTACGACATAGTTCTGGTTTGTTACGACTCTCTGTTTTTGGAGCATGTTCCTCTAACCAATGGATCAAATTAGATGAGTAGAAAGTTCAACTATTAGCTAAGACTTGCTATTTTGGTCTCTACATATGTTTATTAAAATGAACAGTGGTCTCAACTTTCTAGAAGTTGATGAAATTCCTTTTGGGAGTATCTAATTTACTTAGATAGTTACCAATCCTGATTTATTTTAATAAAAAAAGTCACGGATACACTGAGAATGATGCTTAGCAAGTTGCAAGACTAGCTCGACATTTTCGGGTTGATACAGTATGCAAACCAGTGAGCAAAGATGTAAATATCTCTCAAGATTGAGAAAAGCATGGCAATGATACTTTGTGGCTATGGAATAGACTTTATGGTAAATTTATACCATTTTGAATCACATCAAATGATCAAGTATGCACTAAGAACAAGATTTGAGAAGTTCACTATTCAAAGATGATCATGGCAGAGAAGAGAACTAGAGATGTGATCGATTTATATGTATTAAATCACACAGAAATACAATGACATTGGCAATGTATAATTGCAAAATCTGAGGGTAGTGATGTGGCTATAGAATGAGCTCACTAATCACAGAAATCCATCTCAAAATGATGTCTAATTGCGCTACTACATGCTTGGATGTCATGTTCATGATGAGTAGTGAATCTTCTTGGTCTTCTGTATAGTTGTTATAATCTCTTCGTTGTTGTTGTAGCCTTGATTGTAGTTGTGATTGTAGTTGCCTCCTCCAGTGTTGTACCTCCCTCTGGATTGTCCAAAGCTACTTCTATGGAAGCCTCTTCCCCTTTGATTCCTTGTGTTCTTGAAGCATTCTTCTATGGTATGGTTGGCGAGACCACAAATGTTGCAAGGTGGATTGTTGTAGGATCTCCTCATGCCTTGCTTTCCTCCTCTGCTCCTTCCTCTAGCACCTCTTCCTCTACCTGTGTAATTAGCTTGAGAGGTACTAGCCTCATCTTCATTCTTCTTGACTTTACCTTTATCTTTACTTTTATTCTTATCTATATAAAGGGCAGAAGATTGATTACCGCTAGAATTGTCACCATTCTTGTTGAGATTTTTCTCATGGGTGAAGAGTTGTCCCATCAAGGTGTTGAGATTAGGTACTTGCATATCCATGTAGAGCTTTAGTTACATAATCACCCACTCTTTGATTTGTTTGCCTCTTTAGAGTTGTAAAATCCATCCATAGCTGATTCTTCCTAGCTCTTGTATTTGATGAGGCAATAGGAAATCATAAATTGAGTTTAGTAGATAAGACCTAGCAAGAGCATCCTTTGCACACCATGTGGTCAACCTTTCTTGTTCTTCCCTTGTGGGCTCATGCTTGCTTCAAAATGTTGGTATCTCTTCATCTCCTTAGATGTATCCATATAGAATTCTCCCTTGAAGGTAGGCCTGCATCCTTAATGACCATCATGAGTAGTTCTTTCTGTCCAATTTGTCAATGAAGGATGGAATTCCATCTCCTATCTTGCTTGTTGTTGCTCTGATACCATTGTTGGAGGAGATGCAGGATAATCGTTAGAGATGAATAGGTGTTGCTTAAACCCTAATTCACACCTACCAAGAATAGCTATGAGAGAGTGTAGTGGGCCTCTTTAGCATTCTAATGATCATAAATAATCACTTAGATCCACTAATCAATGGATCGAAATAGATAGGTAGGATCTCATCCAAGACCAAAAAATTTATTATTCTTGTTTCTACACCTGTTCAATGTTTTTATAAGTTCTTTGAGCACAACAACAACTAGTTTAATTCCTTTTGGGAAACTCTATTTAGCTTAAATAGCTACCAATCATGAGTGATCTCATAAAAAATGATTGACTACACACAGAGAATGGTGTTTAGCAAATCAAAGAACATTCCCAACAATTATGGGGTGCATTAGTTAATAGACCAGTGAGTAAAATTGTGTTAATATCTCACGATCCAGAGAGGCAATGATAATGAGACTTTGTAATCATATACTAGATAGTATGCTGAATTTACATGCTTTAAAGCATGACAAATGATCAATCATACATTGAGAACAAGCTCTAAGAAAGTCATTGTTCTCATGTAGTCATAGCAAAGAAGCGAAATTAGAATGGAATGATGATATATGTATTAAATCCTATACAAGTAGAATGTCATTGGCAATCATATATTGTTCAATGTGTGAGATGTAAATGAGATGTCACAAGAGCTCTCAATTCACAACAGATCCCCTTTACAATGATCTCATGGAGTCGAGATATCCCGCAATTCCTTTGATCCTCTTTTTATTGTTGTGTTCAGAGCCAATGTTTGAATTCAAATTCAAAAAAGTTCTACCTAAAAGTGAGTCCTAAAGTATAAGATATATTCTCTCCTCAATCAAATACCAAATGAATCCTGATTTAAAGCTTCCTAACTCCACTTGGTTGTAGAATACTTTTATAAAGGTAAATGTGAAGGACCTTTTAGAAGATGTGGATCATATAGAGTCTCATATGGGTTATGCTCATAAATCAAGTATGTAGGCTTGTTTTCTATTGCACTAACATCGAAAAATGATTTGAACTTCCTAAAACAATCAATGACATCACTCTTATGTTTAATGAAACACACCAATTTCATTCTAGTATGATCATCAATGAATGATACTTAGTACTTATTACCAGCCAAGGATGCATTTTTAGTAGGACCCCACACATCCATGTGTATAAGATCTAGCAAACCATCACTTAGCTTGAATGCTTGAAAAGTTTCCTACATTGCTTGCCCACTTGACATGCTTCACAAAGATACAACATATTTTGCTTGGTAAGATCAGGTAATCCATCAACAACCCACTTCTTTTTAATCTCCTTTAACTAGCTTACATTTATGTGGCCAATCATTTTCTACCATACATCAATCTCTGCTATTCTATGCATACCATAAGAAAAATAGTTTGTATGATTTTGTTTTAACTTGAATGTAAACAATCTACCTTGTTTTTTACCTCTCTAAATTAAGCTCCCTTTCTTTGGATCATGAGTAAAGCAACCTAGATTATTAAAACTCACCGATTCTCACAACAATCCCTCTCTCATGCTGCCATTGCACCAATAGCCATGCTACCGTTGCACCACCGCCATGCCACTGCCATGCTGCCATCATGCCACCATCACACCGCTGCTAGTCCCCCACACACACCCCACCTTCTCTTTTGCAGGGTTGCCACCGTCGAGCTCTCGGTACCAATGGCCGATGAGTATGATGATGCCATGGATGGACATACCTCTGGATATCCACAATCTGCATTCCCTTGACCTCTTCAAGCCCAATCCACCCAACAAATATCATGGTGGTCAGAATTCCATAGTTGTCAAATGGTGGATTGATGCAATGGAGAGCTATCTCTAGATGCCTACGTTGAACACACCAATGAAACCCACATTCCTAGCCAATTCCTTCAAGATTAAGCCTCAACATGGTACATGGATGAGCACAAGAAGCAGGCTTGTGGCAATTGGGATTAGTTCAAGTCCTCCATCATCAACTACTTTGTCCCCTGCAACCATGCCTTCCTAGCGCGAGATGAGTAATGCAACCTTCACCAGGATAGATTCATCTCACCCTTCATTTCCTAGTACCGCAAGCTCATGCTTCGAGTCTTGCAGATGACAGAGATAGAGAGACTCCATGGGTTCCTATAGAGGCGCTCACCCTACTACTGCAAGGAGGTGGAGAAGCTATACCCGCAAACATGAGAGGAAGTAGTCAGCATGGCTGAACAACTCAATGATGCTTACTCTAAGTGGACACCAAAACCAAACAATCAAGGGAAACCAAGCAGATGAGAACCAAACAAGGCAACTAATCAAAATCAAAAGCATCAAAGGCACATTGAATACCCACGAGGCCAAGGTCAGACGACAGGGCAACATGCCCTTCCTTCTCCACAAGATACTTGAAGATACTCCATGAACAAAAATGATCAAAACCAATGGGATCCAAGACTAGTGTGCCATTTTTACCGCCGCCCCCACCCATCCCACCCCTATCAATGACAATCGAAAGATTCTAGAGCCAACTCCACACATGTTCGCTCTCACAAAGAAGCATCTACTACTCAAATCTTTGAACCAAGGTTTAAGAAGTAGCAAAGAGCATTCTCCAAGCTACCCAACTGGGCATAAGCAAAAGATGCCCACTCTTTAGCAAGTAGAATATTCTATCCCAAAAGTAACAAAACGCACACTAGTGGATTTACCTAAATAATCTAGAACGTCACCACAAGGGCCACCTCCTAGCACATCCATTTAGTATTGGTTCAATGGAATCAGATTGAATCCTATTATGGTACCCTTATGATTTTTTTAACAATTGGTTATCCACCGGATTCCATGTCTACAGTAGCCAGGCAAAAACTTGCTCTGTACACCAAGTGGTTTCATATATTCATAGATCAACTATAGCATGCTCGACCTTGGGATCTTAGCTCTATTGTGTCCCAATGCATGAACTATAGCCAGTTTTGGCCTCGACTCACTCTACACCTTCAACTAGTCATTTTTTCATGGAATTCATGCATAAGAAGATCCTACAAAGTGGTCTCTAGTGGCCAACCATGCAATGCAATGTGCACGAGTATGCCCAGTAGTGTGAGCCCTACCAACAAATCGTTCAACCCTTGCCACCACATCACTTTCCTTTATAACTTGTTTTTCCTCTAGAACCATTCCAAAAATGGGTTTTGGATTTTTGTGGCCCAATTATTCACCCCACTGCTCTCATGGAAAATCATTATGCTTTGACCTACACTGACTATACTACACATCGGGTTGAAGCCTAGGTAGTTCATTCTACCACCGCTACAACAATTGCCAAGTTCATGACTTGGGATCTTTTCCACGATTTGATCTTCCCCTTAAAATAGTGTTAGATAGAGGCACTCATTTTGCACATAAATAAGATAAATCTTTGACATCTTCCTTTAACATTACACAAAAATTTAGTAGTTCGTATTATCACCATGCTAATGGTCTTCCAAAAAGCACCAACAAAACACTGCTAACTTTTTTCTCAACAAGTTAATTATTGGCTGTCCTTATCAATGGGAACAACTCTTGTCAACCATTCTCTAGGCATACCACACTACGTACAAGGTTAATACAGGATATACCCCCTTTAAACTAGCCTATGGAATTGAAGCCATTGATCCTATAGAAGTGGTTGTCCCTAGTCTGAGAGTGGCCATCAAACATAAGTTGTTACGAGTTGAGTCGCTATATACTCGCATCGATGATTTGGTGGCACTTGATGAAATGATATGGCGATTTTGTTAGGGAGTAATTACTGTCAACTACATGCTGGTAACATGCTAAGGTGATAGTTATCCCAAGTATTGAATTGATAAACTCCCCATTCGAGTAAAGAGCTGCATTAGGGACCCCATAATGTAAAGATAGTGAAGGTATGAACTCAAAAGGAAAGAGTGTTGCAAGTGGAAGTGTAGTGCCATTGTAATATTTTCTCATTTTCAATTTGTAGGAAAGTCTAGAGAAATCTTTCATGACTTTTTGTGAGATTCTATTGTCCAATAGCAACTCACATTTCAATCAAAGTGCGGTGTTTGATAAAATTCTGGTTGTGGATGCTGTTCTGAATGTTTTCAAACATCTAATTTCAAACAAAAAGATACAGCATATGCAATCACACAAAACCAATCTCCCTCAAAAGTTGTGGTAGATATCACAAAAATCATACAAAAGCCAGTCTTAAAGTTGTTTATTTTGAGAGAAGGTATGGCATCTTGCACACTTCTTGCTATTGTGGAGCACTAGGAAATTTCCCCAAATAGAATACTTAGAGCCTATTAAAACACTCAAAATATAATGTTTGCAAGAATTACCTTTCATTACTTATCAAGCATCACTCACAAGATCTAATTCCAACAAAGTAGTAGACACTTGTGAGTACTTTAGTCCCAAGGCAATGGAAGATTTCTAGGGTGGTCAACAAAATCAACAAGAGGAAGGACACAAAAGAAGATTTCCAACAAATGTCACTTACACAAAGTTTGGAGGATTTCCAAGTGATGATCTTGATGCACATTTGAGAACATTCAAAACCAGCTATAGTATACTAGAAAATCCTGATGACATTGAGTATAAAGCCATTGTTTTTCAATCCATCCTAGTTAATGAAGCCGCTCGATGGTTGATTGAATTCGACCTTCATCATTTTTTGCATTATGATGATGTTTTTTTCTGGAATGCTAAAGAATAATGCTCTTGAAATCTTTGTTTTCTTATAGAATAATAGATAGAAAATGAATCAAGGTGTAAGAATATGCTACCTTTTTTTGCACCCATCTTAGATAGCTCCCATAGGCAAATGCAAAGTTGCAAAATGATATCATAATAAAGTGGATCATAAATGGACTTAACCCATAATTGTAACACATAATGAGAATCCAATGTATGAGTGGAATGAGAGTGGATGCAATACTCAAAATGCCTCTACAATTGGAGCAGAAAGTAGGTGGCTAGAGACGGAGTGGGTAAAGTCTGCTGAAAGCAAAGCCGACGATGTGTTAGAATAGACTTTCTATGTAAAGTGAAAAAATCGAGGGCATGTGGCCACAAATTGTGTTGTAAATCAAGTCTATTATGCAATTCGAGAAAATGGAAGCCATACCATACATATGTGTTGGTACAATACTAAGGAACAAAATTGACTTCTAGTGACCATAGTCATACAAAAACCTAGTGAGCCTGCAAAAAACTATGTTCCTCTATAGATTCTAAGCATGACTTATTCCTCATATAGAAATTTTAGAGCACCAAAGGTAGGATATTACAATCCACAATGCTAAAATCAAGGAGCTACAAACACAACTAATTTGGCATTCTAGCCAAGATGTCATTTCAATGGCAAATTGGGTCAGATCCATAGGCATTGCTAAGATTCTCAAGATTATAACAAACATGACAAGGCAAGGATTGCCAAAATCCAACCACAAATATTGTAGTGGCTACACTTGTTGAGACGCGAACAACTAAGATCCTTTAACAAACAGAATTTGTTGTCGTAAAAGTACCAAAACTTGCAACAATGTATTTACTTGAATCATCTAGAACATCACCAACAGGGCCACCTTTGAGCATAGTCTGGGATATATAGTCCAAAGAACCAATTACCCTACCTTTCAGACATTTTTTCTCTCTTCTCCTTGGTATCTGAAAACAATTTTAGTAGCAGATTAATGTGGTAAGAAATTGGGATGGAACAAGATTGAACCCATTAAATTCTTTGTCAAGATGGCAGACTTATCTATAATGCATCTAGTGGGATTAGTCAAAAGTACTTTGATTACACTATAGGGTGCAGTTTTTCACATGAAGTTTGTTTTTTTGGACCTCTCTAAGTCGAGTTTGAACTATAACTTCCTTTTTGGCCGTCCATGGTTTAAATAGGCCAAAATCCTATAAGACAAATTGTCTCATGAATCAATTTTCAAATCTAATCACAAGAGATATACTATGAATCTTTATGAGATTAGACCATGTGATATTCATGCCTCAACTTACGTTTCCAAAATAGTCCATATTTTGGATGCTCTTTGAGATGATGAGGAATCTTCCTTCCTCTCTACAAATCTAGATTTACTTTCCTTAGGCATAGTTGATCTACAACATTTACTAGATCAATGGTCCCCGGCTTCCTACACTTTGCAACCTACTGAGGAAGAGACCAAACTATTAATGGATGACCTATTGGACTTAGTAGAACTACCAAAATATATACATCAAGGGAAAGGTGATACAATTAGCCCAAAAACTTATGTCCTTGAAGATCAATCAATTACTCGGAACTCAGGAGATGATGTAAACCTATGACCTACCAAGATTAATGTAGGGTTGGAAGAGTCTTTCAAAAGAGATCCTCTTGCACTATCAATTGAGTTCGTGGATGTATTTGTAGGGGACTATAAAGATATGAAAGTCCTAGATCCTCAGATATATATGAAGAGAGACTGGTCTTAAAACCATATGTGTATCGAGCTAAGCAGCTAAGTTATCTCATGAACCCACACTATGCTAAGCAAGTTAAAGAGGAATTAGATCATTTGCTTCAGATTCGTTTTATGGTTCTAGTTTAGCATGCACATTAGATATCTCGGATTGGTATCGTCCCCCAAAAAAATAAACAATTGCACATCTGTTTTGATTACCATAAACTAATCACTACTACTTTACCTAATCCCTTTCCTATGCCATTCTTAGATACTATGCTTGATGAACTCGTCGGACGAGAAATGTACTCTTTTTTAGATGGGTATAGTGTCTACAATTAGAACCGTATGGCTGAGTAAGATATACCTAAGATAGCTTTGATTATTGAGTGGTGAATGCACGCATTCATAGTCATGTGGTTTGGGCTCCAAAATGCCTCAACATGTTTCAACACTACATACAAGAGATTTATTGTCCTCCCCTTACAAGTTTCATGTGAGTCTACTTGGATGATTTCTCTACTTTCGATGCTACCAGTGCACTTGCTGCATCATTGATTATGTCTCCTTAAGTATAGAAATTATGGATTATGCATAAAACCAAGTTAATCTATATCTATCTTTGATGTCTCCTATGGTAAACTATTGGGCCATATCATCTCACATCGAGGAGTTCATGTTGATCTTGATAAAGTACAAGTTATCCTACAATCCCCACCCTCAAAATCACCCAAAGATGTTTTACAATTCCTCAGACAAATCAAGTGGCATGGCCACAATTTACGGCAGTTGCCTCAATTAACACTTCCCCTTACTCAATTAAGTATAGTAGCCCCTCGTGACTTCCAATGGACTTCTGAATGTTAGGAATGTTTTGTTCAATTTAAACCACTTCATTTGAAGATCCAAATTGGGACCTCCCATTCCATGATTTTGTGGATGCATAAAACATTGCTATAGGGAGTGTCCTCGTGCAACTTCAAGATAAAATGCTACCATCTAGTCTATTATCCTAGTCTCTGATTATCCCCTATTAAACGAAATTAATCTATTACAGAGCACGAATGTTTAGGACTTATTTACTTTGTGAAAGAAATCTAAGGCTACTTCATTGGACAAAACTTTACCTTCCATGTTGACCACTCAACATTAACATATTTGGTTTGCCAATAGAACTTGGGTGGCAGACTTGCAAGCTGGCTTCTTTTTGTGTAAGAACATGAGTATGATGTGGTGCATCACTCGAGATCTTCCCATGTGATTGTTGATTTCTATCCTGATGAGATTGTGGTGAAGCTCTAGTGGGCATAGATGATTCCTCCTCAGCTATTTGCATGATTGAACCTAACTCTTCACTAGTTCAATGGAATCTTGATGACTCCGATTATGATACCCTTATGACTTTTTTATCACTTGGTTGTCCATCAAATTCCATGTCTACATAGTATGCGATTCCCTATCATCATAGGTCAACTCTCCACTTGGAAGCTTGGCTCCATTGTGCCTTGATGCATGAAGTAGAGTCAGTTTTGGCCTTGTCTCACTCTATACCTTCAACTTGTAATTTAATTGGTGGAATTAACATAGAAGAAGATCCTACAAAGTGGTATGTGGTGGTCAACCATGCAACAAGTGCACGAGTATGTTAGCCCGTGTGATCCCTTCCCACAAACTTGTCAAGCCATGCCATAACATGATTTTTCTTCATAGCTTGTTCTTCCTCTAGAACCATTTTAAAAAATTCGGTTAGTATTTTATTAGAACAATTAATCCCGTGACTCCTCTCATGGTAAATGGTGATATTTTGACCTCCACCATCTATGCTACATGGTGGGTTGAGGCCTGGGTGGTTTTTTCTACCAGTACTACAATAGTTTCCAAGTGTTTGACTCGAGATCCTTTTCCAGAATTTGGTCTTCCCCTTGAAATAATGTCTCATAGAGGCACTCATTTTTTGAATGAATTAGTTGAAGCTTTGATATATTCCCTTAATATTACATTTAAATTCAGTATTTCATATTATCCCCATGCTAATGGTCTTGTGAAAAGCTCCAATAAAACACTCTTGACTTTGCTCAAAAAGTTAGTTATTGTTTGTCTTCATCAATGGGATTAACTCCTACTAGCCATTCTCTAGGCATACCACACTAGGTACAAGGTTACTACGGGATATATCCCCTTTAAACTAGCCTATGGAATTGAATCTATTACTCCTATGGAAGTGGTTGTCCCTAGTCTAAGAGTGGCCATCAAGCGTAAATTGTTACCAGCTCGATCGTGTTATACCCGCATCAATGATCTGTGGGCACTTGATGAGCTGAGGTTTGAAAGTTTTGTCCTCATGAAAAAAGTATAGTTGAGACAAACTCAGATGCATGATCATTTCTTAAGCACTAATGTTTTTGGAGTTGTTCAACTTTAACTGTTCGACAACTCCAAGTCTGATCTTATTGCAGGAAAATTCAACGTCTCTGGGTTTGGTCCATACTAGAATTTGGTGCGGATTGGTTTGAAAACTTTTCAATTGTAGAACTTTGTAAGAGCATCACTTAATATGGGTCAAAGCTTCATCATTTTTGGTTTGCCTTCCACATACTCAATCATTTGTTCACAGCCCATGTCTCCATGGTTTGCATGATTGTTATGGCATATATATCTTCTTGGACTCGCGTTCATTATTACCATCATCCCATTCTTTCACCTTGATGATGTGGCCTATCCTATTGCACAAAGCCTTATCTAAGCCATAGCCATAGAACCTGCCACCTTTGCCTATTAAACGGTGCATCTTAACAGACAAGAGATCTACACGACTCCAATAGAAGAGGATGAGTCATCCTTCCTGCCCATTGATGGCTCCACATCAGCGCCCTCTATCTCTTGAGCAGCAATGGAACTACTATTCCCTTGGCTTAGCTAGAAAAAGTATGCCATTAACTCCAGACCAGTGTCAGAGTGCTCATTCCTCCACTTTCTTGTAATTTTCCTCAATCTACAAAACCGCCCGTATGGAATCTCCAAGTAGTTCTATTTGGTTGTTGCGGTTGTTGCATAGTGACTGACCAACTGGTTCGTCATCTTTTTTAATTGCATTCACAAGGAATGCCAACATATCATCCACTAGTTAGATAGCAGTGACAGAGAGAGAGAGAGAAGGGGGGGCTGAGCGGGAACGTGGGGGGCTGAGGGGGCGGGGTGGTGTGGGTTGAGTGGTGGGGAGCGGCTGCGGGGGGCTGAGGGGTGGGGAGGTGCGGGGTCAGCGGGGGTGAGGCGGGGTCAACAGGGGGCAAGGGGGGAGAGAGAGAGAGAGAGAGAGAGAGAGAGAGAGAGAGAGAGAGAGAGAGAGAGAGAGAGAGAGAGAGAGAGAGAGAGAGAGAGAGAGAGAGAGAGAGAGAGAGAGAGAGAGAGAGAGAGGGAGGGAGGGAGGGAGGGAGGGAGGGAGGGAGGGAGGGGGAGAGAGAGAGAGAGAGAGAGAGAGAGAGAGAGAGAGAGAGAGAGAGAGAGAGAGAGAGAGAGAGAGAGAGAGAGAGAGAGAGAGAAGGGGGGGCTGAGCAGGAATGCGGGGGGCTGAGGGGGCGGGGTGGTGCGGGCTGAGGGGCTGCGAGGGGCTGCGAGGGGCTAAGGGGTGGGGAGCTGCGGGGTCAGCGGGGGTGAGGGGGGGTCAACAGGGGGCAGGGGAAGAGAGAGAGAGAGAGAGAGAGAGAGAGAGAGAGAGAGAGAGAGAGAGAGAGAGAGAGAGAGAGAGAGGGTGGGCTGAGGGGGTGGGGTGGTGCGGGCTGAGGGGTGAGGGGCTGCGGGGGGCTGAGGGGTGGGGAGGTGCGGGGTCAGCAGGGGTGAGGGGCGGTGTCAACAGGTGGGTCAGCAGGGGTGAGGGGCGGTGTCAACAGGTGGGTCAGCGGGGGTGAGGGGCGGGGTCAACATAGGGACACGGGAACAGAGAGAGAGAGAGAGACGAAAGAGAGAGAGAGAGAGAGGGAGAGAGAGAGAGAGAGGGGGGGCTGAGGGGGAACGTAGGGGGGCTGAGGGGGGTGCGGGGCGGTGTCAACAGGGGGGTTAGCGGGGGTGAGGGGCGGGGTCAACAGGGGGACACGGGAATAGAGAGAGAGAAAGAGAGGAAGGAGAGAGAGAGAGAGAGAGAGAGAGAGAGAGAGAGAGAGAGAGAGAGAGAGAGAGAGAGAGAGAGAGAGAGAGAGAGAGAGAGCGAGAGAGAGAGGGGGGGCTGAGCGGGAACGCGGGGGGCTGAGGGGGCCGGGTGGTGTGGGTTGAGTGGTGGGGAGCGGCTGCGGGGGGCTGAGGGTTGGGGAGGTGCGGGGTCAGCGGGGGTGAGGGGGGGTCAACAGGGGGCAAGGGAAGAGAGAGAGAGAGAGAGAGAGAGAGAGAGAGAGAGAGAGAGAGAGAGAGAGAGAGGAGAGAGAGAGAGAGAGAGAGAGAGAGAGAGAGAGAGAGAGAGAGAGAGAGAGAGAGAGAGAGAGAGAGAGAGAGAGAGAGAGAGAGAGAGAGAGAAGGGGGGGCTGAGCGGGAATGCGGGGGGCTGAGGGGGCGGGGTGGTGCGGGCTGAGGGGTGGAGAGGGGCTGCGAGGGGCTAAGGGGTGGGGAGGTGCGGGGTCAGCGGGGGTGAGGGGGGGTCAACAAGGGGCAAGGGGAAGAGAGAGAGAGAGAGAGAGGGTGGGCTGAGGGGGGTGGGGTGGTGCGGGCTGAGGGGTGAGGGGCTGCGGGGGGTTGAGGGGTGGGGAGGTGCGGGTCAGCGGGTGTGAGGGGCGGTGTCAACAGGTGGGTCAGCGGGGGTGAGGGGCTGGGGTCAACAGGGGGGACACGAGAACAGAGAGAGAGAAAGAGGACGAAGGAGAGAGAGAGAGAGAGAGAGAGAGAGAGAGAGAGAGAGAGAGAGAGAGAGAGAGAGAGAGAGAGAGAGAGAGAGAGAGAGAAGAGAGAGAGAGAGAGGAGAGAGAGAGAGAGAGAGAGAGACGAGAGAGAGAGAGAAGGGGGGGGCTGAGCGGAACGCGGAGGGCTGAGGGGGGCGGGGTGGTGTGGGTTGAGTGGTGGGGAGGGCTGCAGGGGGCTGAGGGATGGGG
>CM035414.1:194628652-194633652 GCA_020310875.1 Ceratopteris richardii | reverse complement strand
ATTTCCAGTGGGCACCGGAATCTTGAAAAAATACGTTTATACAAAAACTTAGCTACTGTTAAAGCTGTGCAATCTACAGTAGCCTTATCCTCAATCCATTTTGTTGCGTAGCATGTGGCCATCAAAATATACTTCTTAACCCCGGGTTGACCAGTTGGACTAATTGGTCCTATGAAATCAAGACCCCATCGTTCAAATGGGAGCCATCCTGTAGATATGACTAATGGTTGGAAATTCAATCTGGTTGGCGTAGGAGCACACCTCTGGCAGATGTGGCATTCTTTAGCGAACTTGATCACATCCTTGTAAATATGAGGCCACCATAGTCCCTTGTGGATGATTCTGTGAGCCAATTCTTCCCCCCTTAGATGTCCTTCACTGTGTGCAGCTTCTAGCAAAAGATTTACCTCCTCTGGACAGACACACTTTCTCAAGATATCATCCTGATAGTATGTATATAAATTTCCATTTATAAGTGAATATCCTTTGGTTTTCACGAGCAATCTTCTCTTTTCTATAGGTGTCAAGTGTTTTGGGAGTTTTCCAGTAGTGAGAAAATGGAGAATTCCATCGTACCAATTAGTCCGAATTGCTACTAGGAAGAGATTGCTATCCACCAGTTCATCATTAACACCTGTTGCTTTTTCCCTCATTGCAATCCTGGACACTTGATCTGCCATGTAGTGCTCTTTTCCTGGCTTAATAAGAATATCAAAATTAAATTCTTGAAACAGGAGTAACCATCCAGCTACTCTAGGCTTGTTTATCAAGTACTTCAAGGGCTGATGGTCAGATATAACTATAAAATGTACACCCAGAAGATAATGCCGAAACATCTGAAGAGCAAAAACAATACCCAACCCTTCCCTTTCTATTGTACTGTAATTCCTTTGTTCTTGATTGAGTAGTCTACTGGCATAGGAGATAGGTCTGTCAACCTTGTGTGATGATGGTTGAGCTAGAACTGCACCAACAACATGAAGACTAGCATCTGTATGCACATGAAATTCCAATGAACACTTAGGAACACTTAAAGTGGAGCAGTACATAGCCTCATTTTTAGTTCACAAAATGCTTTATCAGCTTCAACACTCCATGAGAAAGGGACCTTTTTACTGGTAAGCCTTGACAAAGGTTTAGCTATTTCTGAATACATCCGAATGAATCTTCTGTGATATCGTGCATGGCCCAAGAAACTTTGCACTTCTTTTGGGCTTTGTGGAATTGGCATGGAAAGAATAGTCGTAACCTTTGTAGTGTCAACGGTTATCCCTTCAGCAGATACTATGTGACCAAGAAGAGTACCCTTGGTGACCAAAAAGTGACATTTATCAGGATTCAATTTCAAACCTTTTTTGAGACATTGCTCAAAAATTTCTTTTACATTTTCCAAATGATCATGGAAATCTTAAACTGCTACTCTTCTATTTGTACCTGAAAATACTGAAAAGTCATCCATGAAAATGCGGAGAAAGGTTGTTAGCTACTTGCCCAATATCAGATACATTGTTCTATTAAATGAAGCTGGTTTACTCTTCAAACCAAAAGCCATGCGCGTATAGACATAAGTGCCCCAGGGAGTAACAAAGGCTGTTTTGTCCCTATCATCAAGATGGATCACTATCTGATTGTAGCCACTAAAACCATCCAAGAAGCTATAAAAAGTCTGACCAGCTACTTCCTCAAGTACTTGCTCTGTGAAGGGCTGAGGAAATCCATCTTGAACAGTCACTTTATTCAAAGCATGAAAATCAACATAGACTCTTATTTTTCCACTACTTTTCTTGGGCACAATAACCATAGAAGAAAGCCACCTGGAATGTTTTACTTGAACAATTATACCTGCTTCTTCTAGTTTTGTAATTTCTGCTTTTACCACCTCTGCGTACTTCGGATTGAGTCGATATGGCCTACTTCTTGCAGCAGTGGCTCCCTCAACTAAGGGTATGCGATGTAATCCAAGCTCCTCTAGTATCCCTGTTAGATCTTTGTAGGACCATGCGAAGACAATTTTGTAAGCAAAAAGTAAGGAAGCTACCTTCTATAATAAAGGAGGATAATGCCACAGCCAAGAGGCTAAGTGGACTACTTGAGGGTTCTCTACATACCCTACATTTACTTCTTGCATCTGTGTTTCAGGAATGATCTTGTTTGACAAATCATCTCCACTATAAGCAGGAGTGGACTTTAGCTTATATTCCGCAACATGTTCTTTTATCCATCCTTGAGGTATATCCGAAAAGGGGAGATCTTCTCTGCCTTTAGGCCCATAACCTTCCTGTTCTGAAATCTTTATGGTTGTTGTCCTTTCAACATTAGTAATCTCCTGCAAGCTCTCATTCTTCAACTCCTTGTGAATCTCATGGCCTTTTCCTGCAACTTCTTCGTCTGCAACTTCTTCCTCTTATTCATTGATTTCCATCGTGCAACACTCTGCACTTTCCATTCAATAAATTCTTGGGGTAGAGAGGGCATTATCTGAGTATCCACAGTATACCCAATAGTTTTTCCTGAGTCAAATCCTTCTTCCAAATGTAGCTGCAATTGGCTGTTGGTGCTAGTGGAAATCCATAGTTTGTTTTTCCCCCAATCTTGCAAAGCTTTTGCTTGCCTTAGCCAAGGTCTTCCTAGGATTAAAGGGTAAGAAGTCTCCTGTGGAAGTGCAATAACAACAAAATCTAGAACAAAGTGGCAACCTTGTACTATCATCAGTACCTTTTCAATAATGCCAAGAGGCGCAACCCGATGTTGATCTACTAGTGTAACTGTGAATGGTGCCATCTTGGTGGGGTTCAAATTCAGTTTCTTCATTGTGAAATCTGGCATCAAATTGATACCAAAGCCTCCATCTATGATCACACCTGTGAGAGCTTCATCCTTTATACAAAGAGATAATCTTGAGCTTTGGTAGTCTGCTAAGGGTGCAGGGGGAAAATCAACCATGAATCCATCTATACTGGGTGATTGGACCAAGTGAGCAGAGTGTATAATCTTCAATAAGTCACTTCTTATTTTGAATCCAACCTTATGAGTTCGTATAGACTAACCTTGTGATGAATACCTTTCAAGATCTATTCAATGTTTACCTCATGAGTGTCTTCTTGCAGAGTTGTTGGTTGGTCCCTTAGAGAAGTAGCCATCCTTTCATAAGCTCCTTCAATTTCTGCTTGGCCCTTCCACCCAAACTTCTTTTCCTCCTCTTTATCCTGGAATCCTTGTTGTCCCTCTCTATGGATTGCTGCTCCTTGTCTAGCTCTAGCCATCATGGGCATTGCAGAGGATGAAACGGCATAAGACTGAGTGGTCATACCTTCTTCTTGTGGAGAGACTGCAATCACGTGGATTGGAGCAGGACGGCTTCTGGGGCAGTCTTTGGTATAATGATCCTTGGCCTCTAGACAATATTGACAAGGAGGTGCATCTTCTGGAAGGGAACACCTATTTTGCATGTGGCCATTCTCACCACGACGATAGCACATCAAAGGTCTATTATATCTAGGCTTCACAGGCAGATTCTCCTCTCTATTACGTGTATTTGAAGTACTAGCATAATATGAAACCAAAGTTTGAGGGTTACCTCTTTGTTGTGTACCCTTGAGGTAGTAGCAATCTCTAGCTTGATGACCATCCTTTCCACAAAATTGACAGCTTACCTTGTTAGGGAAATTAGCATTGGAATGTCCATTCTTGTTATAGATTGTACACCAAATCTGCCTCCTTATATCCTCAGTGGTCTGCAAATCTTCTAACTCACGACGAAGTTGGGCTACTTCATCATAAGTGCAGTGGTGGCAATACCTTCTCTTCTTGTTGATTTTGTTGCATTTTCAATGCCTTCAGTTCCTTCCTCAGTTGCCCAATAGGATCCAGTTCTGCAGTATAATTCGATTATGTATCCCCTTCAAAATGTTTCCTAGCTTCTTCAATGCATGATGCTGCTACAACAAAATCATTGAGGGTTGCATCCAATCTAAGAGACTCACGTAACTTCTGCTGAGATGACCTGGGCAGAGCTTTTTCTATCCATTTTTTAACCAAGAAGTCACCTGGAGCATGTGGCAGGCGTGCAACAAGTGCTTTTGTTCTAGTGTGAAGTTCATGAAAGGATTCACCTGATCTTAGCTTTAGATTCTCTAGCTGATCTAGAGCTCTTTCCGAGGAATCAGTAGGTCGAAATGTCTGTGAGAACGCCGCCTTCGGAGCCTCCCATGTAGCGAAATCACCATCTGCATATTGACTATACCATTTATCTGCAAGAACCTCCAATGTGGATGGGAAGAGTGCCAGCATTGCAACCTATCTATTCTGCAGACCTCGTCCGCGGCATAAGGAGATGAATCTCCTCACATGATCATCAGCATCCTCATAAGCTTGTCCCTTGAAGGTAGGGAATTTGATGTTTAGTCTGGAGAGTAAATCAGAGAGGTCCTCCATTTGTACTGGTGTTTCTTCTGACGTATCTGAGGAGAAGTCTAAGGTTCTCCTCTGCTTCTCTTTTGACAATGGTGTCCCACCTAGATCAATAGATAAATTCAAGGAGGGTAGAGGGGAGCTAGGCTCACTAGTCGAAGTTATAGTTAACTTGTTAAGGCTCCTTCGTACACGAAGAGGCTCCTTATCTGCTCACGTATGGATCATGTACTTACTTGCAAATGCAATAGGGCAAAAATACTGAAAAAGAAGACTATTTACTATCCTCAGGGCCTCTCACAGAAATGCAAGTGTCCCACCGAGCGTGCCAAACTGTAGAGGAGGTACTGGGGTATCTACTTTTAACAGGAGCATACAGCAAGCATTCCAGTACTTCAACTACTCAAGGGAGGTTCTCCTTAGGGAAATATACCCTTTAACACTTCTGTGATCAGGCAAATATCAATGATTGCACCAAGTTGTGAATACTCAAGAACGTATTAATGACAAAATGACCATAATGGAAGACCATCCACTCATTAGTTTGAATCAGATGATTACAACATAGGCAAAGAGATGCTCAAAAGTTC
>CM035414.1:194423652-194623652 GCA_020310875.1 Ceratopteris richardii | reverse complement strand
GTTTTCAATGTATCCTTTCATATAGTATAGTCATCCATTTTCAATCTCTATAGGTTTTGTTATCTATATATTTATGGGTATACCTAAACTCTATGCAAATTTGAAAGATAGAAAACAATGTATACTACACCAATCTTTAAAAAACCTATTCTATGCATAGATATCATACCCAAAATTGTAATTGGAGAGGCCTTTGGGGAAGAACTAGTCACCATCCAATGTAAACTAGAGTAAGGGCACTTACCTCCATCATCTACTTTCTCAATTGTTGTACCTCCCTTGGTGATGTTTATCGCTTCAATTGTGCAAGATGAAAGATCGCCTTGATTGGGCACTCATATGTCCGATGCAGTTGCTCATTGCAATGAAAAGAGAGACGAAGTCTTTTTTCCTATTCAATAAAACCAGGATCATTGTCATTGGATGGGTCGATGCCTCTGTTGATTTTCCACTTGATCAAGATTCTTACCTTGGTTATCAAAATGTGGAGTGTTTTTTTTGAATTGTTCATGTCCCTTTCAGCAAGTCTATGTGGCCTACCTCCCATTGCAATGAATCTACAAATTGAACTTCTCCATCTTCTCAAATTTCTTGGACATGATAATAGCATCCAAAAAATCAACACATGTAGATCCCTTAACTTGATAGTGAATTTCCTCACGAAGACCCTCAATAAACTTGCTCGTCAAAGCACCATCACTAACCTCCAATGCATATTTCTATAAATGTAGGAACTTCTCTTTGCACTCATCAACCAACAAACTATGCTTGTCACTTTTGTGTTGTAAAAATATGTAAAACTTCATCTTGTTCTCCATATGGTAGTGTGAAGAAGAATATCATTTTTCTACTTGCTCTCTAAATTCCTTCCATAGAACTAGACCAAGACATGTCCGAGTTTTCATATAGGAGTTCCACCATAGCTTTATGATTCCATGCACGTGTAAGATCAAGATTTTTTCCTTGAACTCATCACTAAATTTTCGAAGACCACAGAAATCCTCTAGCTCTTCAATTTATGCCTCTAGATCTTCACTCCTCTTCTCACCATCAAAATCATTAAATTTTTGCCTTCGTGAAGACTGGACTAAGGGCAAACTCACCAAGTTCCATATCTTCATAATTGTATTGTTCTCTTCCTCTAGGCATACTAGATGTTCTCACATCTTCATCTGCTTCATCGTTCAGCTCAATGGGCAAATTTGTTGCCCCTTTCCTTTTCTTTCCAACTCATTCTGTGCATAATTTTTTTATCAAGAAACTTCTGAATAAGCTCCTCCTTTTCAGAGAAATTTTGTGTCAAACCTTCCATTATTTTGGAGGATCAATACTGCACTGATACCACTAATGGCATTTCCTCAATCACAATCTATCGTCAATCATAAGCTTTAGATCACTCAAGAATAGTGGAAGAGAGAAAAGCAGAACTTCCACAACATAAGGGAAAATTCAGCACAAAAGACTAGATAAGATATGATTGAGAAGAAAGAGAAATTATGATATTATGAATGAGAATCAATCCATACAAAAGCTTTGGAAACTAGCCTCTTGATGAAGTCTCTACCTCCTAACTGCCTCGAGATATGAGAATTGCATTCGCATTTGTTCTCTCAATCACACTCTCACTCTCACTCTGAATCAGAAGGCGATTTTCTCATTTCTGGCTACTTTGTATTTCATGTGTAGGTCATCTTACAATAATTTGATCACCACCCAAAGAAGTTTTCAATCCACCAAATTTAGAAAAAACCAACTCTCTACAAAACTTTTGTAGAAAGCATGCACTTGTAGTATTGCTTTATTTAGTGGTACTTGCCAATAGTAGAAGAAAAGCATCAAAAAGACATTTTCATAAATATATGTTGTTCGGCATGTCCACATGTATGCACAAAATCATGGATTGAAATAGGATTAGAGAAGCCCTCTTTTTTTAAACTAAAAAATGGCACTTTCCAAGCCCTCTTACTCAAAAATTGTGAGGAATTAGATCAAGCCTATGAGAGACATGTTGATTCATTATTTTGATCTGCATAGTAGTGTTAGAGATGAGCTAGGTCCAAATCTATCTCAATGGGCAAATTTGTTGCACCTTTCCTTTTCTTTCCAACTCATTCTTTGCATAATTCTCCAAGAAACTTCTGAATAAGCTCCTCCTTCTCAGAGACATTTTGTGTCAAACCTTCCATTGTTTTGGAGGATCAATACTGCACTGATACCACTAATAGCGTTTCCTCAATCACAATCTATCGTCAATCACAATCTTCGGATCACTCACGAATAGTGGAAGAGAGAAAAGCAAAACTTCCATAACATAAGGGAAAATTCAGCACAAAAGACTAGATAAGATATGACTGAGAGAAAGAGAAATTATAATATTATAGATGAAAATCAATCGATACAATAGCTTTGGAAAATAGCTTCTTGATGAAGTCTCTACCTCCTAACTGCCTCGAGATATCAGAATCGCATTCACATTCGTTCTCTGAATCACACTCTCACTATCACTACCACCCAAAGAAGTTTGCAATCGACCAAATTTAGAAAAACCCAATTCTCTACAAAACTTCCGTAGAAAGCATGCACTTGTAGTATTGATTTATTTAGTGTTACTTGCCAAAAGTTGAAGAAAAGCATCAAAAAGACATATTCAAAGATATATGTAATTCGACATGTCCACATGTATGCATCAAAATCATGGATTGGAATAGAATTAGGGAAGACCTCTTTTTTTAACCTAAAAAATGGCACTTTCCAAGCCCTCTAACTCAAAATTGTGAGGAATTAGCTCAAGCCTATGAGAGGCACGTTTATTCAATTTTTCAATCTGCATAGTAGTGTTAGAGATGAGCTAGGTCCAAATCTACCTCCAAGTACCACTTTTGAGCCCTCCAAGTTAAAAAATTCTAGAGAGAGAATAAAATCAAAGCATTTTCTTATACGCAAGTAAAAGTAGAGCCCTAAATGAGGTCCTTCCGACATGATTCACAAACATTTCACACATACAACTTTATTCTCTTATGCATGCTCTACCTCTCTTTCCTACAAAACTTTTCTTCATTCTAGAGAGGGAATATGAAACTCGTCATCCCAAAATTTTGCCTACATGCATAGAATGACCGAATTGTTCATTCTAGGTATTATCCCCATAATGTAATTCATAAAGTTCAAAATGAATTAAATCACTATCAAAAGGCCTATTACAATGGTACTCCTCATGCTATTGCACACATAGGTGATGTTATGTTATAAGGTTCTCATAAAGCAAAGTGTTTGAAAGATGTGTATTATATTCCCACAATAAAAAAGAAGTTAGTTTTTGTGGGGCAAATGGTTGACAAAGGTCTTTCGGTAAAGTTCAATGTAAATTATTGAGATGATTTATTGGGCGCGAACATGGGCTCTAGTTCAGTCAATAAAAGAACATACATTTCTAACTATTAGAAATGTACTTTTTTTTTAACTTGTTCATGATCTAGAATATTCTCTAAATATCCTAATTTAGTTTGGGAAGGGAAACTCAAGTATGATCCTATGTACTAAATCCTATGTGTAAATGCATCACATGTACATAACTACAATATTAAACACAGAAAAAATGGAAAATTAGATGTGTGAAGAGGTTGTTGTTGAGGTGGTTGCTACAAATAGATCATTTTGATGATCAACTGGTACTCTTTTTTTGTATCATTAGAAAAAGAAATAGCTTCTTGAGTCCCCATGGATTGGAGTAAATGAAGCCTAGCTTGGATCCCCCTTCTCCACACGATTGTCATACTTCATCTTTGTGGTAAATTTATAAAAATCTTCAAGAAGGTAGAGAAATCCTAGGTATTTACAAAACCATTCCATATAGCTTTTAAAATTACCACGCTCCTTCCATGTAAATGTGGCCCACAAATGTGGAATATTTAGGTGGCACTGTAAACAAAAGACTCCTTAATTTTTCCTAAAAATCCTTCAAAATGTTTGGACAATCTACACTATGAGGCAGGATATTTCAACAAAGTTGAACCTTCTCTACTAAATAGTTAGTAGCAAAGTTTGCTTTATCACTTTCAAAATATGATCCATTAAAATAGAAATTCTCGAATTGTGATAACCATGAGAGAAGTAATGGGCCATTCTCGTAGCCGTCAAATGATAGACATTGGTAATTTTTAACACCAACCTTGGAATGCATGCTATCACCTTGAGTAGAGACAATAGTTGTTACCATCATTGCAAGATTATCCTCTTTTGATTGCAACTTCTAAAGTAATTTGTCACATTGTTGGATCTCATTTTGGGAACCTCAAAGTTTGTGTTGTAGAAGCTCCAACTATTGCTCAAGCACTACCTATGTTAAGGTGACTCACCAAAATCCTCCATTGTATTCGTAGGATCCATGGGTATGTAGACAAAGAAACCCCCCTGTGAGATATGCGAAAACAATTTTGAGATTTCTTGAATTAAAATGGAAAAGGGAAGGGTGATTCTTGGGATCTCAAAAAGTAAGGGAGATGCAACTTGTGTTAAATATAAGTAAAAGGCTAAAGAATGACAATAGAAAATAATAGGGTAGAGGCAAAACACTTCACTTTTTTAAGTGTGGATTTGTTTCAAATCCTCCCACTTTGGTGAATAAAAGACTCCTTGTTTCCACTCCTTAATTCAAAGGTGGTTGCATGTAGCCAAGGCCCGCGAACCATTGCCAAGGGAGCCATCAGTGCTAGGGAAGCTAAAGATGCCAAATTTATGTGAATGGACTATGAAAATGAGTAAATATAGTTGTAAACATAGGACTAAACATATGAATAAAAATAGGTTCAAGTTTATCAATTAGAATCTAAATCAGAAATAAAAAATGAAACTGAAAGTAAAAACGAAAACAAAATTGAGAGTGAGATAGAGATAGAGATAGAGATCAAAAGTGAAATCTAAGACTCAATTTAAACAGCAAAATAGAGATGGAACACCAAAAAAAATAGTATCAGATCCCTCTGTAGTGACACATGCTAACTAAAACAAGAACCAAAATTGAAAACAGAAGTAAAACTCAAAAACTAAAAACGAAACTAAAACTTAGACATAGATAGAGATAGAGATTGGAATCCAAATCTAGAAATGAAAACAAATGACAAAATAGAGATCGAGCGCCAAAATGAATAAAGTCAAGATCCCTTTGTAGTGACATGAGTAATCATTGATACCACTATTGGAAGGAACTTATACACTTGCTTATAGAGGATATGGGTACTAAAAACACATAAAAAATAGATATGCAAATAGTCGAGATAATAGACAAGATTGGTGCAATCTATCCCCACACATTGTATTTCACTAGGTCCACACTGTGCATGTATTTATAGGATTTTCCATAATGTAAAAAAATTGTGGTTACAAGTAGTGCAACTTTGGAAGCAAGCATGAGAATAAAATGGTGCTCTCTTTTATGGAGAACCTTTCATTTATTATCATAAATTACAATCTATAGTGATCCTTATCCTAACCACTATTTCTACTACTTGTTTTGGAAACAACCCTAAAGTGTGTCTTTATTTACATATTTTATATAAAGTATAAGTTCTATTATTTGTATCTAGACACATAAAATATCCAAGCCCTTTCCCACCCTCACAAACTATGAGCTCCCATAGCAAAAAGCCAAAAAAAATTATTAACCTAAAAATTCCTTATTGAGCATATTCCATAATTGAAAACAACTACATATTCTTCTACCTAACTCACCAAGGATTTACCAATTAAATCTTCTTTTGGATTATCTTCAATGTTGAGTGCACATCTTTCTTTCCAAATCTTCCAAAGCGCCTCTTCCATGATTGCATTCAATAAGGAAAAAGAGCACCCTATTGCTTCTCCAAGTGATGCTTGCTTCCAAATGATTCGACTAGTTAATCTCAAATTCTTGCAAGAAATGGTAACTCGTAGGAAATAAAAAGAATAGATGACCAATGTTCTCCCTAATATAGAGGCAATGCTTAGATTATTGAGGGGCCTCACAAATTTTATTATCTTTGACATAAGGTGAGGCTCCCCTCTAGAGTATTATCCATATAAGAGCTGATGTTTTGTTATCAATGAGAGGATCCCAAAATTCTATGAATTTGTAGCCCCATCTCCTACATGTTTAGTTCACACAACACCTTCTATTAAGGGACATATGCAAGCCCTGATGCTTCTTCACACACATTTCCTTCTTCAATTTGTTATCAATGATCCATCTTAACCCTTCAATCCATGCGCGTTCATGTTGGAGCAAGAGCTTAGTGTTTGTGTCCTCCTAGGAGTTAATTCTTTGTCTTTAAAGGCACAAGTGCTCATAGTCAACTTTATCGCTCGAATTGTGTCCTCATAACTAATATAGTGTCCCCTCTCTTGATTTGAAAGATGTTTTTGCATACAAAACACTTTGTTCCATATCTTGTTTGCACTCTGGAGTTTCTTCTAGTCAATTACTTTGATACCTCCAATAAGACACCAAATAGAACTATTTTATTTAAACCTATAAGCCCTCTTCCACTCCTCATTAACCTTGATGTATGTTTTTATATTGTTCCGAATCTTCCATGAGGAGCAGAATCAGCTCCAACAAATGGGACTCACTAGAAAAGGGGAGAACAACAAAGTGAGCAAATCATGCTCCTTTCCCCTAGGATGTGTGACATGCATAAGAGAGTATTTGCTTTTGATGATATGTTTTCCCCATGAAGTTTCATGCTGGTGCCACTCTTTGATCATCCATTTGGTAGTCATCTTAACTACCATCCCCCCACCTCTCAAACGCCCATAGCACTTGAATACTTTTGGTTAGTAAAAATGGCTCATTTGATTTTGGACACACCACTCTTGTTGGGGTCACTTTCCCAAAGGAAAGCCTTGTAATTTCTTTCCAATTTTGCTAAATCTTTGTGTTTAGGTCTCTGATATGCCAAGAAATAGGTAACCAATGAAGAAGGAAGTTATTGATTAGTATGGCATGCTACGCCAAGTTTATCTGCATGAAGTTCTTGTAAATAATATTATTATCAAGCTTGTTAATAACTTTTCTCCACCATTGACTCATGGAAACACAAGAAACCCATTGGAACTCATAGTAGAAAATAGATATGTCCATTGGGGAGCTCATGACATCCCTAGTTGTTGAAAAACTACGAAGGGCATCCCAAAATAGCCTTATATCCATCTTGAATAATCTATTCTAGAACAAAAAATAATGCAAAAAACTATTTAAACATTTCCAAAAGCCTGTGATATTATTGATATCATTTTGCAGAGAAGCATTCATGTTATCGACAAAGAGGCTCACTTTCATTGGATTTTGGTTATGGGTTAGAAACAGAGAATGGTTCTCTCTAAGATGGGCATGATGGTAAGCCAAGTAGCTAAGGCCATCGATGGAAATAGCAAAGAGTAGAGGAGGAAGAATGTAATTGAGAGCTTTCATCTAATTGCATGATATAGATGTTCATTAATATTTATTTGGGTCGAGGCATTATTAATAAGCATTTTGATTATCTTGATGAATTTAGAGCCACACCCTAGATATTTCAAGGATTGAAGGATGAAGTCCCCCTCAAGGCAATTGTGTTCTTTCTCAAAATCGTTCTTGCTGAAGAGGTCATTCTAAGAAGAGTATAAGCAAATTCTAGGCATTCCCACACATCAATTAGATCCTCATTTGTCTATCAAAAATGATGTAAGGCAAATAAAATAGCAAGGTCCCTCACAAAGCGTTTATAGGGAGTTTGTAGCAAGTTGAGAGGCTAGTAATTTTCACTCTTTTTGTCTTTTGTGTGACTCAATTGATCATAAATTCATTTAGAACATTGGATAACGCACCAAATTTTAGGGCTTGTTTCAAGACTAGACATAAAGGATTCATTAAAACACTCTTGAATTTCTTAACAAACTCATAGGTGAGGCTCTCTAGGATTACCATTGTGTAGCGAATCGATAGCCTCATGAATCTATTTGCCATGGATGGGGCCATGAAGAAGATGCACCATGCTTTGTGGACTTTTTTGGTTCTAACCTTAGTGATGTGAGCCATATAATCAGACCTTTAAGAAGAAAGTAGAATGGACACACACAATAGTTGAGTGAAATGGATCATAATTAGTTCCATATCTTCCTCATTAGTTGTGCATTCCACCCCTTGATTGTCAATCATATAGTGGATTTCTTTCTTGTGGTACTTCTTCTTCAGTAGTTTACACATTAATTTGGTCAGTTTATTTGCATTTCCTAGCCAACCACATCAAAATAATTTGTAGATTCCTGGTTCAAATTTCATCTTCATATCTAAGATCACTTCTAATTTTTTGATCCAAACCTTGAGGTTGTAATTTCCTATGTGTGTGTGCATATGTGTATATGTATATGTGTATGTACGTATGTGTATATGTCTATATGTATCTGCATGTGTGTGTACATATGCATGTAAGTGTATGTGTGTTGATCTATGTGTGTATGTATATATGTGCATGTATGTGTGTGTATGTATATGTGTGTGTATTTATATGTGTGTGTGTATATGTGTGTATGCATGTGTATGTATGTCTATATGTGAGTGTATGTATGTGTGTATATGTGTATGTGTGTATGCATCGATGTGTATGTATGCATTTGAGTGTATGTGTGTGTTTATGTGTATGTGTTTATGTTTATATGTGTGTGTCTATGTGTGTCTGAACATGTCTGTGTGTGTGCATGTGAGTGTATGCATGTGTATGTGAGTATATGCATGTGCATGCATGTGTGTATGTGAGTGTGAATATGTGTGTGTGTGTGTTTCTATGCGTATATATATATATATATATATATATATATATATATATATATATATATATATATATATATATATATATATATATATATATATATATATATATATATATATATATATATATATATATATATACATGTGTATGTGTGCGTATGCATGTCTATGTATGTGTGTATGTGAGTGCATGTGTGTGTTTATGTATGCACATGTGTGCACACCTAGATATGTGTGTACTGTGTGCTCCTCTCTTGCAATGCTCTCTCTGTCTTTTCTATCTCTATCTCTATCTCATCAGATTTTGACACAAATGTGCTAGGAGAATTCAAATTTTTATCCTATAAGTGTAGGACATCACTTATGCGATGCTTTTGCATCACAAGAAGTTTGCAAGTGATGCTCTTAGCAACCTCTTTTATTAACATCATGTTAGGGACCCTAACCATCGCTTACACAATTGAGTCCATTTTTTTTCTTCTAGCATCATTTATGTGATATTCTGTAGAGAAGGTATTGCATAAGTGATGTTACTTGCTTTTTGTAAGTGGGGGCATTGTTGTGCACCCTTACTTCTTTTGATGTGGATACACACATGCAATGGTGAACAAGAGAGTACCCTTAAGAGAATCAACCCACCAATGGTTTAGATTCACGAAGAACGTTTGCCAAACTAGCCTGAAGCATAAAGCCACGCTACCGTTCTCCCACTCTTATTTAGTGGTGAACCACAAGTGAGATGCCAAAATAAATTTAGGCCTCTTTTGATGTTCAACACCATTGGATTTGATCTATTGTAGACAAAAAAGTTTAGGTTGATAGTTTTATCTTGAAGCCATTGACCAAACACCACCCTTGAGGGGGCCCAATATCCCTGGAATGTTGGGCAAAACACTAATCATTTTTGAGGGATCAAGTCTTTGTTTTTAAGGCACTCGTCCCTCTTTGTTTCTTTTTTATTTTGTCTTTCAACATCTTTTCTTCTTGAAGTTGAGTGTTTCTGATATACTAGCCATCCTTTGAGAGGGATCTTCCAAGTTCTCCTTCTGTGCTTAATTCTTTGTAAGGCCGCATTCTTCTGTCCATTGAGTTTATTTTCTTAACTTTCTTTGACTCCAATGAGTACCCTTCATAAGCACACCCATGAGCCCTTTTGGGTCATGGCACCTTTGCTAACCACAACCTACACAATTACCTTATCTTGTTTATCCATAAAATATTTCTATCTTAATGGGTAGTCGTTTATTTTGTGGCCTTCCTCCTTCTATTGAAAGCATGGATTGGGCAACTATTTCTATATCAATCCTTTTAAGAGGCTTCTCTTCACTGATGTCTATGCTAATTTTGGAGGGTAGATCCGAATTAAGATCTACTTCAATGCAAATGAGAGGGTTCCATGTGACATTGAACAAGACATCACACCTTCATAAATGAAACCATCAACAGCTTCCATGGATGCTAACAGTTTGTGTATGGGCATAAGGATCTCCCTAACAATCCCATAGAGGAAGTAGGGAAGGATGGGGAGTTGCACCTTGAGTGCAAAAATTGATGTCTTAGACTTATTACGAACCAACTCAAGGAACCACTTGAGGAGGTAAAAGGCAATGCCCAAACCTATGAGGCACCACCTTGCAAGCCTTGGAAGACCATTTCCTCATTTTTTTAAAACCACAAGAACATGTTTTTCCATAAAAAAATTGACACTTTCTAACAACCTATCCATGCAAAAATAATCGTTATTGAACCATTGGCAAAGGGACACATGAGACGGCATAGAGTCAAACATCAATCAAATAAGGAAAATTGTCTTCCATTCTTCTTATCCAAAATGCTATACCTATGAAGGGTGAGAAAATGGGGTTTCCTTTGAAGGAGGTCTATGGAAGCACGTGAGGCCTTATCCTCTAAATGGGGGTCCAAGTTACTAACCATCAAAGAGGGGACAACTTTAGTGATATCCATGGTGAACAAGGAGCAATGGCAAACCTTAGCCAGTGAAAAAGCAAAAAAAGACTGAGATACTTGAAAGGAGCCAAAAACTGAAATTCCAAAAGCAGAGCATTACCCAAAAGAAAAAGAAAACCAGTTTTGATGACAAAAAAACCCTTTAAAAACACCACTTTTGCAAAGGACCTCGATTTGAAGCCACAGAATTGTCGCATAGACAAAACAAACTATGAATGCTAGAGTAGAAACCTCATGTCAAAGTCGTAGCTTCTTTTCAGTGTCATTGAAGACGAGAATTGACAATTCTTCTTGCCAACAAATCTCCAATGAATGGCAATGACATTGTAGCTTTTTGAGAAGCAGCTGATTCTCGGTAATGAACATAGCTTTTTGGAATGATTCCTTTTTTTTTATGTAAAATTCTGGCTATTTACCTTTTTTAAAATTTAGAACTACTAGAGGAAAGACTAGACAAAAGAAAAAGAAAAGGATCAAGGCAAGATGCAAAAAGCAATACTTATCTGAAACATCTAAGCAAGAGGCACAAGGGGTAGAGGACCACATGTTGTGACAGACCCAGCCACAATTCACGGCGTGATAGCCTTGTAACTCAGCCCATAGATGGCGATGCATAATGATGGATCATGAGCAATAGGTCAGGATAGATTGGCAAGCGCAAGAGATAGAGAGCTTGCCATGGTAAATGGTGGCAAGGGAAAAAAGGAAAGCTAGAATTTCCGGAGCATCCGTTAGCAGTTGTTGTTTTGATGGAAGACATATTCATGACCAAGAATTCCTCTTATTCTTACAATGATGTTATCGTTGACGCAGGGTCCTCTGATGGCAAGGACTCCGACAATACTACTTCAGCTCCGTTCGATGTATGTCGAGAATAAATGATATCAGAGTTGATGGACGAGTCCTTTGATGGCAACGACTCTTACACCTCAAACTTATGAACCTTCTTCGTAATTCTCTTTAATAGGTTTGTACCTTTACCATGTTTACAATTCGAAAGCCTTTCGTTAAAAGGAAAATATGGTCACTCCATAGGACACTAACATAAATATATTCGATTTGTATCCGGACGATGAACGTAATGCCATTATCTTTCAACATTGGGCCGCAATAACAGGAAGCTTAATGTGGATAAGGAAGCTTAATGGGGATAGGGAGATATCATCTGGCATTTTTTTTTAATGTAGCCTGAACTGAACTTTGAGGCTTAGTTTAAGATTACGAAAGAAGCCACAACACAAGAAATACTGGAAAGTGTGACGCGTTGGAGATACAAACTAACAAAATTAGCAGTGTTCAAAGAAAGAAAAGCTCGCAAGAGTAGTCTCAAATTTCAATCTACAGATGGGGTTGACAAATAGACTTCTTTAGTATGATAAATACAATTTCATCTATCTTGAAATTTCACTCTTGTAGCATAAACTACTAAACATATTAATGCTTTTCGATAGGCAATCTGTAAGTAAAAGATTTGCCTATTGTCTCCCTCCTTCTCAAAAGAAAATCCACAAATCTGTCAGCCAAGCATGTGCAAATCTGTCAGACGTATTTTCGAGAAGACTAAAACCCTACAAGCGTGTGTGCCTTTTAAGAATTCTCTTCAGGTCTCTACATGCAGTAGATTTAGAATGCTTTGAAGTCGTCGAAAGGATATGTTCTCTTTTGTTTTTTGTTAAAAGAATCTCAGCTGAAGCCTAATCTTCATGGACTTGAACATACTGAAGCCTAATCTTCATGGACTTGAAGCCTAATCTTCATGGACTTGAATATACTGAAAGAATAACTGTACAAGTAAAAGGCACAGTACCCATGCGAGCCCCCGTATCTCACAAGGCAGGGTTAGACTGTCGAAGAATTTCAAGAAAAGAGACGCCCAAAAGCATCTACTTTCAATTGTTGGAAGGCACTAGGTGGAAATATTTGCCACGCTCGCCCAAACATATTAAACAACCGAGATTAAACATACAACCTTCATCTCAAGAGCTGAGTGCTCAACCAACTCACGTAGAAGGTTTTGGAGTTAGGTAGCACTACGTTTAATCTATTTAACGCTGCATTAAGTAGTCCTTAATGTAAACTTTATTAACGACTAGAAAGTCATAGATATGACCCGTCTGTATCTCCCTTTGCTTCTTTTGTATTTTTGCCTTTCTTTATTGTAATTTAATGTTTCTGCTGAAAAAGGAAGATAGAAATTTAAGTGATATAACCAGTACCGGGATGAAGTAATAACTTATTTGATTTTAGGCACCCCCCTTCTCTTATGATCTGCACTAGCCCTAGAGATAGCGGGGGGCTTGGTATCCTGGACATTGGGTGTATGGCTAACAAACTGGCAGCCAAATGGATGATTAAGGCTTGGTGCAATAGGGAGGCCTCGTGGGCCAAGTTGATCTTCAGAAACAAGAATGAGTTGGCCCTCATGGGGTTCCCGAACTAGAAGAATCTTGACATCATGACCCTGCTATTCTCCCCGATCCCGGTCTTCCCGAAAGGCTCCAATCTCGTGTGCTCCCTTTGGAAGGGCTGGAATAAAGTCAAAAGCTTCACAAGAATTAGTGAGGACTGGAAGTGGGCGGCCGGAATCAGACAAAACGACTCTATCTGGTTTCCGATACATGGCATCCGGAGTGTGGAGTCGTGGAACATTCAAAATGCCAAGAAGTTATGGAACAAAGGATTCAAAAAATGGAAACACCTCTGGAAACATGACACCAACAGCTGGATCAACTTCGAGGATATTGACCCTCGCATAAACATCTCCTACGAAGAATGGAACACTTTACAAAGCAGATGCCTCGCATGGGACCGTCACAAGACTCGCCTTCTCATGGGACACTACACACCGAACTCGCTTGGTCTCAAATGGCACAATGGAAATAGCCCACTCAAAATCCCGAACATCAAAGAAACGGCTGACCACCAGATCAGCCTCAACAAGAAGTGGTGCCTGTCTTGGACGCGGCTTCGGTGGGACATGAAATTCATGGGTATCTGGCACCCCCTTATAGAGATTAAGAAGTGTGTCCTCCTATGGCAAATTCTTCATCGAGGAATTTGGACCAACCATAAGGCTAGCAAACAGTGTGGGATCCCTCCTTGGTGCAAACGCTGCCACCGGGCTATCGAAGATGTCCCACACATCTTCCTTACTTGCCCCAACTCCTACAGAATCTGGCAGACGGTTGGAATGAAAATCAGACTTCAAAAACAGCTTAGTTGGAAACAAGTCCTTTTGGGAGAAGCGATCGGCTACTCTGCGACACTCTGGAACGCCATCAGAGGGGAAGTCCTCTGGAAAATTTGGCGGGAGAGGTGTGCTCTCAACTTCGGTGATCCCCCCAGGGAGTGGTCGATTGAGAAATCACTATTCCTCCTTGGCAAAAGGATTGTTAACAGTAAGAAATCCCCCCCCTTCAGGCACCATCAAGTCCTCCTTTTGATCAACAACAAGCTCAAACCCAAGTGGGCCCCGCATGAGGGCGATGAGAAGGTGATTAACCTTCTCTGTAATGCAACCTAGGATTCAATCAAGCTTCCCCTGCTATGTAGGATTTGGGGGGTCCCGTGGGCACTAGTCCCCTTCTATTGTACCTTTGTTTCTTAATTTAATTCAAGTCCGGGAGAGTAGGCTATTGCCGAACTTCCTTTATATTAAAAAAAAGTAATAACTTATGATTTCCTCAAGCGTTCAACGTTGTCTCTCTTCTCTGAGATCATGTACAGGAGGTTTCAATTGTACAATAAATAACTGGATATCGAATGTTCACTCCTCTACGTCAGAATACTTACTATACTCGTTAATAACATCTATTTTAGGTTACCTAAATGTTACAGTCTGATGTTAAAAAATATGGATCTATAAATATATGAAGATAAATATGAATGTCCTAGAAGCTGAAAAATGGATCTATAAATATATGAACATAAATATGAATGTTTTAGAAGTTGACTTGCTATCCGAAGTATACTACACGACCTTATACTAATGGACAAAACGTACTTTAACGTTATTCTATCTGCATAATGGATTATGAAGTTTCAAATTCATATCTTCTTGTCAGAAAAGATGGCCGTTAGAGTAATTAAATTTCCTACTTTCTGAACTATAGAACAGCACATACGTCTAGATGTAGACATAATGGACAATCATGAATTACTTGTAGAAAGAGTTACTTTCGTACTTCAACTCTTACCGAATTAAAATCATCGTCACATGGTCATGTGTTTTATCATTTCCTGTAATGCACAAATTGGAATTTTCCCTATAGATCAATGCATCTCCTAGGTAGATATAGTATCTGTGTGATATCACTCTTTAGCTTGCTTCCTTGCAGCTATCCAGAACTTTAAATTATAGAGCACGTAAATATTTATTAAGCTCTCTTTGCATACAATGGCTGCATATAGTCGTTAAGTGATATTCGCCAAATAACAAGTCAGCTCAAGCAAACTAAAAATGCAAGAAAATAATACGGCTCAGGAATAAGCATATCTACTAAAGTTTGCGCACTCCCTTCGTATTTAATGATGTGTTTATGAGAGGATCAAATTAATTTATTTTCTATCAAATGGGAACTAACATTGTACGAAACTGGATTTTGAAGCCGAAACGGCGTTTCGACATTTTTAGGAAATAACTATCATATAAAATATACTGACTCAAAATGTTTTACTTATGTCGTTAGTTGATTATGTCAACCTCACAAAGTTCACATAAGAGATTTATGTTTTTTGATAGGACATCATTAACAAACAATAACGACATACCAAACGTATCACACACTTAGACGCTCATAGCTTGCCATCATTGACATGTGGATGGAATACATTTGAATGTGGCAACTAAGGAAACTTGATTAGAATCTCTGTTTACATTTCTCTCTTTACATTGCGCCTACCTTAATAATGAAGGTATTTTCATTAACAAACACTCTATTTTCTGAGATCGGATACAAGAAATTCTGTTTTTCAAATAAAAACTATATACCGAAAGGTCACTCGTCCATGTAAGCTAACAAAAACTTTATACTCTCACATTAGATACGGGTCACGATTTATATTGAAGCTTGCACAGTCCACTGATATTTAGTTGATGTTTATGAGAGGCACAAGCGAATTTAGGTCCTATCAGTGCTGAGCCATTGTTCCAGGAAACGCGGATTCTGAAACAGCAAACGGGATCTCCACATATTAGCATAAAGGCCACCTTTCTTCGCAGGTTGGAAACGATGACCAAATAATTATCGTATGACTTATACCGACTGAAGATAAAATTTGTATCTAAGTTCTTCATTGATTACCTCAACCTCACATAATTCACATAGCTTCTCGGCATACTAACCAAGTGCTCTCTCCCCCCCCTCTCTCTCTCTCTCTGTCTGAAGAAATGTGATGATAAACAAAACATGCACACTATTTTCTTCCACGTCTTTTCTCAGTTGATTCATCTACCAGACCATAAGTTTCAGTTTTATATCACTCATTTTCCATAGCTTATTGAAAATCATTATAGAACTCAAGTGGGTCCATTCATTCCACCTATATGGATCGCCAGATTAGATAATCCTAAAATTATCACAAAAATCCAGGATTTATGAGAATATATGGAACCTCTTCTTTTGCTCTTGATATAGATCATGGAAAACAAAATCACATAAAATCCTCTCTAATTCATTATATTATGATATTATTCACTTATTAATCTATTTAATTGGATTACTAGATCATCTTGAAAAGCTATTTCAAGATTTTTAGCTGTGATATCAAAAAGAAATTCAACCTACCTTTAAGATGAGACTGAACATTTTAGATTTATAGAGCTTGAAGTAGAGATCAGTTGCTCTTCTACTCTGGGGAAACCCATTAGGAGGGAAGTGCTCTGCAACAACTAGGAGAAAAGATGTGTAATCAACATCGACAAACTTATTATTAAGTGGTCATAGAGAAGTTCTTTGTTAGTTTACATAGAAATACCTCACTTGAACACTAGTTTTGTACCAAAATAGGACACTATATTGTCATTTTTCCCAACAAATTAAGAAAAATCACACATAATAATAAAATACAATTTTGGATAAACCTTAAAGCCCCATAAAGGCGTATACTTAGAGGCTGCATAACAAATATATTTTAAAAGCATATGCTTTTTTGACAACTCAAAATTGAATATGGTTAAACTACACTTTCTTTCTATAGAATTACATATGAGTAGAATGAAATATCTCATAGAAATACATTTTCTCATGTTTGAATAATTTTTTTAATTTTAATTTTAATTCATATTATCATCTAAGACAAGTCTTATAAATTGAAAACAAAAACTATTTTTATTATAAGAAATTCACTACAATATAGGATGCTCCTTGTATAGTTATACATTGTAGGAGTCTTTTATATGATATTGATGCATAAACACACTAGAGGGCTATTTTGGTTATCCCAAAAACCATCATATAGTATCATACATATTACTACATGTGTTTGAACAAATAACTTTTGTGACTATCTCGCATACCACTAACAATATCAATATCTCATTGAATAGCCATATTCCACTCTCTCAAGAGTAAATTTTCTCATAGAAAAATAGTTTTTTCTCAATCCTATAAGGAATATAATATCAATAAAAATAATTCTATAAACATTATAAAGACATTTATAGAGAAAAAACCAGGATATTTACTTTAATCATGTAGCATATGTGATCTCTGCTCATCAAATGAACTTTTCTTAGCATACAAAATAAAAGTATTATTTAACTTGAAGAAGGAACATAGAAATTTGACTCCTAAGATTGTCATGAAATATTTGTAGCTTAAGGATTATCAGATAGTATTTTGATAATAAAAAATAGTTCATATTCATACCATCACTTTCAAAAATTTTTAATAGATGCTAACACTTTCATGACACAAGCAATTAATTTTATAACATAAACCTAGTTAGAATCATTACATATCTCCGATTATATATGGAAAAGTGTTTATATAAGTAAAATAAGAGATTTTATGGCATCAGCAACAATGCGATTGCAAGATCGTGATTTTAATAAAAAATCATCATTACCAAGCATCACAATAAGTATTGCATCAATACTGAAATTAGCATCATATAATTTTTTAATAAATCTTATTGCTTCTATCCTTTAATGAAAACTATATTTTTTTTAGAAATATTCAACCTTTATGCTAACATACATCGTAGTTACATTAATAAATGATTTATTCTAGTAATCTAGAAAGTTCATCAAATACTCCATCTTTTTCAGGACACTAAAGTGTCGAAGGAGACTAAAGTGTCGAAGGAGACTAAAGTGTCCAAATACAATAGTAGTGTTAAATATGATAGGGTATTGTTCTTAAGAACAAGAAGCTCAAAATTAAGTGTATCCCTCATGACCAAAAGAAAATATAAAGAGATATTCTTTTTAACTGTCACTAATATTATTGTATCTTTTCCTTGTTTTATAATTTAAAGGACTTTTGTTTAAAAATAAATCGAAAAAATGTTCAAGAATAAGGTCACATCATAGGAGACTTACATGAGTGTGTTTGATTATCGTCATGGAGGTAAAGAATTGGGCATAATCCTTCAATGTTTAATCCTATAGAATGATATCACATTTTCCAACGATTTTTATCATGTTAAGTAACTTTGGGTCTTATTGTAAGATGTGAAAGAATCCTACATTAAGGGAACCAATTGAATGCTTTGCGGAAACTATGGAAATTAGAGCTAAAGGCTTCAAGCTATAGCCTCAAATTTTATATTCAAATCTAGGGATGGGGTTGAAAAGTAGACTTCTTTGATATAAAAAAACCTCCCATCAATTATGAAATCTCACTCTTATAACATTAAGTTCTAAACTAGACTAAACTTTTTCAATAATAAATCTCTAAAAAAAACTAAGGATGTAGCAAAAATGTCATTCAATGTCTAGCAATGTTGGACAACAACTCTTCAAATGGTAATTTAATTATTCCCATAACGTCTGATGTTTATAAATTCTTTTGAAGGTCCCAATATACAAAAAATTACAAATGATGAGAAGTTCTCTAAATAATATTTGTTTTCCTCACAAGGCTCATTAAATTATAATTCAAGAAATAACTAAGGAAAAGGGCATTAGAGAAAGTTAAAAAACATGTTTGAAGCTTTTTCATCCCTTTCATGGGGTATTCACTCATTTTCAAACTTGGTTTTTTCTACAATAGACACCCTATGGTTTTCTAAAGGGTTGAGTTCATAGAGTCACAAATTCTTCTACCTAGGTATTCTATGGATTTCTAAATGGATGATTCTCTTGGAGGTTGATCGAAATTAGTCCTACTTTTTCCTTCCAAATCTTCCACTACGGTACTCCAAATCTATTTAATAGTACGATTTATTGAATTACTCCTTAATGTGAACTTTAGTAAACAGAAAAGAAACATTTATATGAATGCTCTCTGTCTCTCTTTGATTCTCTAGAGCTCTGCCCTTTCTTTGTTGCACTTTGGTGTTTTTTTTTCTAAAGACAGAGATAAAAAACGTATTTCTATGATTAGGAGTGAGGATATATAATATATTTTTCATTCCTAAAAATTTAACTATTCTCTTTTTCCTACGCTTTTTTTTAATAATTAAAGTAATTGTGAATTTAAACTTATAAATATCTTCTTTAATCTTTCTTTGAACATGTTTCTTTATAAGTGTAGTGACCTTAATATTTTTGCATAGATGCATGCATTATATGTAACCTTTGAGAGAAAATCTATGGTTCTGCACCTTTTTGGACTTTGTATGACCTAGAAAATACATCTACATTGTAAGGAGAGAAAATGAATCCTAGATGAACTTTTAAAAGTAGCACGTGGTGAGTGCTAGACAAAGTAGAAGAGGGTGTTGGCTAAATTATATAGCCTATAGGAAACTACACTAAAGCGGATAGGGGATATACTTCTCCTCTATTTAACGCGTTGCCTTTAGAGAGAAACATAATTCTACAAGCAATTTGGGCCCAAAAAGTCTTTCTTTTCTTTTAAAGTAAAAATTGCATCATAACACCTAAGAATGAATCCCCCACCCCTCGTTGTTTTACGATCAAAAGTTCTCTGTTTTATCTACAAATCAAACTCCATGATTGTTTTGAGCAAAACAAATGGCTTTTTTCAATACGACATAAAAAAGAGTTATTTTGCTCCTGAAATCACATTTTCATATCCACATCTCAAAAACATATATTTGTGTACTAGCTTCTCTCAATTGCACACAATTGAAGCTCTTGTGTATGTATTCCAAGCTATGTGCATCTTGGAGTTGAAATTCTTGTTGTAGCTTAAAGACCTTGAAATTCAATGGCAACATCTAAATCTTGTAAGAGACCAAAAGATGAACTTCTCACATTATGATGCCATAATATTAGAGTCATTTATGGACAATGGCTAATAGGTGAGTACTCAAAAGGTGCATGGGTGTACCTGTAGACCTCCAAAGTTGGGCCTCATCAAGTTAGAGATTTTGGAAACTTGGATATTCATTGGAGGGGAACAATACTTGGCTTCAAAAAGCACAAAGATAATCAGATAGTTGCTGTTGTGCTAAATGTTTTCACAATTATGGGTATGAAACTCAAAAATACTTTTGTAATAAAATATCCTCTCAACTATAAGTACCACTTTACAATATGGTGTCGTTTATAACGTTGAATGTATATTTGACCTCTCCACATATGATTTTTATTGTTAAAAGAAATTGTCTACTTCTATAAATGAGTAACCCCTTCATAGTCTTAGAGATACTTTCCAAGCATTGCATGTAGATTTCTTTGTTCCATTGTATGTTGTAACCTCTATAGAGAGTGTTTTTCAAAGCTTAGAGAGATTTGAAGTAGATTTTCTTTTTGAATTGGAGCGAAAACAAAATTATAGATGGTCCATATCATCATTGAATCAGAATTTGGTAATGGATATATGTAGCTCTTTGAAATTAATAGAATGGCCTAGATGTCTAGGTCTACACTAGTGTTTTCGCATGCACTGTTTTGTATATTTGTTTCAAGAATTCACATTTCAAGATATTTCTATAATTTTCATGTGTATATATATAACATATTAGAACATGGAAACTCTAATAGGTGAAAAATGGGATTTGATAGAAGGAATTACAAAAACGAACATAGGCCTTTGTAAAATAGCTGCAAGAAGTATAGGATTGTGATATTTCAAACATCATACGTCATTGTAAATTAGATTCTTGAATGATAAATAGATGTGAAAAATTATTAATGCATACCAATATAGAGAACCTTGGCTAATGTGAGGGAGCATTTGGTGATTATTGGATTTGAGGGATAACTAAATCCAAATTTGGAATGCAATGGCATTGGGTGAGAAAGTTCTTGTGCTTTTTTATTAGTAATGTGATTACCTTTTGTTTTTTATTTATAACTTTGTTTTGTTTCGAATTGTCTATAGGGTAGAAGGATCCAAGAAGATAAAAGAAAAGTTCTTTGTATATTGGAGTAAAATAAAAGTAAATACTCATTTTCACAGCTAGTTTACAACCTAGTGATTGTACTGTAGATTGTCACTTTTTTATCCTAGTTCTTCGTCTTAATGGTTTTTCTCTACACTTGTGAGAAAAAATATTTCATAAATAGTGAGTGTGATGACCAGCTCTCTTACAATCTACTAAAAACCCAATGTATCAATACTCTTTCCAAAGATGGTTGTTGCTTGGATCTATCTAAAACTGATCCATACTTCTAGGATTCATTTTGAATTTTCAATCAAAATATGGTTGTGGCATTTGGCTGCCAATACATCTTTGAGATTCTCGCTAAAGTTCTTCTTTACTTTTGCAAAAATGTAGTAGTATCTGAAATTAACCTTAGAACTCCATAAATTAATACAATGATATGTATGAGATAATGCCTTAAGTTTCTTGTGATGCGCTAATGCACAAGGACAAGCACTTAGGCTTCTTTCACCCACCAACAACTCTTCCTCAAGTCCAAGATGATTGAGTCTTTAAGCCATTGATATTTCTTAATCTCCAATCATAACTTTGAGTTTGCTTAGCTTCACTCCATCCAAGGTTTTGGTCATCATGTCTCCACATTGTTTTTATTTTTAAATGGAGGTTCAATCGAAGCTTGCTCCCCCGGAATTTAAGTTTGAAATTGCAACTGTACAAGTGAATGGGCATAGTACCTGTGGGACCCCCCGTATCCCACAAAGCAGTGGTTAGAAAAAGAGACATGGTTACAATTGAAGGAAACATGGTTACAACTAGTTTTAACTAGCCTAAGCCATAACATGTCGAGCCCGAGACTTGAACCATGGACCTCCGCCTCAAGAGGCCAGAGCTCAACCAACTGCCCTACAAGATGTGGACATGTCTCCACATTGTTGTTTAGTCGATACATATGAGCATTCCATTTCCTTGCTTATAATCTTTTCCATAACATAATGATGATGGAGCTTTTTATGTTTTGTCATAGCATGATAAATAGTATTAGATGCAAGATGTGAAGTGATTATGTTGTCTTGAAAATATGAGGAATGGATAACTTCACACCCAAAACTAAGTATAATTTCTTCATCCATATGGCTTCTTGAGTTTCATTTACCAAACCTCAATATTCAGCTTAGGCGATGATAGAAAAATAGTGGGATTTGTTGGAGGATCATACATACCCACACTGATAGAAAAATAGTGGGATTTGTTGGAGGATCATACATACACACACTCAGAGAGGATACAAAAAAAGAAAATATACAAAAATAGAGATATGTAGTAGAGTGAATAGTAGAGATGATTGGATACTGTCTCGTCTCATGCACTATCTCTGATGAGTTTCAAACCGCATGTATTTGAATGGTTTTTATTACATAAAAACTAGAGCTTACAATGAGGGTGAAACCTTGAAAAGTAGGAATAAACGTAAAATTTTCTCTCTTTTACGGAAAGCCATTCTTTTTATTTACATAAATTATGATCTATAGGGATCCCTACCCTAACTACTATTTTTACCTTTTTTTCTAGAAGGAACCGTCTATGTGGGTCGTTATTTATAAAATATGTATAGAATATACTTATACATGTCTAGATATATCCAAAATGTTTATGGCTATCCACACGATGAAGAACCTTTAGCTACTATATCCAAACACAAAACACATTAATAATTGAAAAAATTAAACTCTAAAATTCAACATTCCATAAGTTATAACATGCACTCAAAAAAGCAACTCACCTCAGTCAATATGAATAAAATAGAAATGGATGGCCAGTCACATGTTACATCACTAAACAACATAAGCATGTTCTATGTAGAAACACATGCATGGTAATGTATTTGGAGTAGTAACATTATATACACATGCATACACACACATACACATACACACATACACATACACACACATACATACATACACATGTACATACACACACATAGACACACATATAGACACACACAAACACACACATAAACATACACAAACAAAAAATACACAAACAAAAAATACACAAACAAAACATACACAAAAAAGTACATACACACACATAGACACACACATAAACACATACACACACATGTACATACACAAAAGTAGACACACACACATGCATATATACATACACATACATATAGTCACATGCATACATACACACAAATGCATACCCAAGTACATTCATACATACATACACACACATACACATACACACACATATGCATACACACACATACACATAAACACACACATAAAGTCACATACACATATAAATATACACATACATACACACACATAGACATACATAGACATATATAAACACATAAACATACATATATACACATGTATTCACATATACATAAACATACATTGACACACACAAATACACTCACATGCATACATACTCACACATACATACATACACACATGCATACATACATATGCACGTGCATAATCACACATATAGATACAAAAGCATACATATACACAGATTCACATATACACACACATAAACACAAACACATACATACACATATACATACACACATATAGACACACACACAGTCAAGTACATACATACAGAGACATGCATCCATACACACATATGTATACATACATGCATAAATGCATACACCCACATACACATATAGACACATATCATACATATATACATACATACAGATATACATACACAAGTAGACTCATACAAATGACACATACACATGCAACCACAAATATACATGCATATACATACACACACATAGAAAATCAAAATCAAAATCTTCTTCTTTGGCTTCTTCTTTGATACATCAGAAGAGTCTTTACCTTTTGCATTTGCTGAAAAAGCAGCATCACTTGTGCTTTGCCAATTCCTCAACCGCATCTCTTCTTCTAAAAGCATAGCACAAAACTCTTCAAATGTGAGGGGAGTTGGTCTTACCTGAGTGTTAAGGGCTGTAACTAATCCATCATACTTTGTTGGAAGAACACGTACACATCTTCGAGCCAGCTCTTGTGGTGTTATAACAACACCAACTGCAGCCAATTGGTCTTGAAGATGTTTTATCCGTTTGATAAAATCTTCAGCCTTTTCAAAATGAGAATGCTTTTCATTTGCCAATTGATTTTCTTAATTTTGTATCCTAGTGTGGTTCTTGGTCTCATATTGTCGAGCCAATATGCCCCAAGCCTCATGTGCTTTAGTAGTATGTTGAACTAAAGTAAGCATAGAATCACTTACACTAGTGACAATTGCACATAATGCATCAACATTCCGCCTCTTCCAAGCTCGTAGAAGATCTAGATCTGGCTGAATCATCAATCTTGAATTAGCTGGATCTTAAGCTGGTATAGGCTCTAGATCCAATCCCATCGGTCCCATGACAGTGTCAAGTAATTCCTAGGAGTCCAAAATTGAAGAAATTATGAACTTCTAGAGTGTATAGTTGGATCCATCTTGCTTCCCTTCAGTGAATGCAGGTGGACGAATTTGAATAGGTGCAACATTAACATTAGGTGAAGCACCAAGACCAGTGTTCGAGGACGAAGCCGTCGTGTAATCATTCGAATAATCTGTTGATATTCTAGTCTGCTAGTAGGCTAAAATAATGATACTTCTCAAGCTATTCGAACCTTATCGCTCTGATACCATGTAAGACAATAGTTATGCAATATAACACAGCAGCAGTAGCAGAGACGATAACAGATATAAGAGAATCTCAACAATTTTCTACTAACACCAAGTACAAAGATGATGGCGTTGTCCACCCGTGCGCTCTCAAGGTAGAGCTTAAATGGCGATCTAGACAAATCTAGCTAGGGAGATACAAGGCAGAGGTATGCTGGCTCAACTTGATGTCTTAGGTAGTGCAGAAGTCATGTATATATAGGATCATGGGTGGCCTTCTATGGACGGCTATACATGGGCGGTAGAGCGTGGGTGGCCATCCCCCACGTAATTATCATACACGGCTTAGACCGGTTGAACGGAACTAACAAATATAAATGATTTCTCACATTGACACGGAATATTCTATGGAATATTTTGTTTACCATCGCACCGCGGGCCTTGCCCCCAGACCCCCATGAGGGGGCCGGTTGGCCCCCTAGGACCCCCCAGTGAGGGGGCCCATTGGCCCCCTTGGACCCCCTTGGCTTCTTCCTTGATACATCAGAAGAGCCTTTACCTTTTGCATTTACTGAAAAAGCAGCATCACTTGTGCTTTGCGGATTCCTCAAGCACATCTTTTCTTCTAAAAGCATAGCACAAAACTCTTCAAATGTGAGGGGAGTTGGTCTTACCTGAGTGTAAAGGACTCTTACTAATCCATCATACTTTGCTGGAAGAACACGTACACATCTTCGAGCTTATAACAACACCAACTGCAGCCAATTGGTCTTGAAGATGTTTTATCCGTTTGATAAAATATTCAGCCTTTTCAGAATCAGAATGCTTTTCATTTGCCAAATGATTTTCTAGATTCTATATCCTAATGTGGTTCTTGGTCTCATATTGTGGAGCCAATATGCCCCAAGCCTCATGTGCTTTAGTAGCATGTTGAACTAAATTAAGCACAGAATCACTTGCACTAGTGATAATTGCACATAATGCATCAACATTCTGCCTCTTCCAAGATCGTAGAAGATCTGGATCCGGTTGAATCATCAATCTTGAACTAGCTGGATCTTCAATTGGTATAGGCTCTGGATCCTATCCCATCGGTCCCATGACAGTGTCAAGTAATTCATAGGAGTCCAAAATTGCAGAAATTTTGAACTTCCAGAGTGTATAGTTGGATCCATCCAACTTCCCTTCAGTGAATGCAGGTGGACCAATTCGAATAGGTGCAGCATTAACATTACCTGAAGCACCAAGACTCGTGTTCGAGGACGAAGCCATCATGTAATCACTCGAATAATCTATTGATATTCTAATCTGCTAGTAGGCTAAAATAGTGATACTTCTCAAGCTATTCGAACCTTACGGCTCTGATACCATGTAAGAAAATAGTTATGCAATATAACACAAGAGCAGTAGTAGAGAAGATAAGAGATATAGGAGAATCTCAATAATTTTCTACTAATAGCAAGTACAAAGATGATGGCCTTGTCCACCTGTGCGCTCTCAAGGTAGAGCTTAAATGGCGATCTAGACAACTCTAGATAGGGAGATACAAGGTAGAGGTATGCTGGCTCAACTTGATGTCTGAGGTAGTGGAGAAGTCATGTATATATAGGATCATGGGTGGCCTTCCGTGGATGGCTATACATGGGCGGTAGAGCGTGGGCAGCCACCGCCCGCGTAATTATCATACACGGCTTAGACTAGTTGAACCGACCTAACAAATATAAATGATTTTTGACTCTGACAGGGAATATTCTATGCAATATTCTGTTTACGGTTGCGTCGGGGGCGTTGCCCCCGAACCCCCACCAGGGGGCCTACTGGCCCCCTGGGATCCCCTTGGTCAAATGAAACCATTGCATAAGGGATGTGCATGCATTGTATATTGGACCCTCTCAACCCCCACATATGGGATATGCTTGAGCATTGCATATTTGACACATTTTATGGACGCATACTTTTTACCATCACATTTGTGACGCTAAAAATTATCGCATATGTGATGCTCCAAATGTGTTGCATATGGGATTCTTGCATATGTAATGCCTAAGTTAACGTCACTAATATCCATGGAAGTAGCATCAAGTGTAGCGTCATTTGAAGGATGAGGCAGGCTCGATGTTCAACCAATGAAATCTGCAATCACAAAGTGACCAAATTGTCTTGTGTCAATGATTAGTGTCTGTAAGGATTTGAACTCACAACCTCTTGGTTAGGAATGTGATGGGCTAAGCAGTTGCCCCAAAAGCCATGGTTGAGGATTACTTCCTAATCCTCTCTCTTAGGGTGTATTTCAACCGTCTCCTATCTGTCATGTGTGTGGTTCAACCATCTCCAACCTATCACTTTATTACATTCTTCCCCCCTTTTGTCAATCATTCTCCTCAATGATCTGCTCTTGTATCCCTCTAGCCTCGATGATCAGCCCCTTGAATTGATGTCGTCAACCTCACATAGTTTCTTGAACCTTGTTGGCAACCTTGGTCTCTTGAACCCTTGCTCTCAACCTTGGTTTCTTGAACCTTCATGTTTGCAACCTTGGTGTCTTGAGCCCTTGTTCTCAACCTCAGTCCTGAACCTTGTTCTTATCCATGTTTGGTATCTTGACCCCTCAATCAAGTGCCACCCAAGGATTCCCAAGGACTTCCCATTCCCAAGCTAGCTCAGTAGATTTGGAAAGTCATTCCGAGAGCTCTAAATGGTATCTTATATGCCTCAATCCGACCTACGGATTGAGAGATACACTTGATTCTTTGTTGGGCTAACTTGTGAAAGCGACGTGTGCAACTTTGTACCCTTTCATATAGAGGATGCCCAAGTGCCTTTTTTAGAGTCCATTAGGTCAATCCACCTTTCTCAAGCCTACTTCGTAGGCTCTGATACCAATGTAAGGATTTGAACTCACAACCTCTTGGTTAGGAATGTGATGGGCTAACCACTTGCCCCAAAAGCCACGGTTGAGGATTACTTCCTAATCATCTCTCTTAGGGTGTAGTTCAACCTTCTCCAATCTTTCAAGGTGTGTGCTTCAACCATCTCCAACCTATCACTTTATTACAGTGTCTCCCTTTATTCCTTGTCGTGGCACATAATCTAGACATGGAAAAAATGAATACATGGAGTTCTTTGGACTCCCTTCCCTTTAAGACCATCCTGTGTACGTACTTTCATATCATAGAAGTTCAATCTATTAGATGGGAATAAAGAGGATCATGTTGATGGTTTTGGGAAAGATCTGTGGGACCAATTGAGGCTCTCCCATGATTTTCTAAGAATTCATAGATGAGCATGGCTTCCCTTGATCATACCTCCAGTTGGGGACTGCTTTACATAAAGGAAGACTTGATAGATGCTATAGTACACAAAATATCATTACGAAACCTTGTTCCTCATCCTTCTACAAATATGTGGACTTCTTTTTGTCTCATCACTCTCCTCTTTTCCTCACTTTGAGACCATGATTAGTACATAAAAAAGCTCCTTGGTTTCATGTGGATCCTTGGACCCTCTCCCTCCCTCTTACTTAGCAGATGTTCACCATGATCTAGATCAAGGTGTTCATCACCCATAACTCTTTATCCAAGTGTTGAAAGTGAGCTTTCAAGATGACACAATATCTACTACATAAGATTCAAAAGCAAGTTCAAAGAATTTGAATAGCGAGAGGGGAAAATCTTTCTTATTGCTCTGATGTCTAATACACATAGACATATACATACACACATACACTGACATATACACATATAAATACACATGCATAGAGAGACATATGCATACACATATACACAGATATACATACACACAGACATACATTAATACACATACAAACACATATACATACACACACACACATATATTCACACACACACACATACACATACACAAACATATACATGCATAGATAGAGACACACATACACATATACAAACACACATATATACATTCTTATGCATACAAAATGCATGTATACACGTGCATATGCATACATACATTCACACATGCATACACACATACACAAAAAATATGTATACACATATATGCATACACACGCACATTCTTGCACACATACAAAAATACACAAACATAAAGTCAAATACAGACATATCCATACACATGCATACACATATATACATACACACACACATACAAACATACACATATACACACTTATACATACACACACATCAACACACACACATATACATACACAAACATAGACACACACACATACACATAAATGCACATAGAATTGTGTGCATAGATAGACACACACATAGACACACACATATGCATACATGCATACAAATGCATACCCATGCATATGCATGCATATACACATATACATACACATACACATTCATACAAACATATATACATATTTACACATACATACATATACACGCACACATATACACATACACATACATGCACATATACATACAAACACATACACACACATGTACCTAAAAACTGATGGACACACACACACACATACACACATAAACACATACACATAGATACACTCACATGCATATATATACATACATGCTTACACATAAATATGCATACAGACATAGACACATGCATACAAACATAGTTTTGCATACATACATACACATGCATATTCATACACATATACACACACTTACATACACACACATACACATATACACACACATACACTCACAAACACACATAGAGATTTCTACAAGGTACACTCATGAGAAAAATGGAGTGGTAGAAAGAAGGAATAGGAAAACTTTTGAAGCTGCAAGGACTACGCTAAATGAGAAACACTTACCTAATTACTTATGGGCTGAGGCTGTATCCACAGCCACTTATTTGATTCAAAGATTACCTTCAAAATCGATTTATGGCATGACACCATATGAGGCTTGGAAAGGAAGAAGACCAAGTTTGGATCATTGTGGGATTTTTTGATGTATTGCTTATGCTCATGTTCCGTCATAGGTCAGAGGGAAGATGGATCCCAAAGCAGAAAGGTGTGCATTCATTGGATATGACAACAATCAAAAGGGCAACAGATTATACAACCCAACAACCAAAGAATTCTTGGTGAGTAGAGATGTAGTAATTGATGAGAATAGTTCTTGGTATGAAGATTCATGTAGAAAGGTCTACCTACCTTATGATCTTGAAGAAGATTTTGCAAACCTTGTTAAGGATAATTCTTCTAAAGCTGAAGAGCAGCATATTTCAGAAGATGATGAAGCAACTCCTTATGAAAAACTCAAAATGTGGAAGTCTAAAGGTAAAGCAAAAGTACGGGAACTTGGACAAGAGGCTGAACCATCACACCATGGCCTAAGAAGGTCCATGAGGGAGAATAGAAAACTTGAAAGGTATGGGTTTGATACTTCTCTAGTCACTAAACATTCAATCTATCTAGCACAGGACATAAATCAAGAGGAACCTGTTAGCGGCCATCGGATTGGAAGTTATATAACTGAATCTTGCTCGCACGAGCAAAAACTTGTTACAGACAGTTTGTAAAAGTTATATAAATCAAAGAAAGATGCGCCAGTGACGGTTCCGTGGTGGATCACCAGACTACCTGTTTGGGTGACTAAGCGGGCGTTACTATAGTGTTTGATTGCATAATTTCAAGTATTCTGAGTTTATGTTCGCCTCTTGTCTTGTCTGTCGTCGACATTTGTTCTGTTTGATTAACTTTATAGATGATCGGGAAGATCACCAGACTGTCTTTCTAGGTGGTTAAGTGAACGTTACTGTGTTGTTGTGGAGCATTCCTGAGTATATTGCTCTTGTTCCTATTTTGTTATCTATCGATACCTGTTTGTTGGTGAGTTTCATAGTTGTTCAAAAGATTATCCGACTGTGGTCTGAGCGAGTTATTCTATGGAGTTTCTATAGTATTGTGCAACTAAGTAGGTGTATCGTGGTGTTGAATCTTCTAGTAATACACCGTGACGTGCTGAGGCAGTCTGTGTGGTCGTGGTCGTGTGTCTAGGATACAGATATGTACTGTATTGCCTTCAGTATTGAGATCTGTCCTCCTATGGTAAAAATTAAGCTACAGTAAGGATTTCTTGGGTTGCGTACTGAACCTTCAGTATGGGGTATCTGAATACCTGGATTCTCTGTGACTTCGGACATTGGTCGAATTGTGGTATCCATTGGGTAAAGGTTGACGATTACTCTTGTTTCTGATATTGTCAGTAAGTTGGGTGCATATGCAACATAGTATCTTAGCGTATTCGGTACATGTGGCTGAGCTAAGCCGTGAACGGGAATATCTAATTACAATAGAATCTGATAGAGCACTCAGTATCAGTATATTGCTATGTGTAAGTGGTTAGTTTGGGAACTAAGTATAGGGCCTCTGTCTAACAGACCCCTTCCACTCCCAAGAACCTAAGAATCACTTAAACGCACTTCTAACAGTTAGAAGTACAACGTTTAACACTGGCACCGTCTGTGGGAAGATGGCAACAGATCAAATTGTTGCAAACCAGTTGCAAAAACATGACTGTAAATTTTTAATCGTCAGTAATAGTACGCGATTCGTACAAAAAGATGTTACATGCCGGTTACTCGATCCGATGAAATGATCCAAAGAACCGCCAGCCTGGGGTACTTAATTTGCTAAGAACGACTCCGGGAGGTAGAAGTACAACTAGGTCTAACCCAGTTGTCAAGAAAGTTAAGAACGTTAGTAGTGATTCCGGTCATATTCCAGTGGAATGTGTTACGCCTCTGGTAAATTCCGGTACTATTTCGGCACAATCTGTTGAAGATATAGTAACTCCATAATCTACTAGGACGCAGCCTGAAGTTAGTTTAACAACATTGGGTAAAGATTCAAATTTGTTTACGACTAGAAACACCTTAGCCAAAGAAATTAGTGAAGGCGAAAAAGCACCTTGTTTTGGTGAAGATTCGACACATTCTGGTGATATTTCGGTAAGAATTGCTGAAAGATCGTAGTTCTCCGGCGACGGTTTACCATTTCTTGGTGAATCTTCAGCCCAATCACCGCTATTGGGAGTAAGCCTCCCTACATTTGACATCAAGAAGGAAGGTAGCTTGTTTGAAACCGAGATTCGAAACATACTGAACAAGATTATCGACTCAGAAAGTGCACAGGCCGATGACACAGATTTCGATAGTTCAGATATTCAGGCCCGGGATACAGAAGATATTCACAATACAACCATCAGAGCCATGAATGGGCAACAACAACAGCAGCAACAACAACAACTATGCCCACCAAGGCCGACTCCAACATGAGTAACGTACACCAAATTTGGTGGATTCCGAGGAGATGACCCGGATGCTCATGTACGCACATTTGAGATAAGTTACGCAGTGCTCAACCATCCACCTGATCCGGCGTATAAGGCTATTGTTTTCCAATCGACATTGGTTAACAAAGCAGCTAGATGGCTTACAGAATATGATATTAACCATTTCCGCACCTATGAAGCAGTAAGGGATGCCTTTTTGCAGAGATTCAGGCTAAAGAAGAATCGAGCCGAAATTTTTGAGTACCTGCAAAACAATAGACAAAAGATAAATCAAACAGTACAGGAATACGCCACTCTATTCAGGACTCATTTGAGGCAGTTACCATCGGTACATGCCAACCTACCGGATGACGTTATTACTCAATGGTTTATCAATGGATTGACTCCATAACTTAAACAGATTATGATCATACATTGTGTAGGAGCTATGACGCTAGATGTAGTGATTGCAATGGCTTTGCAGCTGGAAAACAAGGTTGGAGGAAGATCTGGAGTGGTTAAAAGCAAATAGAAATATCACTGAAGACCCGACCAGACAGATGTACTTCACTACATGCAAGAATTCAGGCCATACTAGTGCCACTTGTGCACTTAATCAGTTGTTTTGTGCTATCTGCAACACTATCGGACACACCACCAAAAACTGCGTATATAATGCCAAAGTATAGGGACGAGCAACTGTCAATGCAATTATAGAGGAACCAGGTTAGCCAGCCAATCACTATGTACCTCTGCAAATGAGAAACAACCAGCAACAAGGATATCAAAATTACAGAGGACAGAAAAATAATAACTACAATGCAAACCGCTGGCAGGCCGAACCAGCACCCGAAAATCCCAATGTGCCACCATCGCGCTGTCATTTTTGTGGTGAATTTGGTCACATTAGAAGATTCTGTAAGGATGCAGCTGAGTATGATCAGAGGAAGAAAGAACCTCAAAACCCAATGGCTAATATGGTACAAATCACACTAGTAGAAACGCACGGTGCAGTAATTCAGACCCGATCCGATAAGCAACTGCAACCAGTAGCAGAAATATTTGAACCAGGCATACGTGAACAACAAAGGATGTATGATAAAGCTATTCAATGAACCACCACAGAACCTCCAGTGTTCCCAGATCCTATTCCGATGACCCAGACTCCGTTAACCGAGAAAGGTACACAACAACAGGATTCTAATTCAGCAGCAGGCACATCATCTTCAGCAGGCACATCATCTTCAGAATCTGTAGAAAATACAATCCAATCACAAAAGGCCTGGGGAATTTTATCTAAAGCATCCATCACTCTTCCTCTGGGCCAATTACTTGCACTAGTACCGGAAGTTCGACAACAATTTCAACAACAGTTCAGTCCTGTGCCTTCTTGCATTCCAACAACAGCAACAGTGCAACTGGAACCTGATTCTACGGTCGATCATTCAGTTCCTTTAATTATGGTATGGTATAAAATCATAAAATCACACAAGTACTAATTGATGGAGGATCTGATGTCAACATTGCTACTGCTGCACTATGTAAAAAGTTAGGATGGACCGAAATTGAACCAGTTTAGTTTTTTGTCAGAATGGCCGACCAATCAAGAGTCCATCCCGTAGGACTTGTACGAAATGTACCAATAACTTTACAAGGTACAACATTTAAAATGACCTTTGTCATACTAGAATTACCGGAATCCACCCTTGATTATAATCTCCTTTTCGACGGACCTTGGCTGAAGCACGCTAAGGTGATACAAGATTGGTCTGCACAGGAACTCACTTTCAAAGATAATAAGCGTAAATACGTTGTAAAATAAGATGCTATACAACCTTGCGAGTTGCATGCTAGACCGTATTTTGCAGAACCAGTCCATATTATGCTAGATGGGTTGTCAGATGATGAAGAAGAAGAGTTTCTGAAAAATAACATTGACTTGATCTCCCTAGGAACTGTTGATCTACAATCTATTGTAGATAATTGGAATCCTATAGTTTGTACGGTGATGTCTATAACAGAAAAAGATATGAAAGAAGATAAGGCTAGCATAGATGACCCTGATCTACAACAACTTTTTAAGCGAGCTGAGGATACAGAGAAGCCTCGATAATTCTATGTTCCAGAAGATCAGCTAACCACTTACAATTTAGGTGATGAAGAAAATCCACAACCTGTTAAGATAAAGGAGAGCTTACCGGAATTATTTCAAGCAGATCTAGTCCAACTACTTCGAGAATTTTCTGATGTATTTGCTTGGGATTACAAAGATATGAAGGGTTTGGACCCGCGTATCTATCAACACAGGGTCATGCTGAAGTCGGAAGCAAAACCACTTAAGCAACCCAGCTACCGGATGAATCCAAACTATGCATCACAGGTAAAGGCAGAACTTGATAGACTACTCAAAGTCGGATTCATTGTACCAGTAGAGCATGCTGAATGGATCTCACCAATTGTTATTGTCCCTAAAAAGAATAAGCAGTTACGAATATGTGTAGATTACCGGAAATCGAACACCGCTACAGTGCCTGATCCCTTTCCGCTACCTTTTCTTGACACAATGCTTGATAAAGTAGCAGGACATGAAATGTATTCATTCTTAGATGGGTACAGTGGGTATAATCAAGTTAGAATGGCTGAACAGGATATACCAAAGACCGCCTTCATTACCAACCGGGATGTTTTCACATGTACTATTATGTGGTTTGGATTAAGAAATGCCCCAAGTACGTTCCAAAGGTGTATGCAGGAAATATTTTCTCCTTACCTTACCTCTTTTATGCAAGTATATCTTGATGATTTTTCGATTTTCGGTAAGATGATAGCACACCTGTTCCATTTACGGTGCTGCTTTGAAAAGTGCAGAGAATACAGACTCTGTTTGAATCCAAACAAATCTGTGTTTGCGATTTCATGTGGAAAGCTATTGGTCACATTGTATCTGCACAAGGCATACAGGTGGATCCATATAAAATCACAGCCGTGTTAGAAGCACCTGTACCCACTACACCTAAGGAAGTAATGCGCTTCATGGGCCAAGTAAGATGGCATGATCAACACTTACGGTGGCTGGCTCATTTGGCAATACCACTGAACCGATTGATAACTAAGACTCCTCGACAATTTGACTGGACTCGGACTGTCAAACTGCTTTTGATCGTCTAAAGGGATTACTAACACAGGTTCCAATCTTACAGCCTCCTGACTGGGATCGCCCATTTCATGTATTTGTTGATGCTTCAGATATAGCAATAGGGAGCGTTCTAATGCAACAAAACGATAAGTGGTTCAGACTAGTGTACTATGCAAGTCGAAGATTAGCCCCTACTGAAAAGAATTACTCTGTAACAGAGAGAGAATGTCTAGGTCTAGTATATTCTGTCAAGAAATTCAGACATTATTTGTTGGGCCGTATATTTACTTTTCATGTAGATCATGCTGCACTTGTCTATTTAGTTTGGCAACAGCATCTACGTGGTCGATTAGCACGATGGGTTCTGCTTTTACAAGAGTTTGACTACGAAGTTATTCATCGGCCAAGCAGTTCACATGCCTTAGCAGATTTTCTCTCTCGCTTAGATTCCGGTGAAGCTCCAGTCAGTATAGATGACACAACACCGGCAATTTATGTCTCTGAACTGACTAATGATGAAATTACAGACCCACCTATGCCATCAACATATTATGATCAGATCTTGACCTTCCTCACTGATGGATACCTTCCTACTCAGACTTCTCCTGCAATACGAAGGAAAATTTCAGTTTTCAGTCGTCGATTTCGGTTGATTGCTGGGAAATTATACTATATAGATCACACTGGAGTTTTACTTCCTTGTATTCCACCACATGAAGTTAACTCAGTCATTATCTTGGCTCACTCAATTCCTTTCGGTGGCCATTTTGCTACAGACTTAACACACCGGAAAATCTGCAAAGTGGTCTTTGGTGGCCTACTATGTACAGGGATGTATCACAGTTTGTCAAACAATGTGATAGTTGTCAGAGATCTGGACAGCTCCTGCAACGTCACCTTTTCCCTCTACAACCTGCCTTGCCATTAGAGCCTTTTCAGAAGTGGGGTCTAGATTTCATTGGCCCTATTACACCACCAGCAATCCTCAGTAATAATCGTTATATTTTGACATGTACTGATTATGCTACAAGATGGGCAGAAGCCTGGGCTTTACGGTCTGCCACAGTTGTTGCGGTAGCAAATTGTCTATTGAAAGATGTCTTTCCACGTTTTGGCTTACCGTTGGAACTTGTTACAGATCAAGGCACTCATTTTGTCAACAATTTAATGAAAGTACTCACACATTCGTTTCAGGTCACACATAAATTTAGTTCACCATATTATCCTCGTGCAAATGGTTTGGCTGAGAGTACAAACAAAAATTTGTTGAATATGCTTCGAAAATTCATTTTGGAAACACCGGAAAGATGGGATCAACTGCTACGTGTAGTATTATGGGCATATCGAACTACATACAAGGTAACAACAGGAATAACCCCTTTCAAACTAGCTTATGGATTGGAATCCATAGCACCGATGGAGATAGTTATGCCAAGTTTACGAGTAGCAATCGCTCAAAAATTGCTACCTGAAGAATCACTGTCATTTCGGTTGGATACGCTCAGAGAATTAAACGAGCATCGATGGCACATTTTTTTGACTATGCAGGAAGTACAACTAAGACAAGCTCGAACACATGACGATATCTAAAGACTCCAATTTTTTCGGTGGGACAACTTGTACTCTTTTACAATGCAAAGTCGAATCGCTCTGCTGGCAAATTCAAGTTACGATGGTTTGGTCCCTACCGGATTTCTGAACAAGTGGGCCCAGCAACTTTTCAGTTGACTACGTTGACCGGAATTCCTCTTCCGAAAGTCATCAATGGTTCAAAGCTGCAGCCGTATCAACACACATCTAACCCACACTGAAACGTTTCACTTAGCCGTGTTTTTTGACGTTCTCTTTTCTTTTATTTTCTTTTCTTTTCTTTTTTGGCGTGCTTAATAAAATAAGTCTGTAAATATCCACGTTTTGATACCTAATTATGTCCACAACTGCCCTGCCCTTTCCAACTACTCACGCATGCACACTGAAGTTAAGAATTATCATCTCAATACCGCGCGATGATTAGTCACTCTTGATTGCTCTCCCCTGCAACGCATCTACTTAACCTTCTCTGTTTCGCCAAAAATCGCTATTGTGTTTGTGTGATTTGTGTTATTGTGCGTACCCTCTGCTCTGTGTACTTGTGATTGCTATCTCTGTGTGCGCCATGGAAGCTTTGGCTAACCTACGCTGCCTTCCGTGATGGACTCCCTGCTGACGTAGGAGAGTTCCTGCGCATTCGTGGGCTATCCAATTTCGCTGAAGTGCCTTGGCATTCAGTGGAATCCCACCCATTCTTTGCCCAGATCATCTCCGCCATCGCCAACACACCTGCCACCGAGCAGAGTTGGCCGATCACCTCCCTCCCATCCTGTACACTGATCACTTTCCAAGCTTTTGCCGATGCGTTCCAACTGCCTCAACAAGGTCGAGAAAATGACCCGAACCTGCCCGTAGAAACCATGATAGAATTGTTCCCTAGGTATTCATCAAATGAGTACGCAATCCTATGTCGACTTGAACCTGAAAGATCTGCGCTGCAATTCCTTGTAGCCATCCTTAATCTCCAGAAACAAACTTATGGCATCTCTAGGCCTTTCTACTCCGCCATAGACTTAGCCGCCCAAGAACCAGTAAATTTCGCGTGCTATTTCTTTCACCGCATTTACAAAGAATGCGTAGCAATCATCAAACAGGTAAACAAAGGAGGAACGCCAAGATCAACACTCCCTCATATCATATCATTTCTGTTTCCGGCCATCCTTGCAGCACAACCACCACCCAGAGGCCCGGTCCTAAGACATGAAGAATCTGTACAATTATGGGACGATGATGAAGAAGATGAAGAGGAGCTAAACCAACTATTCCACCGGAAGAGAATCAGAATCAGTTCTTTTGAGAGTGAAGCACAGGGATCAGCCGAAGGAAACAAAGATGATCACAAGGAAGAAGAAAAACATGACGAAGAAACATTCCATGACACCGCAACATCGATGCAGCATGAATCCTCCGTGCAATCATCTTCCCAAGGGCAACAAGAACAGGAGAATCATACAAAAGCCGACACAACCTCTACAGAAGAAGCATCCTAGCAACAATCTAAACGGGAACAGCAAGCAGATGAGGAACAAATTGCTAAGGAAGTTCTCGAAGAGCTGCTTAAGGCAGTTGACTCCACAGCCGCAGAAACTGCACAACACACTAGAGATAAGGTAACACAGTCAAATTCTGTTCTTCCCACTCCCCCACCGGAGCCGCCAATCGAAACCATTATCCCCATCCAACCCATTCACCGTGACGAACCCGCTGACTCCTCTTCCTCATCCCCAAACTACTCCCCACCCAACTCCCAACAACTCCTCACCACGTCCTCATCTCAACCTCGCCAACATCTCCCACTTCCTTCGATTCCTGTAATCTCTGAACTAGCAAACATGGGTCAATTGCTAATTCAATTATCACAGCAATTGCCAATCCAAATGAGAGAAGTCACAGATAATATTTGGAATGAGCTACAACATAAGGTGGACGTACTAGAAGCAGATATCACGCTCTTGCAAGAAGAGATAGATGCGGTCAAAGCCGAAAACCATTATCTGCACGCCCAAATTACCCATCTCCAAGCCCAGCTTGCAGAACAATAGAAAATTGCCGATCAAAGAGATACTGCACTAGCAAATCTCAACCAAAAGGACAAATTACTAAGCGAAGCACAGGCCGAAATCAGTCAGTTGAAGATCGATCTAAAGGATAAAGAAGATGCCAACGTAGCATTAGGTAATCTATTGGAAGAGACGAGAGTGCAACTCAATGAAGTGGTGCAGCAAAACCAAGAACAGCAGAGGCAAGCTAGGCTAACAGAAGAAGAACTTCAAAGAACAAAAGAAAATTTATTAGATGTCAAAAACATGCTCAAACATTATTCGACCAAGGAAGCTCAAACACAGAAGTTAATATCAGATCTCCGACACGAAAAGGAGTCATACTCCAGAACAGTAAATTTTCAGATTCAAGAAATCGAAAGAAGGGAGAATCAGCTGGAAAATCAGAAGGAAAGAGTAAACAAGATGGAGCAACAAGTTGGAGATATGAAGGTATCAAACAAATTTTATTTACAGGAAGCCTTTCTGCACACCCAAGCAGAGATTTTGCTCACCGAAGCCATAGCTCTACACCTTTAGATTAGCTAGAAATATGTACTTAGAAGGCATTATAGATGAGCAGTAGTTTTGTAAAACCTACGGGTTCGAGTCCACCGTGCATGCCAGAGTGTTAGCGGCCGCCGGATTGGAAGTTGTATAACTGAATCTTGTTCACACGAGCGAAAACTTGTTACAAGAAGTTTGTAAAAAGTTATATAAATCAAAGAAAGACCACCAATGACGGTTCCGTGGTGGATCACCAGACTGCCTGTCTGGGTGACTAAGCGAGCGTTACTGTAGTGTTTGTTTGCATAATTTCAAGTATTCTGAGTTTATGTTCGCCTCTTTTCTTGTCTGCCATCGACATTTGTTCTGTTTGATAAACTTTATAGACGATCGGGAAGATCACGAGACTGTCTGTCTGGGTGGTTAAGTGAACGTTACTGTGTTGTTGTGGAGCATTCCTGAGTATATTGCTCTTGTTCCTGTTTTGTTATCTGTCGATACCTGTCTGTTGGTGAGTTTCATAGTTGTTCAGAAGATTATCCGACTGTGGTCTGAGCGAGTTATTCTGTGGAGTTTCTATAGTATTGTGCAACTAAGTAGGTGTATCGTGGTGTTGAATCTTCTGGTAATACACCGTGACGTGCTGAGGCAGTCTGTATGGTCGTGGTCGTGTGTCTGGGATACGGATCTGTACTGTATTGCCTTCAGTATTGAGAATTGTCCTCCTACGGTAAAAATTAAGGTACGGTAAGGATTTCTTGGGTTGCATACTGAACCTTCAGTACGGGGTATCTGAATACCTGGATTCTCTATGTCTTCGGACATTGGTCGGATTTTGGTATCCATTCGGTAAAGGTTGATGATTACTCTTGTTTCTGATATTGTAAGTAGGTTGGGTGCAGATGCAACATAGTATCTTAGCGTATTCGGTACATGTGGCTGAGCTAAGCCGTGAACAAGAATATCTAATTACAACAAAATCTTGATAGAGCACTCAGTATCAGTATATTGCTCTGTCTAAGTGGTTAGTTTGGGAACTAAGTACAGGGCCTCTATCTAACAGACCCCTTCCACTCCCAAGAACCCAAGAATCACTTAAACGCACTTCTGATAGTTAGAAGTACAGCGTTTAACAAACCCTCAACATTTGAGGAAGGAAAGAAATATCAGAATGGAGGCATGCAATGGAAGAAGAAATTGAAGCTCGTGAAGAAAATAATACTTGGGAGTTGGTTCCTATGTCTCCATCAATGAAAGCGATAGGCTCAAGGTGGATTTTGAAATTGAAGGAGAACTCAGATAGATCCATTAACAAGTATAAGACAAGGCTTTGCACAAACTCAATGGATCGATTATGAGGAGACCTTCTCTCCTGTGGAAAAGACGCCTGGTATTAGGGTTTGGCTTAGTATTGCCTCTTCCAAGAACTAGAAGATACTTCAATTGGATGTAAAAAACTGCATTTCTTAATGGATGGATAACAGAAGAGGTATATATGGCACAACCACCTGGTTTAGAGATATATATATATACATACATACATACATATATATATATATATATATATATATATATATATATATATATATATATATATATATATATATATATATATATATATATATATATATATATATATATATATATATATATATATATATATTTTTTTTTTTTTTTTCTAATCCATTTTGCTTACTATGTACACATATTATTATGGACCATAATACAGAATAAAAGGAATAACTTACTCTCATAAAGAATCTTATGAGTGGAAAAGTCCAACTCGATTTCTTAGGGTATTTCATGCATAATTATGCAAGCCTGCATGATGTAGAAATAGACTATAGGATTCAAGTGCTTACTCATTGCCAAGAGATTTTTTGCACCGTTACATATGATTTCTTATTATAATTTCATATTTTTAATGATATTATAGCACAAATAATTTTTCTTCCTTTTATTTATTTATTTTGAGGACACCTTTATTGTCTCTAGATTGTAAGAGCACAAGAGAGGCACCTATGAAGGCATGCATAGGTAACCTAGGGAAGGAGTAAGACATAAAACTTGATGGAAATATATTATACATCACACATGGTTTGGAGTTTAAGGAAGTAATGAGAGTTTTATGTGACTCCTACTTGCATTCTCTTCAATTGAAATGGTTGTTAGTGTCAATTTTAAATATAAATTTTAATCTATATTTTGCGTTTTACTTATATGATGTTTTTTTTTTGTTATGAGTTTGATTAGAGACAACAAAAAACTTTGTAATTAGTTCACTATAGAAAAAATTTTGAACTAGTGGTCTCAGAATTGTTGTCTCAAAGAGATCTTATTGTTGTATACGTTTATTTTAAATAACCGCATCTTCAAGTGGAGATACATCACTTACATTGAACACAAATCATTGGCTACTCAAGTCCATGAAAGAAAAATAACAATAAAATGTGAAAATAAGAGTAAATATGATAGGATTCTAGCTTTACAAATATACAAGAAAGTGTATACAAATATACATGTATTCACTCATGTAGATTTTGTAATGCAATTATTTTAAAAAATATTTCACCACCTACTAGAGAGATTTCTCTCCTCCAAACCTTAAGCCTATGTTTATATAACTATTCGAATCAATGAAGACCACACTACATATATAGATACATACATGTCATATAGATACACATACATATGTATAAAACACACATGTACATACGTACACATCACACACACGTGCATACTTTTGCACACACACACACAATGTGTGCATACTAATGCATGCATACATATAACACACATGCTCTCTGAAGGATGCTCTTGGAGGTCTATGCTATCCATTATTCACTAGTAATTCGTCAGGAGCATGTAATGAAGTAAGAGCATTGAGAACAATGTATCTTGCTACCTCTCTACTTATGCACAATGATTAATGAATATTTTCATTCTCTTCAAAAATGTGCAATCATTCATTGAACTATTATATCCTCGACTATTGTTTATTAGACATCCTATATTGAAAGAAAAAAGTTTGGAGAAGCTTGAAGATGCTTGGAAAGATGAGTTTTCAAGTGGTAAATTTGGTCTAGCAAACTAGCATAAGACCAGCCCTAGCTCTTTGGATATGTAAAATAGACCTTCTAGGATTGTGGTTAGTGCAATCTAATCCATTACGTACTTCGGAACATCAACAAGAACAAGTTGATGTAAAACAAATAACTTGCACCATGACTAGCTCACAAAAGCCTCCTAAAAATGGATGGAAGTTGTCATTGAGAGAAGCAAGCAGAGTAAGAATTGGAAAAATTCCTTTTAAGGGATTGGCATACATAGGGTTGGCTTTCTATAATGCATAAAGGCCCTAATTTATATGAACCATAGAAGGAAGAATCACCTTAACACTAAACTGGTGTCATCCCGAAATTTTTGGGAGTTGTAGGGAATAACCCGTACATAGAAAAAACTTAGCTATCTCTAACAAAAATGAACCAAATAATCTGATACTTTTTAGGAATGAATAAGACAATAATACCTTTCTTATGAGACCTTAATCACTAGATTTGGGGCTTTGTAGAGAGAGCAACAATCTTTGCAAGTTGACTGGGATTAAGGAAGAAGGAACCATAAACTAAAATTGCATCAAGCAATGAAAAAGAAGTATATGTATTGCTTCAAACAATCATTCTAATTAGTTTACAAATGTTGTGGAGTCTTTATATAGACTCTTCACTACATGAACATGCCTCTTTTGTTCCTCAATTGGAATTTGAATCTAGGTAGATTTGTTAGTTTAGTTTGATTGGCATCTTTTCCTACAATCTTGGAGATTGGAAATTCAAAATCACATGTACATTTTGTTTGATTGATTGAGAATCAATACCAACCACTTCTCACCGGTGACTTCTAGAACTTTAACTTTTCCATTTTAAAAAGATAAATAATTTGGAAATTACATAAGAAGGTGTTCCTATGATCAAACTCTCAATCCAACAAATAAATGCAAATAGAACTCTAGAAGGAGTATATGTGCCAAGATTCCAATGATGAGTTTGATGAAGATCATGTCCACCTTAAGCATAATGAAAGCTTGTTCTTCCAACAGCTACCCCTCAACGTAAACTATGCTTGAGTCTTCATTGTCTGATAGGTTGAATACTTGCTATAGCTTTGAATCTACAAAGCTTTATCCCATCAAGTGCTTTTGTCATCATGTCTACTATTTTCTCCTCAATAGGAACAAATGAATTGTGAATTTCCTTTGCCATAAGCTTCTCTCTTAGAAAGTGGTAATGGACTACTGTGTGCTTTTTCCTTGCATGAATAATTGAATTTGTAGCGAAATGCATGCAACTTACATTATCTACAAGTAATTGAGGATTGGAACTTACCAGTCCCAAATCTAAGTACAACTTCTTGAGCCACATTGCATCTTGACTTGAAATTGTCAGACCTCTATATTTTGCTTCAGTTGAAGTTAAAGGAACTATGCGTTGCTTCTCAGAACTCCATGACACCAATTTTTACCCTACAAATGCTAAGTATCTAGAGGTACTTCTTTTATCATCCTTTTCTCCTGCCCAATCCGCACCTAAATAGATTTTGATATCTAAATCTGAAGAGTAATGATAATACATACAATCATTAAGTGTGCCTTTGAGGTACTTGAGTACTCTCTTTGTAGCATCCATGTGTGGCCTTCTAGGTAAGTACATGAATTGATTAAGCACTATGATATGTTTGGCCTTGTGTGAGTAGCATATATCAAGCTACCAACCAAACTTTGATACTCTTTAGGATCATCAATCTGCTGACCTTGATAAGCACTTAGTTTATGGTTCAATTCCAAAGGTGTACCTGCAAGATTTGTGTTCTCCATTGTGAACTTGAGAATTAGGTCTTCAATGTATCTTCTCATCCCTTCATCTATATAAATCAATTACATACCTAAGAAATATGTGAGCTCACCTAACTCACTAATTTGGAACTCCTCTTGCATGTGTCTCTTGATCCTTTATACACATAGATGGATAACTTCATTGTGATCCCTTTTTATGAATCCATCAGGATTTGAGTTGCTAGGTGTGAACCCTTCATCTTGAGGATATGTGATCAACCTGTAATTCCAAAATCTAGGAGCTTGGTTCAATCCATACAATGCTTTTTTAAGTTTACAAACATAAGATGTATGGTTACGGCTTTCAAAACCTGGTGTTTGTGACATGTATACCTCTTCACGTATCCAACCATTTAGAAATGCATTTTTCACATCTAGTTGGAGGATTCTCAAATTCCTTGTAGCAACTACACTTATCAAGGTTATGATTGTAGTCATCTTTGCAATTGGTGAGAATGTTTCCTCATAGTCTATACCATGAGTTTGTGAGAGTCCTTAGGCAACTAATCTTTCCTTGTACCTACAAATTGATCCATCTGAGTTTCTTTTAACTTTATATACCTGTCTTCAATCAATTATTACCTTTTGATTGAGTGACATTGGAACCAAATCACAAGTGTCCATATCCTTCAATGCATCTAGTTCTTCTTTCATGGCCTTTTTCCAATTAGGGTTTCCCTTTGCCTCTTAGTGGGTTGAGGGATCCTTTGAAGTTGAGTCCTTTTCCAAGTAGATTTAATGATTTGTAACAAATGTGGAATCATATCCATTCCTTTCTGGTTGTCTTTTCTCCCTTGTTGACCTTTTAGATGCTTGCTTAGAGCACACACTATTGCATCTTTGCTTTGCCTCTTCAACTCCATAGCTTGCAATCCTTTTCCTTTTCATCTTGGTCATCATCTCTATCACTTCTTGGATCCTAGACCTATGTATCATGCTTGCTTCCTAATTGATGAGAATTAGAACCAAGATCATACGCTATAGTTACCTTTTTTTGTCTTCATCATACGAAGACATGTTTTCTTCAAACACAACATCCCTTCGTGTAGTGAATTGCTTGGTTGAATGATTATAAAACATGTAACCCATCTAAGTTTAGTCATACCCAATAAACACTAAGTTTGTTGTCCTTTCTTCTAGCTTACCTCTTATTTGTGATGGTACATGAACGTAACCTAAATAGCCAAACAACTTGCAATGTCCAAGACGAGGTTTTCTTCCATACCATGCTTCATAAATAGCCATATCTTGAAGTGATTTGGATGGTAATCGATTGACAAATTACACAATAGTTTAAATAACTTAGCCTCTGCCCCTAGCTAATGTGGCATTCTCTTCTCTTCAAGTATTGTTCTAGCTGATCCAACCAATGTCTTGTTTCTTCTCTCTACGATTCCGTTTAGTTGAGGAGAGTCCCTGGTCATCACTTCCCTTTTGATACCTTTATCCTACAAGAACACATCAAATTCTTTGAGAAGTATTCTCCCCCTCCATCACATATGAGCTTCTTGAGTGATCTACCTATATGATTCTCCGCATGTGCTAGATACTTTTGAAGCAATCAAACACTTCATTCTTATTGTTGATAAAGTATAAAATAGTCCATCTATAATGGCCATCAATAAATGGGACATAATACCTTGATCCTACCAATGAAGGTTCTTGACTTGATCCCCATACATCTATATATACTAAGTCCAATAAGTTCTTGTGGATGTAGTCTTCCTGATTGAATGGTTGTCTTTGTGCCTTCCCGAGCTGACATGCATCACATCTGTTGATCATCTATTGCTTTGATATGTTTGACAATCCAATAACTTTTTTATTCGTGCATATACTTTTCAAGGTTTTTTCATTCAAATGAGCTTGCCTCTTATGCCACACTTCAAACTCACTTAGGGTTTGAGACCCAAAGTTGAATAGAGCTATGTTTTTTCTTTCTCCTACTTCAAAAGAAAAGAGACTACCATGCTTCACACCTATAGCTATCTTCTTGAAGCCTTGACATGGATCTTCCACAAAAGCTCCATGTTGGGTGAACCTAACTTGCAAGTCTTTCTCAACTATTTGGCCTACACTTATTAGGTGATTTATAATAGTGGGAACATAGAGTACCTTGCTAAGAATATTTGTCCCACCATTCAAAGCATTGATATTACCAATCTTCTCCACACTATGCTTTGTATCATCCCCTGTTTGAACTTCATATCTATGCTTTGTAGTTTCCAAATGAGATAAGAGAGCTATGTTGCTTGCAACATGATTTGAGTATCTTGAATCTACATAGAATAAATCATCATCTTCTTTACCTTCTTTGTGGCTTAGATTCATCAAGAGCAAGGAGTCTTAAGTTGATCTTCAAAATAATGGTTGTTGTAGTCCTTTCGATTATGGCCTCAATTTGTATTGTTAAAGTTTTGTCTATCTCTGCCTCTATTGCTTCCATATCCACCTCTTGCACTTCCTTTCTCGGTCTTTCCATTCAACCAGCAATTATGAGTGGTGTGGTTGCTCTTATCACAAATGGCATTTTTCTTCTTGTCACGCTTTGGTCCTTTATTCTTCCCTTTTCGCTTGTTCTTGCTGCAAATTTGGCTTGGGAAGTCTCCTCTTTATCTTCTTCCTTCTTCTTGCCTTTCAACTTCATGCCCTTCTTATCTAAATATACAACACTAATTGAATTATCATGATAGGAGTTACCTTCTTTTATGCTTATTGTTGGCTTCTTCAGTGAGGAGTTGTCCACAAAAGATGTTGAAGTCTAGAGTTTGCACATCCATGATGAGTTCATTAGTTGTGGTGAAAGATTGCCATTGCTTGTCACCTCTAATGCCATCGAGAATTTGCCTCATGATGGCCTCTTCTTCAATTAGCTCTCCAATGGATGCCAATTGATCAACAACATCCTTAACCTTTATAACAAACTGAGTGATGGTTTGTTTTGGACTCTTCTTCATTTGGTTGAACTTGTTCCAAAGATGGTTCCTCCTTTCTTTTGTACTATCAAAAAAGGAAGCGTCTAGGGCATCCCAAGCCTTTTGAAATATTTTGCATTTTCTTATATGTGGTAATAGAAAATGAGAGATAAATTTGAGTATGTATGACCTTGTTTGAGTATCCCTTGCATAGAAAAGCTCAAATAGCATTGAAAGAAAAAAGTTTAGAGAAGCTTGTAGAGTCTTGGAAAGATGAGTAGTGAAGTGGGGAAATTGGTCCAGCAAACAAGCATAAGACCAGCCCTAGCTCTTTGGATTTGTAAAATAGGTCTTTTAGGCTCGTGGTGAGTGCAATAAAACCAAATAGGTACTTTGGAACATCCACAAGAACAAGTTGATGCAAAACAGATAACATGCACTATGTCTAGCTCACAAAAACCTTCTAAAGGTAAGTAGAAGTTGTGCCTTCAAACCCTCAGAGTAGCAACATAGTAAAAATTGGAAAACTTCCTTTTAAGGGAGTTTCATATGTATGGTTTTCTTGCTATAATGCATAAAAGCCCTAATTTATATGAAGTATACAAGGAGCAATCACCTTAACACTGAACTCGTGTCATCCCAAAATTTTAGAGAGTTGTAGAGAATGACCCCGAGACTGAGAAACTTAAATATCTCTAAAACTAATGAATCAAATGTTCTAAAACTTAGTAAGCATAACTAGATAGTAATACCTTTCCAATGGGATCTTAATCACTAGATTCTAAGCTCTATAAAGAGAGCAACAATCTCTGGAAGTTGAGTGAGTGTGAGGAAGAAGGAATAGTAAACTAAAGTGACACCAAGCAATGAACAAGAAGTTTATGTATTGCGTCAAGTCATCATGCTAATTAGTGTAAAAATGGTGTGGAGTCTTTATAAGACTCTTCAGTACATGATTGAAGAGTTTCAATGGCGATGCACCACAGTGCGCTCTCCTTGTCGAGAGCTCCACGATGATATCCACGGAGAAGAAAATGGACCTCCTAAGGCTACACATGGTACTATGCACAGAAACTACAGAATACGCAGAAAAACACAGTACAAGGAGCACGAAGACAAAATTCTTCGGTCTAATAAATGTGTTCGAACTTACAGTTTGTGACTCATGAGTCCTTTATATGTTTTATTAAAGAACATATACAAAGAAGTGTCCGATGGCCATTTGGCCTTTCACATGGACACTAACGGTACGAGTCTCCCACTAAAGGCCAATAACTCCCCTGCAAATGCAATCTCTAGTCTCGTAGCTACCATAGCCTACATGAGACTACCAATAGTAGATTGATAAGGAATTTTGGTCCTGAATTCTTTTTCATCATCTGATTTGGGGCAATCATCCTTGCTAAATTTCACATATGTGGGTAATGGTGTATTCAATGCCTTTCCACCCTGCATATTGAATCTGTGAAGTATTTTGGATATGTACTCACTTTGAGACAAGTATATGCATCTTTTACTCCTATCATAAGTAATGCACATGCCAAGAATATGTTTGGCATCCCCCAAATCCTTCGTATTCTTGGCATCTATTTCCAGCATGGGACTTGTAAGGATTCTTAATTTTTAGGGATTAAGCTTAATCTTGTACTTTGTTAAGGGGACAAAGTGCATTTAATAGAGCACTTTTTGGTAGGTTGAAGTGGGCTTTTTTTAGGCTGAGCGAGGATCTTCTCTCTCTTCTACACATATATAGAGAGAAAAACCACTTTCCACCTCATCAAATCCATCCATCTTTATGAATAAAAAATGTTTTCTAAAAGAGTCTCTTTTTCATCTATTCTTTATTCAAAATGGCCCATACTTTTATGTATATGTCAAAACTTAATTTTTTTAGTCTTATTTTTAATAAAAAAACTTTAAAAAAACATACTTTTCAAAATCCATCCAAAAGTTAAGTGCCACATCATCAAACTCCTAACTTTGGTTGCCCCAAAATATGAATTTCTGAAAAAAAGCATATTTTCCCTCTAACACACTGAAAAAAGTCATTTTGACCTATCCACATACCAAAACACACTTTTTTTCTTGCACACAACTACTGTACTAGCCATTCAAGCCATCTCTATGCTTCTTCCCATTCGATGCTGGAGTTTTGGAACATCATGGTGCTCACATGTATTACGATCATGACACCAGCACTAGCGTGTGCTCCTCACACAAAGAGTGTACATGTTCATATTCCAACAGAATTTGCACCAACAACTAGAGGTAGCAATGACATGGATTCTCAAAATGAACGACGTGCAGCTAGAGAGAAGAATATTGATCTTTGGGTCAATGATCCTTTGTATCCCTTAGATTCAATGGCTAATGTTCATCCTAGATTCCATAGTATCTCCACATTTCTACAATTCCTTGGTAGCGTTGAAGATGGACTACTAGGCTATTGCAAGCGATTGTCTAACCATTCTACATCTATAGCAAATTATTGGATGCAAAAATGTCATCACAACCATTTCAAGATACACAGTTTAGAGAGTGCTATACACACTTAGAAAGTGCTATCAAATCTTTGGATGAGCACAATAATAGACTTCAACAAGATGTGGAAGAAAAGGAGAGCACAATTACAAAGTTAAAAGCCAATCTTACACAACTAAAAGAAACTCCACTTGGGATGAGATATAAGAAACGACCATTATCATCCTTTCAAGCTCTTTCAACTGGTGGTGGAGCACGGAAGCGACGTGTTTATGCACTAAGGTATGTGTTTCACTTTTTTATTTATGTTAAAAGACTTTTAGATTGAGTTTCTTATTGTGCAGGTCATTTGTTGAAGATGCGGGTGCTTCCTCAACAATGGAGGATCAATTGAAGTTTCTGAATTCTTGCCTTAGCAATAAAGATGTGCTTATGATTTTGGATTCACCAATAGGAAATCACATCAAAACCCAAATGATTAAAGATTTTGCACGCAACTTAGAAGATATTATTAGTCCTAATGAGGTATAGATGGTATGTGATGAAGCACCTGTTAGTACTAGAGCATACACTGCATTGTACAATCTTTTGAAGCAGGCTCTGCAAAACAAAGGTATTTTCCAAAGGATTTTTCCATCCCCTTACAAGCTATCTCTAAAGAAGAAGATGACCAATGATGATGTAGCCAATACTCTTGGCAATTACCTGCATATAGAAGATGTTATGCCTACATCCATTTATCATTCATCTACATCACAGAAAGAGTTCAAAAACACATCTAGAAAGGGATTCATCTACACAAAGTACAACAATATAGTTGTCAATTTGGAGAGGGTTGAAAAGGAAATGGTTAAATTTTACAAATCCACAATTCAAGGTATATCCATTGTTTTGATAACGACATTCATAGTGTTTTTAATAATATAATGTTTGTTATTTGGTGTAGATTATTGTTCCAAAATCAAGTTTGTATTGAAGCTAGAAGAATGTCAAATCATAAAGGGATGACATATGGAGAGACTTAGTGTGACACTCATGAACGAAGCTATGGTCCATGCCATTATTGATGAAAGTGAAGAATCTACCCATCACTTTACATATAGTATCCAATCCGAGAAAGATATATGGTGGTTAGTTGCTATTGAGGTACCTAAAGAATCCAATGATGTTCTTACATGGATTTTCAGTAGGACCCCATGGATGACAGAGGTGATAACTTCTCAAATTCATGGTGCCAAAATGATTGTAGAAGGCCTTGATGATTCTAAAGTAGAGTGGCACTTAGGTGGAGACTTAAAGACTATCAAATGCATGTTTGGGTGCAAACAAGGTGCATCTACTCTCTATCCTTGTCCATATTGCACACAAGGTTATAAACAAACAAAGAGAAAACAAAACAACATAGATGATTTAGCTGATGACATAGATGCAACCCCATCTACTGAATGAGATATAACTTTAATGAGGTGTCCCATGTTAGGTACACTTAATCATAACATGTCAGATAAGGATTGGAATCTCATTATTCCATTCCCTTTAGTGAATGTCCACTTTTGCACCTTGCATGCCTTTATGAGAATTTTCTATACACTATTGAAGCTCCATATACAATATGCATTTGCCTTGAAGCCAGTTGATAAATCTATTGAAGCTATAAAGAAACTGGAGGAACTTCTAAATTCAATTGGTTGTCATGGTGGAAATGCAACCCTACTTGTTAAGAAAGTTGGAGAATCTCAAGATAGTTTGCAACTAAGTGTCAATGACAGGGAATAAAGCAAGATATTTTTTTAGAAGAGGTACTAGCACTCAAAATCATGAACATTATGAGCTATGGAAAGACTTATGCATGATCACAACAAACAATGACTCTCAAGTTGATCTTTGTAATAAGAGAAAGAAAGTTTGGTCAAGCTTTGATAAATTGGGATGCTTAATGGGTCTCGATGAACCACTCCTGTGAGAAGCTCGATCCCCAGCAGATCTTGCTGCGAAAGAAAAAATGAGAATTCAAGCTCTTACTTTGTTAACTTAAATTATCCATTTACTTAATTTAATTATCACTTACATCATGAAGCTTGTCTTCTTCCTCCCCTCTTCTAGGGGCATCAAGATCAATACTAGAGTGGACCATGCCACTTTTCTCTGCTACGGGGGATGTCGGAATTTTTTGCTTCATTATCCTCTCCCGTGCTGCACTGAACTCCTCCTCTGTAGTATAATTGTTGTCATCTTTTAAAATATCAGCACACACCATTGCTATGGTGTCTGCCACAGAATCCCCAAGTGGGATTGCCTTCTTTTCAAGTATGTGAAATGTGTTGTCAAGGAGAACATCTGACATCGTGGAGAAATACTCAAGCATTCCTCTAGACATAGACCGAATGCCTTTTCAATGTCATGAAGAAAAATAAATTCCTCTCCATCCACAACAATGATGGAGAGATATTCAAGTTCAACCTCTGGTAATGTGGGCTTAGAGCGGTTGAGATTTGAAGGGCGGCCTTCTCCATGCTTGATTGCTCACATAGTCTGTCTCAACACCACTAGGAAATTCTTGGTGGATTGTAATGCTTTCTTTGGCAAAATTTATGGCCTCTCGTTGAGGCTCATTCTTCTCCTTAACAAAACCCCCAATGACAAGGTTGGGGAGTTCAACAGGTGTACGTTTGGGCTCCTACTTAATGATAAAATATGTTGTTCCAATGTAGGAAAGGTACTTTGTACCCATCCTCTTCTTTTTGTTAAGTTTTTTTACTAATGGCACAGAGTCATCTAATAAGTGTCGTGCACTTTCAGCAATTTCCATGAAGCGCTTAAGGTGCTTCATGAAGGCTTCATCGCCTTTGTGTATGTAGAGTAAAAGGTCACATGGGACCCATTTACCCTCATAAGGTGGTATATCTATAGGGTAGTGCAAGATGTAGTACTCAAGGAACTCTATGATTGTTGGAGCAAGTCTATGACAAGCCTAAGTATTGGCTTGAGTCTCACAAAGTCTTAGAAGAAGCTTTAAAAAGAAGACTATGTAAAGTTCACTTGTGAACTACCTCTTGTAACTTTTGAAGAGTTTACTTAATGTAAAAGTAAGAGAATCTTAAGTGGTTGAGTCCACTTGATCAAGAATGGAGAGAGGAGCCACGAATTCGTGATTTGTGGTAGGTAGAGAATCAAATCAATCATTGATTGATTGGAGAGTGATTGAGGGAAGTTAGCCTCCCAAACTCAACTATAAATAGATGGCCGTTTTAGTCGTGGTTAGAGAGACCTATGTGAAGACCTCCAAGAGCTGAGCTTTATGCCATATCAAGGTGTGATTACAAGGCACACATATGTATCAGTAAGTCATTGTATTGTACAAGCAATATACTTTCATTTTCATGATTATTTGAGTTCATCTTTCCATGCTCTTGTGAAGTGTACTACTCACTGCCATTACTCTCAGTTTTTCTCAGTCAGCTTGCTGAGATGTTTTCTCTGAGCTTGGTGCATCATTTTCAGTGATTTAACTTGGTAAAGTTAGCTCTATAAGTCTACTATATTCTCACAAATTTTCATGTCATTTGGATGTTGCAATCTTCAGTTATGTTCATTTGAAGTCAACAGGGTCTGTTCATCTTCACTTCTCTGTCAGGTACCCGACTTTTTCACTCATCTTGTCAGAGCCATTGCTCAGTGGTTACTTATCCAAATTCCGTGATTTAAAGCTTGTTGGATTCAAATTACTGTATAGTATAACCATACAAATGTTCATAATCATTTGATTTCTACATTATGAGTTATGTTGATTTTTCTGCTCACTGGTCTATTTCTGTAGCAGCCCGTGAAAATCGGGATGATGTCATCACTTGTTAAAACTCATTCTCAGTGTGTGGTTCATTACTTTTTATGAGATTACTCTTGAAAGTTAGCTCTTTAAGTTGCCTAGACTTCCCCAAGAGGAATTGAGCTAATTGCTGCTGTGATCAGAGAATTATGTAAAACACTGGACAGGTGTATGAACCAAGAATAGCAAGTTTTCACCTCTGAGCTAACTCCAACTTATCTGTTGTGATCTATCTTTTTGAGAGTGATCTTCCAAGGTACATAGGGTGTCTAATACATCCATTGGCAAGCTAAAAGGGCCCACCATCTACTCCTGGAGTTCATTTGGCTGGTGCAGATCAAGGATTTTGCAACACCTCTTCACCTTCAAGCACATACCTATCCATCTCTTCACAGTGGTATCAGAGCAAGGTTGGACAACATGGCAGATGGATTTCCTTCATCAATTGACAAATTGGACAGAGGTAACTACTCAGCTTGGTCATTAAGGATGGAAGCTTATCTCCAAGGTAGAAGTTTATATGGTTATGTGGCTGGAGATGAAGTTATGCCAAGTTTCAGGAACAAAAGTCAACCAACACAAGAAGAGCAAGAAAGATTGAGCACATGGTGCTCCAAGGATGCACTTGCAAGGTCTTATCTCCTCAACTCTATCTCATATTTTTTGTTGCCTCACATTAGAAGTTGTAAGACATCTCTGGAAGTGTGGGATGCACTTGAAGCTTTCTTTTCTTCAAGTACCAAAGCTAGGAAGCATCAACTATGGCTGGATTTCACAACTCTCAAGAAGGCTCCCAAACAAAATGTGACTGATTTTGTCACAAAGCTCAAGGACATAGTGGATCAGTTGGGAAGCATTGGAGAGGTAATAGATGAAGAGCAAATTGTAAGGCAGGTCATCAATGGCTTGAAGGCAGATGATAAGTGGGAAGCATTCACCACAGCTATGGATTTGTACATGGACATGCATGTACCTGATTTCAACACACTCATTGGACAACTACTTACTCAAGGGGCAAAGCTTATCAAAAATGGAGAAAGCTCTAAAGGTAATCAATCTTCAGCTTTATACACGGATAAAAGCAAGTCTAAAGCAAGTCTAAAGCAAAAATGGAGAAAGCTCTAAAGGTAATCAATCTTCAGCTTTATACACGGATAAAAGCAAGTCTAAAGAGGCCAAAGGGAAGGCAAAGAAAGTGGATGATGAAGCAGGTACATATCAAGCTAACTATGCAGGTAGAGGAAGACATGGCAGAGGTAGAGGAAGAGGAGGTAGACAAGGCAGGGGGAGATCCCAAGACTCCAACTCATGTTCTACTTGTGGATTAACTAATCATACAACTGAAAATTGCTTTAGGAATTCCAGGAATCAAAGAGGCAGAGGATACAATAGAGGAAGTTATGGCTACTCAAGAGGAAGGTTCAACAACTACCATGGCAACTACAACAACTACAATCATTCAAACTATCAAGGAGGCTACAAAGGAAGGAGAGACTACAATAACTACACAGAAGACTCAAACAAAGAGGATTCATTATTGATCATGAACATGGCTATGCCACAAGGTAAATCTGATGAGCATGTTTTCTACATAGATTCAGGTTGTTCAAATCATGTGGCAGGAAATGTGGCACTCCTATCACATTTAGAAGATCCAAGGAATAAGCATGAGGTACAAACAGGAGATGATACAAAACATCCTGTGGAGAAAATAGGCAATGTCAAAGCACCTGATGGAAACATCAACCTACTCAGTAAGGTACTCTATGTCCCTACCATTACAAAGAATTTGATAAGTGTTGGGCAGATAGTAGAGAAAGGGTTGCAAGTCAGGTTCACAAAAGCAGGAGCATTTGTTGAAGATCCAAGTCAAGGATTCAGAAGAATTGCAAAAGGTGAAAAGACAGGTAGATTGTTCACATTTGAATTACAAGACACTAGAAACATTGCTCTCTTTAATTATGGTAGTCAGACACTCACAGAATTGGAAGTATGGCACAAAAGGTTAGCACATATTGGTGAAAGGTCATTAAAGCAAATCTGTAGGGACCAAAGTGTACTTGGACTTCCTAATTTGTCAAAACAACATATGATTTATAAGTGCAGTGCATGTCAATTTGGAAAGTCTCACAGGTTACCATTCATGAAGAAAGGTTATATGCATGGAGATCTCTTGGAGTTGGTTCATACAGATGTATGGGGACCTAGCAAGGAAGCTTCAATATCTGGATCAAGGTATTATGTTTCCTTTATTGATGATTGCAGTAGATGGACTATCCTATTCTTTATGAAACACAAAGATGAGGTTTTTTCATGTTTCAAAAGATATTTAGCTCTTGTGGAGAATCAAATAGGTAAATCACTAAAAAGGCTAAGGTCAGATGGAGGGGGAGAATATTTCTCCCATGAGTTTGATTCTTTTCTTCAAGAAAGAGGAATCAAAAGAGAGGTAACTACAAGGTACACTCCTGAGCAAAATGGAGTGGCAGAAAGGAGGAATAGGACAATTGTTGAAGCTGCAAGGTCTATGTTAAATGAAAAGCATTTACCTAATTACTTATGGGCTGAGGCTGTATCTACAGCCACTTACTTGATTAACAGGTTGCCTTCAAAATCCCTTGATGGGATGACTCCATATGAGGCTTGGAATGGAAGAAGACCAAGCTTAGATCATTGTAAAATTTTTGGATGTATTGCTTTTGCTCATGTTCCTTCACAGGTTAGAGGCAAGATGGATCCAAAGGCAGAAAGGTGTGTATTTATTGGATATGACAACAATCAAAAGGGCTACAGGTTATACAACCCTACCAACAAAGGATTCTTGGTAAGCAGAGATGTAGTTTTTGATGAGAACAATTCATGGTATGAAGATTCATGCAGGAAGATCAATTTACCATATGATCTTGAAGAAGATTTTCCAAAGCTTGGTAGAGAACAATCAAAGATTGAAGAACAAGACACCTCAGAGGATGATGAAGAATCTCACATGGAAAAGATCAAAGCATGGAAGTCTAAAGGTAAAGCAAAATTGCAGGAACTTGGACATGAGGCAGAATCATCACATCATGGCCTAAGAAGATCTATGAGGGAAAAGAAAAAACCAGAAAGGTATGGGTTTGACACCTCATTAGTAACTAAACATTCTATCTACATAGCACAGGACATAAACCAAGAGGAGCCATCATCATTTGAAGAGGTCAAAGCAAAAACAGAATGGAAGCATGCAATGACGGAAGAGATTGAAGCACTTGAGGAAAACAACACTTGGGATTTGGTGCCCAAGACTTCATCCATGAAGGTAATAGGCTCAAGATGGGTCTATAAACTCAAGAAGAATTCTGATGGTTCCATTAACAGGTATAAGGCAAGGCTTGTAGCAAAAGGCTTTGCACAAACTCAGGGAGGTAATTATGAAGAGACCTTCTCTCCTGTGGCAAAGATGCCTACTATTAGGGTTTTGCTTAGTATTGCCTCTTCCAAGAACTGGAAGATACTTCAACTAGATGTAAAGAATGCATTCTTGAATGGTTGGCTAACAGAAGAGGTATATATGGCACAACCACCTGGTTTTGAGAATCAAGTTTATCCTGATTATGTGTGTAAACTTAACAAAGCATTGTATGGTCTCAAGCAAGCTCCAAGAGCTTAGAATTTCAGGCTTGTTTCATTCTTGCAGGACAAAGACTTTCAACCAAGCAAGGCAGATCCTTCACTCTTTATTAAAAAGAGTAATTCCGAGGTCATCTACCTATGTGTATATGTAGATGATATTATATTGACAGGAAATGATGCAGATGGTATGAAGAAGATCAAAGATCAGATGAGAGAAGAGTTCAAGATAAGTGATTTGGGTTCACTTACCTACTTCCTAGGTTTGGAAGTTGTCTACAAAGATCATGGTTTGTTTCTCACTCAAAGAAAGTACATTAAGGACATGTTGGCAAAATTCAAGATGCAAGATTGTAAGATTGCAGGTACTCCAATGGAGGTCAATCACAAATTGAGCTCACATGAAGGTGAACTCATAGAGGACATCACATCATATCAAAGTCTAGTGGGTAGTCTCAACTATGCCACATTGACAAGAGTAGATATATGTTACAGTGTGAGTGTGCTAAGCCAATTTATGCACACACCAAGGAAACCACATATGGATGCTGCCAAAAGGATTCTCAAGTACCTCAAAGGAACCATAAATGAAGGACTTTATTATCCTTATGTATCTGATTTAGGTTTGAAGCTATTTTCTGATGCAGATTGGGCTGGCTCCAAGGAAGATAGAAGGAGCACTTCAGGTTATCTTACCTTTGCAGGTTCAAAGCTTATTTCATGGTCATCCAAGAAGCAACCCACACTTGCTATCTCTTCTACTGAAGCTGAATATAGAGGTCTTGCCATAGCTACACAAGAAGCTATGTGGATGAAGACATTATTCAAAGATCTTGGATTGGAGTTTGGAACTCCAACTATTTTTGGTGACAATATGAGTTCTATTCATTTGGCTGCTAATCCTATTTTTCATGCAAGGACTAAACATATTGAAGTTCATTATCACTATGTACGAGAAAAGGTTCTAAGCAAAGAGATTCAAATATCATATGTGTCCACTCATCAACAATGTGTAGATATTCTAACCAAAGCATTGGATGGTACAAAGCTTTGCAAATTCAAGGCTATGATTGGTTTGCAGGAAATCTTGGAAGATTGAAGACCTCAAACATACTTGGCTTGAGGGGGAGTTGTTGGAGCAAGTCTATGACAAGCCTAAGTATTGGCTTGAGTCTCACAAAGTCTTAGAAGAAGCTTTAAAAAGAAGACTATGTAAAGTTCACTTGTGAACTACCTCTTGTAACTTTTGAAGAGTTTACTTAATGTAAAAGTAAGAGAATCTTAAGTGGTTGAGTCCACTTGATCAAGAATGGAAAGAGGAGCCATGAATTCGTGATTTGTGGTAGGTAGAGAATCAAATCAATCATTGATTGATTGGAGAGTGATTGAGGGAAGTTAGCCTCCCAAACTCAACTATAAATAGATGGCCGTTTTAGTCGTGGTTAGAGAGACCTATGTGAAGACCTCCAAGAGCTGAGCTTTATGCCATATCAAGGTGTGATTACAAGGCACACATATGTATCAGTAAGTCATTGTATTGTACAAGCAATATACTTTCATTTTCATGATTATTTGAGTTCATCTTTCCATGTTCTTGTGAAGTGTACTACTCACTGCCATTACTCTCAATTCTTCTTAGTCAGCTTGCAGAGATGTTTTCTCTGAGCTTGGTGCATCATTTTCAGTGATTTTACTTGTTAAAGTTAGCTCTATAAGTCTACTATATGCTCACAAATTTTCATGTCATTTGGATGTTGCAATCTTCAGTTATGTTCATTTGAAGTCAACAGGGTCTGTTCATCTTCACTTCTCTGTCAGGTACCCGACTTTTTCACTCATCTTGTCAGAGCCATTGCTTTGTGGTTACTTATCCAAATTCCGTGATTTAAAGCTTGTTGGATTCAGCTTACTGTCTAGTATAACCATACAAAGTTTCATAATCATTGAATTTATACATTAGGAGTTATGTTGATTTGTCTGCTCACTGGTCTATTTCTGTAGCAGCCCGTGAAAATCGGGATGATGTCATCACTTGTTAAAACTCATTCTCAGTGTGTGGTTCATTATTTTTTATGAGATTACTCTTGAAAGTTAGCTCTTTAAGTTGCCTAGACTTCCCCAAGAGGAACTGGGCTAATTGCTGCTGTGATCAGAGAATTATGTAAAACACTGGACAGGTGTATGAACCAAGAATAGCAAGTTTTCACCTCTGAGCTAACTCCAACTTATCTGTTTTGATCTATCTTTTTGAGAGTGATCTTCCAAGGTACATAGGGTGTCTAATACATCCATTGGCAAGCTAAAAGGACCCACCATCTACTCTTGGAGTTCATTTGGCTGGTGTAGATCAAGGATTTTGCAACACCTCTGCATCTTCAAGCACATACCTATCCATCTCTTCACAATGATTTCCTCGAGCACATCACGGTTTAGTTGAATTGTTTTGTCTAGATGAGGGACTCTAGACAATAGGTCATACAAGTGTTTTTGACCTTTGAACTCAGTTGATTCCAAGAACTCATTGAAGAGTTCACATGGACATTTGGGTTGCAGGGTACTGGAGGTTGCGGCTGCGATTCACGTGATACTAGCTTGTGTGTGTGCTCTGCGAGTGCTTCTAGCTCTTCTTGGTTACAAAAGTGAGAAATGAGAGAACTAGTGTGCGTTTATAGTAATTTAAAAATTTTAAAGTGTGTGGGACCCATTTTAAAACTAAAAGTGATACCTTCAAATAAAACAATCATGCATAGAACTCTCAAAAAAAAACTTTGGCTTATAAAAAAGATTGAACATAATCATTAACCAGAATAAGATATACCACATCTACACAATAGAAAAAATAAATTCGCAGAACTTTAAAATTATAATAAATTGCCATTTGAAAAATCAAAGATTTGGCAAATTGTGAATCATATTGAGATAAAAAAAAATTACATGCTACATGTATTGCACGTTAAATACATTGTTGAAAACGAAGGATTATAAATGGAACATAGGTTGTGTATACACTCTAGCACTCAAATAGTTCTTGAGCTATGACAATGAAAGTTGAGCTCCATCCACACTCCATTTAAGAAGAACTTTAATTTTATCCTCCAACCTCTTACCAATCTACAGACAAATAGAAAACTTTAAAATAACATATTTGAGTACAAGAATTTGTATAAACAAAAGAAAAAATACCATATGCTATTTACCTTATGCCCTTGTATTCTGAAGTTTGATTGATCCAGATCCTCAAATCCCATGATTACTAGATGTTCTCTAACGTTGGCAAGAGTCCCATGATGATTTACTGAAATAACTTCCATTTAGTTGTTGGGTAGATTTATCTTAATTTCAAATGAAATTAAAAAACCCTCAGAAAGTATCCATTCACCAAGTTCACACATCCAACGATCATAATAGAATCTAATGTACAATGAAGTACGATGTTTCAAGTATTAAAATCCTATGCCTGTTGCACCAATTTTACAAAGGTATCTATCCCCTTTGGTGCATCCTTCTAGAAGTCCCCAATTTCCACCTAGTAAACCCTCTACTTGCTCATACATGATACCTTTTAACATGAACATTGTTGAAGTCTCTAGAATTGTGAATATCTAAAATAAATGTACGAAACAATGAATAGGATCACACCAATGTAATGCTATAGATCTTGAAACTCTTGTAAATTTCAAAGAGTTGTGTATGTCCATCACCATCGTATGCTTCAAAGATTTGAATCTCCATACATCACGTTGCGGCCACTTAATCTTTAAAAGAAAATCTACCTTAATCATCTCTAACGTACCAAAATCATTTGATGAAGAGGGTACAACATATGTATGCGTGACTCTCTCACGTAAAAGTTGAGCAGGATGGGCTTGTGGAAAGAATATCAACCCAACATTTGAGTGCAATGCTTGGAAAGCACTTGTAAGACTATGAAGTGGTTGTTCTTCCACCAAGGTAGAAGGAAATATGTCTACAACAAAAAACTACACAACTTAGCTATGTATATTATGAGATTTGGACAAACGTCAATGAGTAATACTTACAGTTGATAGGATATCTCATTTTGTTTGAGTTTTCCAATTTTATGCTTGACATTGTGAAAACACGTTGTACAATGGCAACAATTTCACCATTTTTGAGCTTTTTGAGGCCTAATAACTTCCTTTTCCAATGAAGATCCAAGTTTCCACGATCTCTTACACGGTGAGGACCAACATCAGAGGGTTGCATGTACACCCATGCACCTTTGCAAAACTCATGTCCTAACCAAATTCGTTCTCTAGCCTTGGTATTGTGACATTTTGTCGCGATAACCTCATCTTTTGGACGTCTATGAGATTTAGGTTTCTCCATTGGAGTTTAGGCTATGGAACTGATAGTCGGAATTCAAAGAAGAAGATGCACAGAGAAAGAAATGGAGACGCAAGAGCTCCAATGGTGTGTTAGGGAGTGAAAGTAGTGGAAAGAGTTGACTTTTTGGGACCTAGGTATGAAAATGTGAGGTCTTGGAGGGAAAAAGTTATATTTTGAGTTATTTTTGAAAAAGTCACTTTTTTCAGGTCATTTCACGCATGGATTTTGATTAAGGACTCAAAAATAGCACTTTTGATCGTAAAAGTGATCAGAGGACCATTAAATGGTGTTATGATGAGTTTTATAACTTTCTGAAACTTTTGAATTTTTGGGCCCAGGTAAGTTACAAGATTCCTTTCTCTCTTTAGAGGCAAAACTTGAACATAGGGGAATCATCTCCCCTCATCCCCCTTCAGCCTAGTGATTTATAGGCTATAGACTATGTCCACCACCCTCCTCTCATTTGTCCATCACTAATCACTCCTTAATCCAAAAGGCCCATGCAGGGTTCATTTTTTTCCCTAATGACTCAACTTCTTATTGAGAATTGACAAGTCATAAGAGGATTTCCCAACAATCAATATATCATCGACATAAAGTATCAAACATATCAAGCTGCCATTTGAGCATCTCTTTGTGTAGAGACAATAATCCTGATTGCTTTGAGAATAGCCTTGAGACTTCATAAAAGCATCAAAATTTTGGTACCATTGTCCAGGGGAATGTTTAAGTCCATACAAGCTCTTCTTAAGCTTACAAACTAGACTTTCATTGCCAAGAACTACATAACCATTTGGTTGTTCCATATAGATTTCATCTGTAAGATCTCCATGCAAGAAAGCAGTTTTCAGATCCATTTGGACGAGCTCTAAGTCCTCCATTGAAACAAATCCAAGCAACATGGACAGGGTAGTCATGTAAGATGCCACGTTGATTTTCCACCTGGAAAAAAAAAGATGTGTAGGTAATAATGAAATTTCATGTTTAGGATATTTTGATCATGTCTGCAAAATTTTGTAGCAATAAGTGTTTACATTATCTCTCTAGAAAGTTGTCGCATGAAATTTGTATGTTAATTTCGAGCATGAAGATGAAGGAATCTGAAAAGTGTTGTATGAGAGAAAGGTAGAGTATTCTTAGTAGAAAAACTTTACCTGATTGAATTTTTTGTAGTTCCCATGTTTTATGTCTCATTTGGTTCCATGAAGATAGGTTAATGAAGAGATTTTTCATGTTTTTTCATCTCTCTAGAATTTTCGATTTTGCAGGGCCCAAAAGTGATATCTGGAAGCAAATTTGGACCTGAGGCGTTTCTAACATTATTGTACAGATTTAAGAACTGAATATTTTTGTCTCACAAGCTCAAGCTGATTCCTCACTGTTTTTCAGTTACAGGGTTTTGAAAAGTGCCGTTTTCTAACACTTAAAAAAAAAAAAAGAGAAGCCTTCATTCATTCATCTTATTCATGTTCGCGGATTTAGAAAACGCACATGGGTATATGGGTTATTTTTGGGTGATTGACGTGTGTGTGAGTGCGTTGCAGTTGTGCAGGTACGATTCTTGATGGTGGACATGAAAAGTAGATGCATGGGTGGTCCGGAAGTCTTGCGTGAGACATGCGAAAAGACGCTATCTTGGAGCATGCAGATTCTAAAAGTGCGGGTCTAGGAAGGCGTGATTGGTTGTGCGCTGGCGAAAGGCGGAGATCCCAAAAAGACGAAGACTGAGAGATAGAAAAGGATGATGGTCGTACAGTCATTAGGATCGTTTTTTGGCTTCTGGAATGGCGATTGAGATTGAGATTGAGATTGAGATTGAGATTGTGATTGTGATTGAGATTGGGATTGAGATTGTGATTGTGATTGAGATTGGGATTGAGATCAGCTGGGGGGTGGTCGGGTGGATGAGGCTTCACATTGAAGCAATCTGATAGATTTTGTAACGCAGATCAGAACTACTTGTAAATCTTCACAGATAATAAAATTCTCTCTCTTCTTGTTCTGCGTATACTCTGTTTGCCTTCTTTATATCTTGTGGTGTCGAAACCCATTATTCTGTGTGAGATTGTGACTCAAGTTAAGGAGACTTGTTACAAGTCATCTTCACCACTGGGGAGAAGATTTCCTCAAAACCAACACCATGTTGTTGCTTAAAACCCTTTGCAACAAGTTGTGCTTTATACTTTGGAGAAGCACTATCTCATGTGACTTTGAGCTTATATACCCATTTACATGGTAAAGCTTTCTTGCCCTTTGGCAAAGGTACTAAATCCCAAGTACCATTCTTGTGAATAGAATCCGACTCACTCTTCATGGAATGCGCCCACTTGACATAATCTTCTCTTTGCATAGCCTCTTTGTAGCAACAAGGCTCATCGGCATTTGTTATCATAACAAAATCTAAACCTCAAACATATCTATTAGGTGGATGTGAGACACGTGTAGAACATCTCAGTGGTTGTTGAACAAGAATATGTGCAGAGTGATCTGAATGGACATTCTCTTGCACATCCCTGTGCGTAGCATCTTTATGCATGCTAAGTGGAGGACTAGTATCCTCAAACACCACTCTTCTCACTTCAACCTCCTTAATGGGGTGTTTATGCATCTTACACTCATTGAAAATGACATCACTACTTCTGATCACTGACCATGTTTCAAGATCCTTTAAGCGATATCCAAATTGTCCTTCTCGACCATATCCAAGAGTAAGCGATATCCAAATTGTTCTAAAGGGGAAAGACTAAGGTTGAAATTACCTTCAACATGTTTTGGTCCCTCAAAGCTTCATTCTTTGCTTTCAAAGCCTATTTTTGAAGCATTTTTGGGGTGTCTTTTAGAGCCATTTTTGAGTGCCTTTGCACACACTTCTCTTCACACAGGTCCAAGAACATCAAGAAGAGTGTTCTTTCTACTTCTCCGACAATAAATATCAACCTTTGGGGATGTGTTTTCAGCCACGCTCGTAAAACTGCAGGTTTCATGAAAGGTTTTCAGTATTGGTGGGAGCAATTGCTGCAAATTTATGCAGTTTTTTTTTAGCTTAAAACGTTACAATTGATAGACACTTGTAGCTATTATTGGCTAGTTTTTGGGCTGTGCATTCAAACTTTGAGTGTCATTTTACTGCATATATGGACCACATTCACACCATGTATGCTTCTATGGATACCGCTTATGTACGTCCATGTGGTCGTTGATACAACAGTTATGATTTTGCATAAACCCTTTTACGTTTGATAAAGAGGGTCGTGGTGAGGTTCTCTTAACTAGGAGACACCCAAATGTCGAGGTCTCTTTGGTAATGCAGGTGGAAGACTTACCCAGCCTCACCATAGGACATATATGATTGTTGTTCATAGGTGCTCGATAAGCCTAATTGGCTTCTGTTGGGTAACTGATTGTATGCAAAGGAGCCAGTAATTCACCATGCAGGAAAACATGATAGTACTTGCAGTTTTATGATACTTTGACACTAGTCATATGCCTATTTTGCACACGATACTTTCGCAAGATTCTTCCTTATTTTTGGTTTAGCCAACTATATAGTGGTCAATTTACTTCTTGAAACACTTATTTGTTGGTGTTTGGACTCTTCTAGCTCCATTAACATTCTATCTAGTTCTCTACCATCATGACATCAGAGGTCTCAGGCACATCTGGTGGATCAGGGTCTAGTGCAAGTGTTCTGAGAAGGAGCTATAACTTGCACGGCAAAGACCATTTTGAGATCCGAAAATTTGATGGCACAAACTTTGCTCTATGAAAGAATTAGATTAAAGACGTGCTGATCCAAAGGAGGCAATGGAAGCTAGTAAATGGGATTTCAAAAAAGCTTGCTGACATGGATGAAGATGATTGGGGTGAGTTAGATGAAATGGTGAGGTCTACCATTTGCTTGCACGTGACAGATAATGTTTACTTTACAGTATTAGACTACGAAAGTGAAGAGGAGCTTTGGAAGAAGTTATGCAATACATATGAAAAAGAGAGAGCATCTAATAAAGTGTATCTGATGAGACAATTATATGATCTTCGCATGAAGGATAGAGATAGTGTTGCTGCTCATCTAAATGAGTTTGATGCTATATTCTCCCAATCACAAGCTCAAAAAATGGATATGGATAATGAGATGAAAGGAGTATTTCTTTTATGCACCGTGCCATCATCATGGGATACATTCTGCATAGCTATTAGCAATAGTGCACCAAGTGGTAAACTCGTCTATGATGACATATGTGGAGCACCCTTGAGTGAGGAGATTTGTAAAAAATCTATGGTTGGCACTCAGATGGAGATGAATATAGTGTTCATGATTCTTACCAAGGAAAGAATCAGCAACTCGCAGGAGCAAGAACAAGGAAAATAATGGTCAACTAAATAAGAGTAGAAGTAAATCAAGGAAGAGGGATATGGAATGCCATTATTGTCATAAGAAAGGACATATGAAGAAAGAGTGTTATGCATTAAAGAATGCTAGAGGTAAAGGATAGAATGTTGATGGGCATGTTAAACAATTACCTACACCATTTACTTCGATTGTGAAGATTGAAGAACTTAATGCTATTTTTGATGACGATGATGTATTGACACTTGATATTACTATGCCAACTCAGGCACTTATGGCTGACTCTCTTTCCCACATGTGGATGTTAGATTTTGGTGCTTCTTTCCATGTGACACCACATAGAGAATGGTTCTCTTATTATGTAGCAAAGTCTCTTGGTGGCGTGAGACTTGGTGACTCTTACCATTATGACGTTGTGGGGATTGTGTGGTTGTGCACTTCATTGATGGTTCAAAATTTACTATGCATAATGTCCACCATGTACCTCACTTATCATGCAGTTTGATGTCAGTTGGTCAACGTGATGACCTTGGTTACAAGGTAGTCTTCTATGCTCAGTCCTTTTGTATATCAAAGGGCAATATGGTTATTGCAAAAGGAAGCAAAGTTGGCTCACTTTATCCTTTCTTTGTAACAGAGAAAGAACATTTGTTAGCTGTTATTGAACAACCTATGGCCTGTATTTGGCATGGTTGTTTGGGCCATATATCTTGTAGTGGAATGGAAAACCTTTCTCGTTCTGGCCACTTACCTATGTTATCTTTCTCAGATTTTTTAAATTGTGAGCATTTTCAATATGGAAAGCAAGCCAAAAAGGTGCATAGATTGCACATTGACTCTTCAATTCAACCTTTAGATCTCGTCCAGATAGATGTGTGTGGTCCTATGCCCACTAGGTCCTTACGTGGTTCTCCTTACTTTATCACTTTCATAGATGATGCTTCTATAAAGGCTAGGTATATCCTATCAAATCGAAGGATGAGGTATTCCCTAATTTTGCAAAATGGTTTGCTTCAGTTGAGACTGAAAAAGGAACCAAGATCAAGGCTTTACATTCAGATGATGGGGGTGAGTATACCTCACATGAATTCAGCCTTTTCTGTGAGTCTAGAAGGATTCGTAGAGAGTTTACAACTCCTTATACCTCATTACAGAATGGTTTAGTTGAAAGGATGAATAAAACTATTCAAGATAGAGTAGTTTCTATGTTGCATCATGCAAACCTCTCACAAGGCTTTTGGGCAGAATTATTGACTATAGTTCATGTGATTAACGTTTCACCTAGTACTGCCAAAGGTCCGAAAGTGGCACAAATGTTATGGATAGGGAAGCCACCATATTATGATCATCTTCGAGCTTTTGGGTGTGAAGCATATGTTCATATACCATTTTGCCAATCTTTGGACTACTTGAGTGAAATGAGCCAACAATTCTTTTATGAGGAAACACAAGAGAAACTTTGCATAACAAATGAAGTAAATCAAGAATCGGGCAATAAAGAAGATAAGATTGACATTGAATGTTTGATTATTGGATATATGCCCCTGATTAGGTTTCAAAATCTTTTGTGATGGTGGTTTCTCAAAAAGTGAAACACCTAGTCGAGTTCCCTTGGAAGGGCCCTATCAAACAACAATTGTGCAAAATACCCTCACCTTCAATAAGAAGAGGTTAAGATAAAAGCAAAAAAAGAAAAAGAAAAATCATTTTCTGACAAAAAAAAAGCTCAACCTTTGTAAATGATTACTGATGCGTTCAATGTTCAAGGGCTATCAGACCCCTCAAGGGAAGTTGTGTTTGGTCAATGGCTTTGAGATGAAGATATCAACCTAGAATTCAAATGTCTCCAAGAGATTAAAATGGATTATTTTGGGCTTTAAAAGAGACATAAAAGTATTTTGAGGTCTTACTTGTGATTCACTACTCAGCAGTTGTCGATGATTGGTAATGCGGCTATAGGATTCAGGCCATTTTCGTGTGCTTTAAGTGCCATATCTAGTTCACCATTGTGCCCATGTATGAACCTAGTCTAGGCACTCAAGGAAGCACTACATGGAACACTTTGGAATCTCTGCTCTTTGAGGTTATGCTTTTTGGGGACTTTAATATACTGGAGGTTCAACCTACTAGATGAAAAAAGGGGGAGATATTATTGAGAGTCTTGAGAAAACTGTATTGAACCAAGTGAATCTCCACCATGATCTGGTGGAAGTCAAATATGAGCATGGCTCTCTTGGTTAGACCTCTAGTGAGGGACTCATTTGTGAAAAGCTACACTTGAGAGACATTACTTGGATAAGTGATTGGTTGTTCTTATGCCTTGTGGAATGCCATAATTGGGAAAGTGATGTGGAAAATATTGAAAGAAAGATGTGTGGTAAGTTAGGAAGAAGGATCTGTCATTGTAAGAAGTCCCCTCCCTTTAAGCACGATAGTGGTTTTGTCTTGGATAGTAATAAGATAAAAAATAGTTCAACCAGCCATGAACACGATGAAAAAGATTGCTAATCTTCTTTGGATCTCCCTCTAGAACATATATTTCTAGCTGAATTTTAGCCATTAGCATGGTTGCACCTTTGGGCCATCCTTCCCCTACTTTTGTGTTGTACGAGGGATGCCATTTGCACTATGCCCCTTCACTGTACAATTGTTTTCATTTAATTGATTTGAGGTGTCGTTGATGAGGGATCTAGTTGTTTTCAAGCTTGCAGTTCTCTAAGCCAAAAAAAAAAAGAAAAACATTTGTGGCGCTGAAAGTTGGCTTGGGGTTGGGGAGGCAGACTTTTATCAATCAGGAATTCTTTAATCTAAACTAACAAGGGATCTCTCTATATACGCTGTCCAAGAGGTTTTCAAAATTGGAATCCACATCTTTTCTTTCAGATTTTTCATAGTTTTTTCACTCTAAATTGCATTCCGCATAGCAGAAGGTTAGCCATCCTTCCTTAAGTTATTTGGAGAATATCGAAATTTAATTTTAAATTTCCAAAGATGGGTAAACCTGCCTATGAAGTTAAAGAGATTTTGAATTTCTTCACGATATCATAGTATCCTGGCGTTGAACGAACAGCCATCATCTTTCAACGTTGAGTTCCAATAACAAGAAGCTTCATGTTGATAGGAACAACACATCTGACATATTGTTTTTCATCTTCTTTTTGTCGCTTGAACAGAAATTCAAGGCTCATTTTAAGATTCCGAAAGAGGCCTCATTACAATAAACATTGCATAATTGATCTGTCGGAGAAACAAACTAACGAAATGAGCAGAGTGTTCATAGAAAGAAAATCTCTCACGAGTAGTGTCATATTCTAATCTACAGCTGGGGTTGACAGATGGGATTGACACATAGACATCCTTAGCAAACAATTGGAACATACGAAACGTATCATGCAATGTCTTAGCAACCTTATTCGGCATTCATAGCTTGCCATCCTCGACATGTGGATGGAATGCATCTCAAATACTCAAATGGGTTGCATACCTTTTGTACAAAATCAGTTAAAGAATGGTTCCCAGAGCCATTGGAAAATGAAACGCATTTGAGAAACTAACTAGCAAGATTACCAGAGTGTTCATAGAAATTAAATCTCGAAACAGTAGTCTCATATTCCAATCTACAAATAAGGTTGTCAGATGGACTTCTTTAGTATGAAAAATGCAATTCCATCGGTTCAGAAAGCTCGCCATTGTGGCATAAACTAGTAAAGCAGATTAATCTTGTTTGATAAGAGATCTCTAGGAAAAGATCGCAAGAGTAGTCTCATATTCTAATCTACAGATGAAGTTGAGAGATAGACATATACAGTATGATAAAATCAATTCCATCTGTTCTGAAATTTCAGTCCTCTAGCATAAACTACTTCAGCAAATTTATGTTTTTCGATAGGAAATCTGAAGCAAACAATTGGAGCATAGCAAACGTATCACACAATGTCTTAGCAACTGTAGACATTCATAGCTTGCCATCCTCCACATGTGGATGGAATGCATTTCTAATACTCAAATGGGGACATCTCTTTGTACAAAATCAGGCAGAGAATGGTTTTCTTATTGTCTCTCCCCATCGTCTCACGAGGAAATCTACAAATCTCTCAATTGAGCATGGTCAAATCTGTCGGCCATGTATCTCTGAGAAGACCGAAACGTCATAATTTGAAGAGGCATATTGCTGTGTAGCAAATCTACTAAGCGCCAACCTACAAGACTTGAAATGCCATTTCCTCATTCTAAATAGCCACGAGAACTTGGTTTGGTAGTAAAAATCACACTTGATAAGAACTAATCCACATAAAATCCACTCCTTATGGAACCATTATCGAAGGGATTGAAGAGGTGGTTTAACACAAACATATAGGAAATAAGGCAAATCCTCTTTTTTTTTTTTTTAGCCAAAATGTTGTCCTTAGGAAGGGTGAAAATAGGATGTTTTTTTCCAAAGCGTTCCAAAGGGTCCCCAGTTTCTAACTACCAATGTTGCTCCTAAGTTACTAACCACCAAAAAGTGGATAGCCCTTGCCAAATTTTTGGCAAAAAATGGAATGCACTTATGTAGCCTAAGATTTAAAATATCTTAACCTTAATCTTTTTAAAAAGCAACAAAAGCAAGGCAATTGAAGCGAGCTGACAACCAAAGTTGAAGAACCCACAAAAAATAACACAAAGCCATCTGCTTTATTCTTTATTTTCTTCCTTTTTTTTCCTTTTTCTCTTTTCTATTATTTGTTTTTTCTCTTTCTTCTCTTTGACTTGTCTACGAAATAACACAAACCCTTCTTTCTTCTTTGTTTGTCTTCTTTTTTCTTACCTTTCCTTTTAATATAGGATCGCTGTTTTGTGAAGGGCTCTATGGTGTAGCCCTACTGCATGGGCCTCGCATTGCATTTGCACCAGGGAGGCATTAGAGCTCTTACAGTCATTGTGGATGGTAAGGGAGGATTCACAAGTGTAAGCCTCTTATATTCTGGTTATCTATTCCTAACGGTGAGGAACTTTCACCCTTCTCTTTTTCTCCCCCATGGAAGATAACATGTCTCTTTTTTATCACTAAAAGCTGGTCCTCGCTCAAGTAAATTTAGCATCAATTTCAAGGAAATAGCTCCAAAATCATATGGAGACATGGCTAGTGGTCTACTGCAAGGTTTTTTTCCCTTTCATATGTCTATCAAGAATGCACGTATGAAACCTAACCCATATCAAGATATCGATCTCAAAGGTAAAACAAAAATAGAAGATGAACCCCATTTCCTAAATCTGGATAGCCAAAAGATTGGTGAGGATGATTCCTTGGTCATTGAGAGGAACGCATTAAATCTTTGGCAAAATCAATTATCCCAGAAGGTAGTGATTGGACTCCTTGATGAACCAAAAACATCTCAAAAGGCCTTAGAGTAGTGGATAATAGTTCATTGAGATTCTAGAGGGTTATGTTTTAGACAAGTTCAATAACTACAAAATAGATACTTTCTGCTTTTCTTCGATGAATCTAAAGTGCTTTGCAAGTAATTTCAAAGGTCCACTAGCTAATCAGAAACATTACCTTCTCCGTTTTTCATCACTATTTGGGTTTTAATATTGGGGGTCCAAAGCCCACTAAGGTCCCAATATGGAAGGACTTCGTTGACATGCCTCTAGACTTCTACCCATTAGTAGATAAATTAGTGGGTTTTCTTGGAAACTTTCTGGGTCAAAACTCTAGATGAGGAAGTACTAATCCCAAATGGGACACCTAAATACTGATTGAAATAGATGTTTCCAAGCCAATTAAATGTAGTTTTTGTATTAAAGATTCTCTTGATTTGTTGTTACATGAACACAAAGTTCTTTATAGGAATCTATCCAATGCTTGCTTCAGATGGTATAGACAAGGGCATTTGATGAAGTATTGTCCCTTCAATAATACTAATGTGTTTGAGGATGGTATTGATGGGATAGAAGCTAAGGTTGGCATTCAAAAGAAAAGATCCTTCTCATGAGTCTCGCCAATCTACCCAAACTCATAGCAGGAAAAATGCTCCAAAACCAATTAAGAAAAACAAGGTAAAACTTTTAATCCCTTTCATGTACTTCATGAGGATGTTTATAATATCTTTTATTGAGTTTTGTGATGGATCTAATTAAGCTAATGAGAATATGAACCCCAATACTACTGAAGAAGTACAAAACTTTGCAAGAAACTCTTGTCTATATGTTGATAATGATAGAGATGCTTATAATGGCTAGAATGTTTTTACTAAAAGAATGGCTTTCAAAGAAGACACCAATGTTGTTAATGGTAACACGAATGATTCATTCAGAGAGGACTTGTTATCAAGATCTTTCTCACACACACATAGAGGTTGCAAACACGAAAAACAAACAGAAAAATAGAGATGCCAAGAGGTGAGACCGAACGCAGTATTGTGTGCAATCTCCCCCCATGCACTCTGTTTTGACAGTCCAGAGAGTGCATGTATTTATATGAATTTTTGTTTACGTTGAAAAGAGTCATTACATGAGAGCGGCTTCAAAAAGAATGTGTGAAACTAAAAGTTGGTGACTTTCATAGAAAGCCTTTTCTTTTAATATAAAAAATTGCGGTCTACAATGACCCTTATTCTAACCACTATTTTTCTAACTATTTCTAACAATACAACCTACTACGTGGATTTATTTACAATCTAAATTATAAATCAGATTTATTCATGTCTGCCCTAAAATCGGATTATTGATGTCTGTCCTTTCACGTTTTCATACCCTAACGAACCTTCAGCTGCAATATCAAAAACACCAAAAACACATTAATACATTAATAAATTAACACTCCAACAATGCATTTTTCAACATATTTCATAAGTTATAACAGGACCTTACTAGGATTGATAGGGAACAATTAGCACAAAAGCCTCAAGTGTACAAAAGTAACGAAGATTTGTAGAAGTATCGTAGTAAAGTGGAAAAAAACGGAGTCCTAAAAGAAAAGATGTTCTCAGAACCTTAGTCTCCATGCTTAAACCTACTCAGTCCAATAGGAAGTAATCTACTCTATAGAACGTTGTCTCTTGATTTTATTCATTGATGGATAATATTAACTTTCTATCCGTAAATTATAAAGGACTTTTCATTTCAGTGAGACGCAAAAGCGTCTAGTGATGTTGGCAAAGCCTTAATTTCTACCTGGATTTCATTTGTTTACAAGAAGTGGAAATTGTTAATGGCAGAATATCATCTCATCTCAAGATTGCATCTACTAATTATGAAGGGTACTTTAGTGAATACTATCAAGTGGTCTTGTGATGGACATTAACTCTATTTTTCATCATTGTGCTAACAATGTTTTGAAAAGAGAAAATTACTAGTGGGCTTCTTTTATGTTGGATAGTCCCTATAATTTTACCTTTATATGTTTGTATGCTTCCAATATTAAATCTTTGAGAAAATGCTATAGGGATGAGATCAATGAGTTGTCTAGTCCTTTATTTATAATTGGGGAGTTTAATATGGTTACCAGATTAGTAACAGACTAGAAAGAAAAGGGAATTGCATCAAAAGCTTGGAGAATTCCTCTTGGTTTACATTCTGTAATAATCATGACCTCATTAACATGAATAATAATATTGGATTCACCTTCGGTAATTATCAACATGGCAACAATGCCCAAGCTACTATATTACACATGTGTTATGGGAATGCTTCCCTTATCTAGGACTTTGCGAAGATCAAGTCTAGTATTCGTCATTGCGGGAAGGCTCTCCCATGATAAAGCTATCTAGCCCCATTTAGATGCTAATTTGCTCAAGATTGCTAGCTTTGTTATAAAATCAAATATTTCATTGCATGACACTTCTCCCAATGCCACTCCCCTTCAAAAGTTGGGTGTTCTATGAGCGACATTCAAAAAACCTTTTCGTACTATAGGAACATCACTAGAAAGACTAGAGCTCAAAGAAGAGACAAGATCCTTGATGCCTTAAAACATTTAAATGTTAATAAAGGGCCTTGTGGATCTTCAATGTAAGTTAGCATATGAGCATTATCTTGAAGTAAGCATATGCCTTCCCAAAGAGAGTATTAGGTTGTGAAGCTGGATAGAAATTTCAAGTGTATGTATCCTTTGATGAAAAAGAAAAAAAAAATAAGGACCACATACCCTTGCTTCCTAAGAGAAACCTATGATAAGATGGAGTGGGACTTTATTCTCAAGTCCATTCATGACATTGGGGCTGGTAGAAAGAATATTCAATAGGTAAGCACGTTCTTTGGGATTTCTTTCTTCATGGATTCCATGAATGGGCACCTTTACTCCACCTTCAAGAGTTGTAGATTCATTCGACAAGGTTGTCCCCTTGCTCCCTTACTTTTTGCTATTGATAGTGATGCTTAAATATGGCTTTTCAGAAATAAAATGGAAAATGGAAATATTCAAGCGATTCATGATCCTAACCCTTAGTTGAAACTTGGTCTCCAAATGTTTGCGATTATACCAATATGTGTAGTAATATTGATGCTCAGTCTATTAGTACATCTTTTTTATTTTCTACTTTTTTTGGTGGTGCTTGTCAAATTTTATAGGAATATGTGGTTGTCAGGTTACTTTGCATCCCCATGGGCTTCAAAGTTTCATTCTTGAAACTATGGGACTAGGTGTTGGATAAATTCAAAAGCAAGGTTTTGAGCTGATATAATACTCACTCCCCTTTGGCTCATAGATCTCATGCTCACAAGCATTATTATTTGCCTTCCATCACCTATTTGTAATCTTGTTGGATGCCCTAAAAACATAATTAAAGTAGGTCGGAACTCAAGCTAGAAGATTTTTGTGGGTACATAATGTTAATGTCGACATAATACCTAAAGTTAGTTGGGAAAAAAATGTTTTTTTACCTAAAAGTTAAGGAGGTCTTGATTTTTCGAATCCTTTCAAGATGGTACATAATCTCTCTACCAAATGGGTTGTTAGGTGTTTGAATTTGGGTTACATGTTGGCTACCTTAATGAAAAGAAATATTTACCTCTTTTATGTAAAATATCATAACTCTTGGGTCAAAAATTATCTTTGGAATGTGGTGGTGTCTCCTTAAGAGTTCTACTCTATGGAAAGTTTCTTAATCTTGCACGTTTTGGAGATCCTACATGAAGGTACAGAGCCTACAGATTTCTAAGAGAGATTTTACTTAAAATGTCAAATTTTTCTTAAAGGGGTTTGCGTTCAATGGATGGATGGCCTTGTGGAATAATCTTCAAGAACCAATCATGGAGCACAAGTGTTTCGAGCATTGCATCAGGAACTCGAAATAGTATCCTAGAATGGTGACTTCACTACTGATGATCAATGCAGAAATTTTATTTCTTTATCTCCACCCTTTTTGCAAGTGCTCCTAAAGTAGAATGAACTAGTGAACGTAAAGTTGGAAGAGTGTAGATTGCAACATATTGAAACCTAGGACATTTCTCTTGATGTGTGGAAAGAATTCAAAAACATGCTTTGTGGATAGTATTTTCCATAAAATAGAAGTTGCAATGGTTCATATCTCAATGTCGATATAAACTTTATCTCTTTATGGGATTTTCCTATCAACATAAAGTACTCTTTCTTGTAAGCTCATTATACATAATGGATTATGGTATGGCAATATATCTAAGACAATTAGAGTCAATGATTTGAGCTATTCTCTTAATGGCAAAGAGGAGGATTTGGCTCATATTTTGTGCATTGTTGGCATGCGAGAAAAATTTGGCACTTCCTTCAATCTTTCTTCAAGCTTAAGTGCATCCCTCAGATGAAAACTAAAGAAATTCAGATTTCTTGTTCCAATAATATGGATCTAGTGCCTTAGAAGATCTTGGAGAAGCCACCTTCTTTGGTATATCTGACTTATCAGGAACATGCTTGCTTGAGAAAGGGAAAAAAGATTCACATTATCCCCTCAAGAAAACCTTGGTCTCCACTAGATGGAAGAAGTTTATTGACCATCAAAGATGCTCTCCATAGTAGTTTTTCTGTGAAATTCGGAGTTGTGGAGGCACCAACGTTATAAATGGATCGATTTTCTTCTATCTTTGTACTTTGCTGAAAGATTCCTCATGATTTTTTCCATGAACTATTGATGTAATGTTCCCCCTTTGTGCATAGTTTGACATTTCACTAGTTTCTTAATCACATTGGTCATGACAATATTAAATCGACCTTAAAGGATCTAAAGATGACAAGGCATAAATAATGTCGTGAAAAAAGCCAAAGGCATAGAAAACAATGCGATGGGGCACAAATTATTCCGTTGTGGGCCAAAAAGATTTACAATAGGTTGATGATGAGTTGCTATCTCATAGTGCAAAGCCAAGACCCTTGTGTATCACAAAGCAAGGATAGACAAGAAGCTTCTATCATGGCATAGATGCTCCATTTGTTATGGCACACATCTAGGATTATCATGAAGTGTTTGTTTCTATTTTCGTTTACACAATTGAAAGGAGATTAGAAGTAACAATGGGAGCATAGATTGTGGAGGGAGGTAGGATCCCACATGAGGATTACAAAGAGCCATCCCAAAAAATTGACTGAAGCAAGGATTGAGAATGTAAATTGCAATTGAACCAAGGGGCCATGGGAAAACAGAGTGAGTGCTTTAGAGAAAACACCATGAGACATCTTTCATAAGAATACAAGGATAAGAGGATTTCCCTCCATTTGTTAGGCTGATGTTTACAAAGAACCAAGTAGATAAACGTAATATTGTCGAGTGCATCCAACTTTGGAATCCTTGAAACATCACTCTCTTTAAGGGGATCACAAAGTTCTTTTTACTAGGTCGATACATATTATAGTTTCTACTAATCCATATTTCCCAAAGGATTTGGCTCCTTCATAACAATCATGCATGAACCAACTCCATGTTCTTGTAGTAGCGTAGCACGATCACTTTGGTAACCAATACATAACACCCTCTTATCTTAAGATAAGGATCCAAAATAGACCATAATTGTTTAGCAAGCCAAGAAATTATTAACAAGTGTACCAAATCTTCTTCCCTGCCAAAGAATGTAGAGCACCCCTGAGTTACTTTTAATATCTTAGATCTACTACCAAAACACATGCCATTCTGGAGAATTGGCCATTTTAGTATAGATTGCTTGATGTTGATCGAAAAAGCACACAATGATTTAAAGTTTCTACATTGTACTCGTGATTGAATCTTTGGATTTTTTCAAAATAATCAACATGTTCTCAGCAACCTTTTGAATACTAAGATGCTGATTTCTACATACATGCATTGTCTGAATCAACAACTTCTTGTAGCCATTAGCCACCTATATAATTGAAAAGGGTAAAGGAAGAAGACTACTACAATGATCATCAAGAATGACTTCATCTCCCTAAAAAACCATTTCAATCCCTAATACCATCTTTAAAGGATTTATGTTTGCTAATTGATAGTTTTTTATCATTCCAAATTGCTATCTACCCATTGTAGAGAGATGCCTTCCAAAGGAAATGGATATTAGTAGTTAATTCAATGCCAAAGTTAAACACATTCTTGTTCTTTATCCAAGCCTTCCAGAATCCTCAAACAAGAGTGCTTCCCATAGGACATAACGATTGAGGTGATAGAACAATGTCCCAAAGATGATTGTTGACGTACGTCTTGTAGCCTTAGACTGATTGCCACAACCTAGAGTGAGGCCTTTAGCCACTTTACCTCTCTCCTAAGTGCTTAAAGCTAGCTGTGAGGCAATACTAAGGGCTCCTTTACAAGGCTCAAAATGAGATGCTCAACTTTTGAAATGTTATATGGAAAAACATATATCATTGCTTTGGCATCTTGAGAAGGAAGTAAGATAACGGTAATTCTTGCCCCGAACTAGAACTGTAGAAATTAAAAGCAAACTAAGATACAAAGTAGAAATTCAAAGAGACAACCTTCATATTTATTTATAAAGGTAGTGAAACTAGATATCCAACAAATGAGATGTGTAAGCTCTTGAAGAAGAAGCAACATAAGGAAGAGGTCCCCTACATAGCAGATAACAACGGGCTCAAATGCACTTCCACAAAAGAGAATGTTGATCTAGTTACAAGCCACTTCACCCGAATCTCGGGGGTGTCCTTGCCATTCACTTTGTAGAGGCAGGGTTGCATGGCTACCATCTCTAGAATTATACAAGAAGGAATTGCACAAACATCATGCATTTTCTTCACTCTGTATCACCAACACAAATATTTTACAAGATATTGATGCTCGACCTAAATTGGAATGACAACATGAATGATTTCTTCAAGATTTTTGTGAGTCATAAAATCCTGGGTCTCATCAATCTCACCTATCATTGATTCAAGGCTTTCAAGATTTTCTTAGTTAAACTGTTACTTTTGGTGTTGAAGGAGGCCTTGTCATTTGACACTCTTCCTAACTTTTTCAATGAAGGCATAATAGAACTATTTCACAAAAATATAGAAACGGTAGGATTGAAATTCGGAGATCGATCACGATGCTGCAAACTAGATATAAGATCTTAGCAAAGGCTCTTCTGAGTCGCATTACCTTCCATATAGGTTGATGGATCAGTGAGGATCAAAAGGGATTCATTAAAGAAACATCAATCTTGTAGGCCATTATTGATGTGTGGGAGGACTTGGAATTCTCTAAGTAATCTTATCAAGATGTGCTCTTGATTCGGATTGACTTTGACAAAGCATATAATCAGCTTGAGTAGGATTTCATTCTCCAATTCTTAAAAGATATCCATTATGGTTCTAAAATCATCAAAATGATCAATATGGTCATGGCAAATGCCTTATCTAGATTCTCAGAACTGATTCTCAAAGCAAATGGTCTCTTATGGTTATGAGAATCCTCAAATGGAAGGATCTACATCCACTCATGGTGATGTTATCGTAGTGATAGTGACTTGAAAAGATTCATAACTTCTTTCATACATATGGAAGAGTTCAAACAAGATGAAACTGTATATCAAGGTTAATGAATATTTAAAGTTGGCAACTAGGATTATGGAAAATGATTCTAGTTGGTTTTGTATTAACGAAATCATAGAAGTTGAATCAAAGAACATCCAAATAGCAAAGAAGTTACGGAAAAAAAGTTTTAGTAGGTGGAAACATCTCTAGAACCGTGAGAGAGGTCATTTGAAAATGTTTGAGGACATACACCCTTTTAGAAGAGTTTCTAAGACGATTGTTGCCTTATCATTCACAAAATCCACACTTGGGATAACTCAAAGAGTGGCCTTCCTCTCATGAATGACACGCCCCAAATTGAATGATTTAAGCGGACCAACTATTATATATTGGATAAGACTCTTAAGGACCATAAGTGCCTTGATTTTCATATCTCCCTTAATAGGAGGTCCATGAACTAGCCTTTTATCAGATGGAAACTTATGTGCAAGGATTTGTGGTATCCATATTCTCTATCATGGAATCTAGACCAATGCTAACAGAACTAAAATGTATGGGGCTCCTCACTAGTGCAAGCCTTGCCTATGAGTCGGAGAGGATCTTGGCCATGTCATCTTTGCATGCCCAAGAAGACACTCAATTTGGCAATCTTTTTCTAGGCTTTAGAGTTTACAAAGTGAAATTTATTAGAAACAAGTGTTAATTGGTGAAACAATCTTTTGCCTTGTAGAATGCCATCAGATAGGAACAATTCTCAAAGATATGGAAAGAAAGATGTGTGATCAACTTTTATGCCCCTCCGAAAGAATGGTCAATTGAAAAATCCATTGGCTTGTTAGGCAAAAGAATATGTAAGTACAAGAACTCATGGCCTTTAAGGTATCAAAGATTCATCCTCTTTAAAGACAAAAAGATTTAATACAAGTTGGTTGCTCATGCGTGTGCACAAAAAATAATTAACCTTCTTCTTTACTCTTTATTTTCTTCTTTTGTTTCCTTTTTCTCTTTTGTGTGTTTCGTTTTTTCTCTTTATTCTCTTTGACGATCTCATAGTTCATTGTAAGGATGGGGCTGAAACATAGTTTTATTTGATATGATAATAGACTTCCATCTGCTCTGAAATCAGACTATTTTACCAAACACTTTTAGAAGAGAATTGAGTTTCTCGATAGGAGAACTCTAACAAACAATCACGACATAGTAAACGTATCACGGAATCACACATTCATAGCTTGCATTCGAATTCGAATGGAATCTCTGCTGATCTGGACAGCGAATGGAATCTTCATTATCATTCCCCAATGAGTCTCCAAGAAAGCTTTCTTGAAAGTCAAATATGTGAGCCACTCAAAATTTTAAACTCATAATTTTTAGAATGTGCGGTACTTATGAGTTCTCGTCAAGTTCTGTACATGCAGTCGCTTTCACGTGAGGTCGTGTGCTCGTGGAAAGAGTAATTGAAGTACTTCTTCGGTGCACTTTATTAAAAACTAAAAGGCCACAAGTATAACCGCTTTACATCTACGTACTTTTCGCTTTATGTATTTTTATATTGGAAGGAGAGATAGAAAATTCATTGACATGAGCAGCACTTCTCTGTTTTCTGTGACCCTATCTTAATAATCAAAGTGTTTTAGGGAACAAAAAATCTATGCTATGAGATCAGATACAAGAAATTCTATTTTTCCAATAAAAGCTAAATGTGGGATGGTCACTCCTCCATGCAAACACTTTTATACTGTGATGATATCAGATGCAAGAAATTTTGATTTTCCAGAAAGATGTAGATACCGAGAGGCCACTCCTCATCGAATAAAAGCTAGCTATCGAAAGGTCGCTCCTTCGTGTCCAAAATTTAATTGTATTGTAGCTTTGAATATAATCTAATTTAGATGATCTTAACGTCCTGATCCAATATAAATGTTATCTAGAAAAGCTATTGCAATATTCCGTATCTACGATATCGAAAAGAAATTCAAACGATCCTTAAGATTAAAGGGAAGTTTTTCCGCTTTTTTGAATCTCAAAATTAAATTTTGATCACCTCAAATAACGTGAGGAAGAATCGGTTGGTTTGCTGCCTTTATAATTTAAGACCCTTTTCTTGAAAGGAAAATATGGTCACTCCATTGGATCATAAAGATAAATCTGTTCGATTAGTATCCCGCTGTTGAACGACGTCCAGAATCCCTCAACGTTATACTCCCCATAACAAGAAGCTTAATGTGCAAAAGGCAACTCATCGGAAAAAATTTTCCCGCATCTTCATTAATTAGCCTGACCAGAATTTCGAGGCTCATTTTAAGATTTCGAAATAAGCCCGCATCACACGAACCATTGCAAAATGTAACGCGGTGGAGAAACAAACTGACGGAATTACCAAATGTTCATAGAAACAAAATCTCGCAACAGTTGTCTCATATTCCAATCTACGGATGGGGTTGTCAGATAAACTTGTTTAGTATGAAAAACTAGTAAAGCAGATTACCGTTTTTCAATAGAAAATCTCTAGCAAACAAATAGGACATAGAAAAACATATCACGCAATCTCTTGGCTACGTTAGACATTTATAGCTTGCCATCCTCCACATGTGGATGGAATGCATTTCAAATACTCAAACGGAGACCTCCCTTCTGTATTGTATTGGGCAAGGATGGTTGTTTACTATTTCTCCCCATCGCCTCCCAAGAAAATCTACTAACCTTTCAGCCAAGCATGTGCAAGTCTCTCAGCCACGTATTTCCAAGAAATCCGAAACTCTACAAATTTTAAGTTCATTACTCTCAGAATGTGTGCTGCTTAAGAATTCTCTTGAAGGTCTCTACATACAGTAACTTTCATGTGATTAGAAGTCATCGAAAGTATATTTTTTATGTTGGAGACGTTCATGTCCAAAAGAAAACACGAAATACCTTTAAAACTTGAAACAACTTCTCCGATGTAAAGAAATTTAAGGGTATATGTAAATCTCCACAAACATATTTAGGAATGTGGTCAGACACTAGCACAAACGTGTCTGACCACAATGCTAGCAATGCAAGAATGGCCATTATCGTTCAACCTTTAATCCCAATAACATGAAGCTTGATGTCAGTAAACGTATATTTCTTTGGTATGATAATCGACTTCCGTATATTCAGAAAGGAGATCTCTATTCTACCAAAAACGTCTAAAAGAGAATTAAGTTCTTCAAAAGGAGCTCTCTGGAAAACAATTAGAACATAGCATACGTATCGTAGAAATGTCTTGGAGACATTACACAGTCTTACCTTTCCTTCATCGACGTGTGGATTAGCATTGCCTTGATGTCTGATCCTAATTTTGAGATGGAAAGACTAAGTACTTATGACTCTTTAGACTCTCTTCCTTTGGAAGCCATCCTCTCTATGAACTTTAATATGGTGGGAGTTATGTGTGATATATGAAGCCAAAGAAGGCATGTTATTGAATAAAATGTGAAAGATGTTTAGGAACAGGTTAAGCTACACCATGATCTAGTGGAAGCCAAGGATGCGTGTAGTTTCTCTTGGTGGAACCTCTAATCCGGAAAAGATTTACGAGAATCTAGACTCATAGATGCTATATCATGTAGAACATCATTGACAAGAAGGGTACCCCATCCTTTTCTCATTGTGTGAAATTAGCTTTATCTTATCACTACCCAATGATTCTCACCTTCAAACACCACTAAGACAGATGATGCCCCCCTCATTTCATGTTGATCTCTCAATCTTCTCTCTTCATTCTTTTTTGTAGGTGATCACCACAACCTAGAGCGAGCCCTTTAGCCCCTTGACCTCTCTTCTAAGTGCTTGAACCTAGCTGTGAGGCAGTCCTAAGTGCTCCTTTACAAGGCCCAAAAAGAAATCCTCAACTTTTGACCTATTAGAAGGGAAAATATATATCACCAGCTTTGGCATCTTGAGACGGAAGTAAAATAATGGTAATTCTTGCCTCCAACTAGGACTCAGGAAAAATAAGATGCAAACTAAGATACAAAGAGGAAATTCAAAGAACCAACCTTCAGATTTATTCATAAAGTTGGAGGGGAGTGAAACTAGAGAGCGGACAACTCAAATGTGTAAGCTCTTGAAGGAAGCAACATAAGGAAGAGGTTCCCCACATAGTAGATCACAATAGGGTAAAATGCACTTCAACAAAAGAGAATATTGAGCTAATTATGAGCTACTTCACCCAAATCTTAGGGGTGTCATTGCCATTCACTTCGTAGGGGTGGGGTTGAATAGCTACTATCTCTAGAACTAGATAAAAAAGAATTTCACAAAACATCATGCATCTTCTTGACTCCCATATCACCAACACAAATACAAACCACCGTTGACTGTCTCATTCATTCCAATAGCATATTTCGCTTATTCCTAATAATCTTGTGCATTTTATACACTCAACCCTATGTGTACCACTCCCATAAAAGGATTTTTTCTACATGTAATCGTGCTTGTTGCTATGAGCATTTGAAGTTCATTGTCCGACCCATAGATAGTAAGGTTTTTGAGCTAATCGAGTCCTTCTCCTTGATGCTCCAAAGTACATAGTGCACTTTATTGCACTTATCACATGCCTATAAGTTCTATTTGAGTCTTCATAAGCTCAAGGGCTTGTCTTATGACAATTGGATGGACCAAACTTTGTCGCTTCAAAACTCACGTTTTTACCTCCTACAAATTCTCCAAGTTCTTGCACTGGTATCAGAGCTAGGTCAAGATGGGTGACGTCTTTCCTTAAATGATCAAGAAGCTTGATCGACACAACTATGCGTCTTGGAAAATCAGATAGGAGGCTTATTTGTAAGGTGGAAATATTTGGGAATTGTAGCAGATGATGAAGATATGCCTAATCCAAGATCCAAAGGAGGACCTACACAAGAGGAGACACATAAGCTCAAACTTTGGTGCGCACGGGATGCCCAAGCAAGGTCATACATACCAAGCTCTATCTCTGACTTTCTATAACCACATATTAGAGGATGGGAGACATCTCAAGGGAATTGGGATGCCCTCTACACTTTCCTTTCTGCTAGTATCAAAGCAAGAAAGAATCATCTTTGAAGTGACTTCAACCAAATGAACAAGACACCTAAACAAACCATCACATAGTTTGTTACCAAGGTCATGGAGGTTGCACGTCAGTTAGCATCCATTGGAGAGATGACTGAAGAAGAGGCTATCATGAGTCAAATTCTCAATGGGATTCGAAGTGATAAGTAATGGTGATTCTTCACCATGTCTTATGATCTCACCATCGATGTGCAAACTCCACATTTGAACATCTTTCTTGGACAACTCTTCAATAAAGAGGCCAACAATAGCATAAAGGAAGGTAATTCCTATCATGGTAGTTTAACTAGTGCTCTATATGCAGATAAGAAGGATAAGAAGCTGAAAGGCAAGAAGAAGGAAGAAGATGAAGAAGAGAATTCCCAAGCCAACTGTGCAAGCAAGAGCAAGTGGAAAGGGAAGGAGAAAGGAGCAAAGTATGACAAAGCCAAAGGTCAGAATGTTCAGCCTTGTGCCATCTGTGATAAGACAGAGCACACCACTCAAAATTGCTAGTTCAATGGAGTGTGACACAACTTCAACAATAAAAATAGAGGCAATAACATAACTTTTGTGGATATCCCCACGAGTGACTTAATTATGGACCCAATTGATGTCTCAATTAGTTACGTTTAGCCATGCTATTCTAATGATAACAAGATTTTCTGGAGTTGATATGACATTGCAACATATTTAGGAATCATAGTCATCAAGGTGTACTCTTAATGGGGTGGTCTCCATGTTAATATTCCCATATGCTTGAGGTTGTCCATCTACTACATCAGATACCACTTGTTTATTCTTATGAGATACTAGAATCCTGTGTTTCTAAACCAATCCCTCATCGATGAAACATGAAGAGTCTCTTGAATCTACTAGGTTTGGAAGGGAACGTAAACAGGAAGTTGGAAAATACTTACTTGGACATCATGAATTGTTGATCTCCCAAGACTAGCATTGGCAAGACTAAGGATGTATGTGGCCAAGCCCTCCTTCTTGGATTTTGGTTGTCTCTCCTTCTTGTGCCCAAGAAGCCACCCAATTTGGTGATTTCCTACTAAGATTTAGAGTTTACAATGTCAAATCAACTCAAAACAAGTGTTACTTGGTGAAACATTGGAATGCCATCAAAGCCGAATCGCTCTGAAAGATATGGAAAGAAATATGTGTGATCAACTTTGATGTGCATCTGAAAGAATGGCGAATAAAAAATCCACGGCCTTGTAAGGCAAAAGAATATGTAACTGTAAAAAAACACGGCCTTTCAAATACCATAGGTTGTTCATCTTCAAGAACAACAAGATTCAATCCAAGTGGGTTGGTCATGAGGGAGAGGAAAAAACCAGTAACTTTCTTATTAATGCCTTTTAAACCATTCATAACGCACCAAAGCTTAGGTTTGCTACCAATTTTGAATCTTCATAGATATTATGTCTTTGGGTTGTTCTACCCTTGCTTTGTGTGATACAAGGGATCCCAAGAGCACTAAGGTCATTCTTTATATAATTGCTCTTATTATAATTCAAGTAAGGGAGATTAGGCATCGGCCAAACTTCCTTAAAAAGAAAAAAAAAAACAAATTCAGGTATGTGGTCACTCTATTAGGACACTAACATAAAGGTGTGTGAATACAATGCCTGAGGTGAACGAATAGCCATTATCCTTCTAACTTGAATCCAAATAACATGAACCTTGATGTTACTAAGGACGGCACGTCTCCCAGACTTTTTTTTTTTGTTGCTGTTTTGAGCGTTATTAATTAACGTGGACAGAACTTTGAGGCTTATTTCAAAATGCTGAGAAAAGGCCTACATTACACGAACCACTGGAAACTGTAAGGGCCGGGAGAAATTGATGAAGGAAATGAGCCAAGTGTTCATAAAACAAAAGGTTTGCAGCAGTAGCTTCATATTTCAATGTGCTGATGGGGTTGAGAACTGTATTTCTTTCGTATAATAATAGACTTCCGTCTGTTCTGAATTCTCACTGTTCTTCCAAAAACTTGTAAAGAGAATTAAGTTTTTGAACACGAGATCTCGAACAAACAATTAGGACATAGCAAACGTATTAGGCAATGTCTTAGGAACGTTACACATTCATAGTTTTCCACCATCGACATGTGGATGGAATGCATTTCAATATAGCAAATAGGAAACTCACTTCTGTACTGAATTGGGCAGGGAATGGAATCCTCATTATCGCTCCCTTTCTATTGTGGGGGCTTGCCCACTTCACAAGTTGCATATTAATCTTTCTTGATTTGTAAAAAAACGTGAGCTAATCATGTGTAAGTATGTGAGCCACATTTCTCCGAGAAGACCGCAAAACCTGAAAGTAAAAACTCAGAATTGTCAGAATCTGGCTTTGAAGTAACGTCGTCATCGCAATCGAAAAAATTATTGCAGTACTAGTTTAAATCTATTTAACTCTGCAATAATTTCAACTACTCAATGTGATCTTCATTAAAGACTAAAAAGTCATAGATGTAACCGCTCTACATCTCCCTTTGAATTTTTTTGTACTTTTCGCCTTCTTTATTGTACTCTAATCTTTATGTTGAAAGAAGAGATTGAGAATTCAGTGACATGTCCAATACTTCTGTTTTTCAGTGGCCCTATCTGAATAATCAAAGTATTCTAGCGACCAAGCACTATACTCTGAGATCAGATACAAGAAATTATGCTTTTTCAATAAAAACCAGATACCAAAATTGTTGGTGCAAATCAACCACCAATTGATGTTTTGGATAAAGACTTGAATTCAAATGATGAAGAAAAGGTCAACCATTGAAAAATGAAAGATAGATTATGTTCACCAATTGAAGACTTGTATACATATGTACATTAATTTGTAGTTAGCTCACTTATACCTTTTGTATGGTCATGAGCTTCTGCATATATGCCTATATATACAAGTAAAAAGTCGGGGCAAGTATGAGAGAGTATGAGATGAGAACAATTAGTAGTTGTAAGAGTCATTAGACACTTGAGAAGTGAGGAAGATCACCCTCATCATTCATATGTAAAATTTTTCAGAGAAGAAGAAAAGTTGCACCCGATCTTTTGCTGAGTATTCCTTCTGTGTTTAATCATTTGTTAAATGCTTTTGTACAAGTGTAAACTATAATTGATTGACCTTTGTACAAGTTTTTAGATCCTAATTGTGATCATACAAAGGATTGAGAGTAGGAATATTTACATGTATAAATATGAAGAAATGAAGTTGTAACGGGCGCAAAATTTGATGCTAATGTTTTGGCCAGTACTCCTTCTACAGTGTAAAGTCTTGAGCAAGCAAGCACTCATTCTTTATGTTGGAAGATAAGCTACCTATGGCTAAAAGCATTTGAATAAACGCTTTGTTATTTGAGAGAACTATGCATTTAAAGTTACAGGTTTCAAAGTTGACTATAGAAAAGTACAGTTTTAGACATAGGTGAATTGTTGGGATCATTTCTCAAGATCTACTGAATCTTTTGAGATGGTTGAACTTAGAGAAGGTGCGCAATCTTTACACGACACTTTGCAAAGTTTCATAAAAAACTTTACACATGTGATTAGTCAATGAGTGAGTTATGTAGAGCAGACTTTGTGAGTAATAACTCTCTTCACATTTAGTTACAAATTTTGATAATCTGGTATTGATCGTCAAAATTGGTAAAGGTTTTGGGTTATTCTTGATATAGAAGTGTTCTTACATCAAGGATAGCTTGTTCTTTTGGAGATTAGCACTCTCCATCAGTGGTACCAGAGCAGGAACATCATCAAAATAGAAGAACGGAGGACCCCGACTGCTCCAGTCATACAAAAATCAACATCTAAAGGTTCAAAAGGTGAAAGCTTAAAGGAAAAGCTTGAGAAGGAGGCCTGAAGCTATCAAGAAGATCAAAAGGAACTTTATTTGAAGTAAAGGTACACTTATTCCTCATAAAGCTTTAAGAATTTAATACATAGGTGAGGAAAGGATGAGAGATTCTCTTCAGATAGAGAGATTGGATAGAGAAAACTATCCATCTTGGTCAATGAAGATGGAAGCTCATCTCATGAGCAAAGACATGATAGGTTACATCACAGATGAAGAAGAAAAAGTACAATTCAAAGATCCTAGTGTTCCAACTAGGGATGAACTCTCAGATTTGAAGACTTGGATGAAGAGAGATGCTCAAGCAAGGAGCATTATCTACATGGGAGGCAATGACTACTTGCTACCTCATATTAGAGGTCTTGAAAGTGCAAGTGATAATGGAATGCTTTGGAGGATCATTTCCAAAACACTACAAAGTCAAGGAAGGCATCTTTGTGGGCATAGTTTACCACATTCAAGAAGAAGGCCTCACAATCCATTTCTAAGTATGTAACAAGAATGAAGGACATTGCAGATGCATTAGGAGCAATTGTTAAAGATATTAAGGAGGATAAGTTGGTAAGGAAAATCCTCACAGGTTTGAGAGGATATGATAAATAGAAGCCATTCATTTTGTCTACAGAATTGTCACTAGATCATTTCACTCCTGATTTAAATCAGTTGCTAGGATACATGCTAACTTTTGAGCAAGATGTCAAAGGTGATGGTCATAAGAGTGGAGGTCAAGCAATGTATTCAAAGGATAAGAAGAAGAAAAGCAAAGATAAGCAACAAGTAAATGAAGAAGAAGGTACGACTAGCTAAGCAAACTTCCTAAGAGGAAGAGGAGGTGGCAAAGGAAGAGGAAGAGTCAGAAGCAATAAAGATGGAGCCAAAGCTTGCTAGATTTGTGGCAAGATTCCACGCTTTGTTAGAAAAATCATATATTTCATTGCATGACACTTCTTTCAATGCCACTACCCCTTCAAAAGTTGTGAGTGTACAATAAGGGACATTCAAAACATATTTACCTTCTATAGGAACCTCATTAAAAAGATTAGATCTCAAAGAAGAGACAAAATCCTTGATGCCTTAAAAGATCTTAATGTTAATAAGCCTTCTAGTGGCTCATTATACATAATGGATTATGGTATGTCGATATATCTAAGATCGTTAGAGTTAATCATTGAAGCTATTCATTTAGTGACAAAGAGGAGGATTTGGCCCATATTTTTGTGCATTGTTGGCATGCATAGAAATTTTGGCATGTTCTTCAATCTTTCTTCAAGGAAATGTGCATCCCTCATATGCGAACTAAAGAAATTCAGATTACTAGGTGCAATATTATGGATCTAGCGCCTTGGTAGATTCAAAGAAGCCCCATTATCTAGTATACTTGACTTAGCAAGATCATGCCTGCTTGAGAAGTGGGAAAAAGATTTACATAATCCCTTTAAGAAAACCTTGGTCTCCACTAGAGGCGAAAAGTATATTGACCATAAAAGATGCTCTCAATTGTAGTTTTCCTCTATATTTTGAGTTGTCAAAGCACCAGCCTTATAAATGGAGGGATTTCCTTCTATCTTTGTACTTTGCTAAAAGATTCATCATGGTTTTTTCCATGAACTATTGATGTAATGTTCCCCCTTTGCACATAGTTTGATGTTTAAGTACTTTCTTAATCACGTTGGTCATGACATTATTTAATTAACCATAAAGGATCTAAAGATGACTAGGCTGATAAAAGCCAAAAGCATAAAAACAGTGTGATCCGGCACAAATAATTTTGTTGTGTGCCACAACAATTTGAAATAGGTTGATGATGAGATGCTATCTCATAGTGAAGAGCTGAGACCCTGGAGTATCACAAAACTAGGATAGAAAAGAAGCTTCTATCATGGCATAGAGGTTATCTATTATGGCACATAGTTAAGATTATCGTGAAGTGTTTTTTTCTTCTTCTTTTGACACAATGGAAATGAGATTAAAAGTAATGATTGGAGCACAGATTATGCAGGGAGGTAGGATCCCACATGAGGGTTACAAAGAGCCATACCAAAAAGTTGAGTCGAGGGAGGAGTCCAGGGACAAGTGACAATGAAAATTACAGCTAATCTAGGGGGAAAGGGGTAAATAGAGTCAGTTCTTTAGAGAAAACACCATGAGACATCTTTAATAAGAATACAAAGATAAGAGGATTTCCCTCGATTTGTTAGGCTAATGTTTATAAAGAACTTGTTAGATAAAGGTGTTGTTGTCGAGTGCATCCAACTTTGGACTCCTACTTGAAACATCACTCTCTTTAGGGGGATCACAAAGTTCTTTTAATAAGATCCATACATCTTGTGGTTTCTACTAATCCATATATCCCAAAGGACATGGCTCCCTCATAACTGACATAGGTCAACCAAGACCATGTTCTTGCAATAGCCTAGTAGGATCTCTATGGTACCCAATACATAAGAACCTCTTATCTTAAGATAAGGATTCAAAATAGACCATAATTGTTTAGCATGCCAAGAATTTATTAATAAGTGGGGAAAATCCTCTTCCCCACCACAAAATGTAGAGCACGTATGATTTACTTTTAATATCTTAGATCTACTACGACCAGACACCCCATTGTGGGGAGTAGATCTATATCTTCAATCCATATCAGACAAGTGAAGCTTCCATCTATTATTCAATTTGTGCATTGTACTAGTGATATAGCCTTAGGATCTTTTGAAATTAATCAACATGTTCTCAAAAACCTTTTAAATACTAAGATGTCAATTTTTGCATCTATGCATTTTCTCAATGAACAACTTTTTAGTAGTCATTAGCCACCTATATAAAAGAAAAGGGTAAAGGAAAAACTGTACTACAATGATCATTAGAAATCACTTCATCTCCCTAAAGAAACCATTTCCAATCCCTAATCGAACCTTTAAAGCTTTTATGTTCCTTAATTTGTAGTTCTTTATTATTGCAAATTGCCAGCCACCCATGCGAGAGAGACTCCTTCAAAAATAAATTGATATTAGTAGTTCATTCAATGCCTAGGATAAACACATTCCTAACCTTTATCCAAGCCTTTCAAAATCTGCAAACAAGAGTGCTTCCCATAGGACAAAACTATTGAGGTGACCGAACAATGTCCCAAAGATGATTCCTGACCCAAGACTTGTAGCTTTTGACATAAAACGGGTGAGCATTTTTTTTTTAAGCAGAGAATCCCAAATGTGTCTCGAGTGAAGGCTCCTAAGGATCCATTTAGTGGAGAGGGTGTGAGCCATTTTGCAAGGGTTAATGCTTCCCAATCAACTTCAAACTAGGGCAGCCATCAAATATCCCAATATAGTGTAGAGGTTCTATTAACTTGTTCATTCCCTCCCCATAGAAACTTTCTAGCCAACATGGTGACTTGTTTCAATTCATCCATTGAAGGCATCTGACAAGAAACGAAATAGGTGGTATAGGGCATCAAGTGATGTTTAAGAAAAAAGTACTATGATCCAAAGAAGAATAAGAGTCACACTACCTAAACAATGTTTCCCTAAACTTGTCCAAGATCTAGACCCATCTTTGATGGAAAGACACTTTGAGTCCCATGGGAATTCCTAATAACATGAAGAGAACCTCATCTTGTATGATATCACAACCTAGACTAGACACAGTTAGATACTTGATTAGGAGAAGATTTAAAACATGTTTTATGGTGATTAATCTTACATGCACTAGCCAAACAAAAAACTTGCAAGCATTAAAGGAAAGAATCAGTAGGGCAAGGGTCAGCTAAAGTGCACATGTTAGTATCATCAACATACATGTGCAACCCCAAAGGTGAGTTGTGCTTGGAAATATTAATTCCTTTTATATTGTCAATGTCCATTTCACTCTTCCATAACCATCCTAATGCATCACTAGCTATAGCAAAAAGTAAAGGGGCCAAGGGGCAACCTTGGCAAAGGGATTTGCTCAATCTAAAGGGATTAGAAAGATAGCCATTCATGTACGTTATAGAAAAAGAATTTCAAAAGACGGTACTAACATAGTTGATGAAGGGTTTCCTAGCCCTAGTGTCTTCCATAGACTGAAAAATAAAATCCCACTCAATCCTATCATAAGATTTTTCCAAATCAACTTTGAAGAAGTAATAATCTTGTTTCATGAGAGGACTAAACTTTTAGCAAGGGAAGAAGCAAATATCTTATAGATAGAGGTAAGTCAGGTGATGGGCCTCTAGCTGTTCATGTCCTCTTTGATCCCTTTTTTGTGAATAAGTCTGATCACTCCAGTAATGATATTCATAGGAACAGAACATTTGCTAGTGTCCTTAAACTAGAAGAAGAGTGAATAAGAGGAAAGGAAGTAGCTTAGCTCTAAGAAAAATTCATTATGAATACCATCAATATCGGGAGATTTAGAAGGTTTTAATTTACTGAGGGTTTGTTTAATCTCATGGATAGTGAGGAGAAGGTCCAAGAAAGAAGCCAGGATAGGAGGGAACATTTTTCTCCTCTTTAAGTAAATAGAGACCCTAGCTCTCTAGATATCCTCCCACCACTTGGGAGAACAAGAAAAAACATGTGTAAAGAATCTCACATCCTCTTGTCAAACAAATTAACACCCATGTAAAAGGCTCCCATGTAGTGTATAAAGAGAGAGACTTGCTATCATAATCCTGTTCAACAACAATAAGAAAATAAGAAATAGCATATGTTTCAAGAGTTATAAGAAGTTTATGATCTTCTCTGTGCTGAAGAAAATATGAGTACTATGAAGATGGATATCACCGTTTTTGCCTAAATGCTATTAAGGCATGGATACATCCTTTACCTAATTCCATATGTTCTTTTGGCTTTGTTTACTTGATTGTCCCACTTGTATGTAAGTTTGTAAAGACGTTTTTCTACTATAAAGAGTCTTTTACTCTTGTTATTTTTTCCTTCTTCATCCCTTTGAATCCTTGTTTTTCCCTCATATAGAAGAAGACCACGTGGTGTAAAAAGTAGCTCACGTGAACTTTTTAAGCTACCTCCATTCATATCATTGGCTCTCCAATTGAATCATGTCTCTGCAAAAATGAATGAAAAGTTACTCTTTTAGTATTTCCGCGTTCAAATATCTATTGACCTCATTTATCAAAGAGAATTGCAATCTATCAAATTTCACATACGGAATGGAGATCTTCATTCATTTTATCTCTTTTATTTTGAGAAGTCAAAGAAATTCCTTGCTATTAACTAGAATCGTTTCTTTCAATATTCATTATTGATGTTAAATACCTTCTTTATCGATTGGTTTTCGGAGAACACACCTTTGGACATCGCAAAGATTAATAGAAATTGAAGAAAGCTATGTCCTATCGAGGAACATATTCAAATTTTTTGATGCGTTTTCTTTTTGTTATTTTATGTCAACCATTCCCTGATACAAAGTTATCAATCCTCCCCAATAGATGCATTTGAGCCCATAGGTGAGGACAAAGAAGTTATTGATCATAGGCAGCAGACTAGCATAGTCGCCAAACTTCACAAATTGAGAGTGTCCTTCTCGTTAGGCCTATAGAAAATCAAGAAATAAACAAGGGAGGAGATATGAAATGTGTTGATCACGATAACATGCCCAATCACATCAAGCTTCATTTCGTTTCATGAACAAACTTTGTTATGGCTCTTGACAAGCAATCAATCCCATATTTCTCCCAATGATAGAAGAAAAAAATTACATTTATTGGGCCCACAAAGGTGTAAACTAATATGTAAGTGACTGAAGAGTTGAAAATATGTTGAGAGGAGAAACGTTTATAGGTGTTATGACTAGCAAGTAACTTTAAGTGTAATTGTCCATTCCGTTTAGTAACAACCATACACAACGAATGAGTGGGAGGTATGGAGATTATAAAATTAATTCACATGTAAGACTTAGTTTCTTATATGTACCTATATATATATATATATATATATATATATATATATATATATATATATATATATATATATATATATATATATATATATATATATATATATATATACGTGTGTGTGTATGTGTAAAGTTGAAAAATCATAGCTTTTAGTAGTTATTCGAATTCCATAATCTTCTGTGGTGCTGAACAACAGATGAATGTTATCAAGATGAATAAAATCTCTCTTTTCTGAATGCTAGTACGGCATATATGCATCCTTCGATGTATATCCTATGTTCTTGCTCATTTGGTTACTCGATGGGCACACTTAGATATAAGCTTGTAAAAAGGAATTTCTAACATAAAGATCCTTTACTATCGCATGGCATGTGAACATGGAAAATAAGCAAAACTCTCCAAGAAAACTCCCTTTTGAACATGGCATTTGAACATGGCAAATCAGGAACTACCTTTTGTGCTGAACTCTCCAAGAAAACTCGTTTAAAAGTTAGCTAAGCATGTGCAAATATGTAAGCCACATATCTCCGAGAAGCCTGTAAACTCATGATTCTCAGAGTGTGCGGTGCCTATGAATTCTTGTCAAGTAGCTTTGACTTGAAGTCATCATCGTCGTCGTCGAGAGAATCATTGAAGTACATGCAGTAGCTTTCACGTGACGTCGTCGTCGTCGTCGACAGAATCATTGAAGTACTACTTTAAATCTATTTAACTCTGCAATAATTTCAAATACTCCTTAACCTGATTCATTAAAGACTAAAAGGTCATAGCTATAACCGCTTCATATCTCCTTTCGTACTTTTGTACTTTTCCCTTTAGTGATTATAGTCTAATCTGAACGTTGGAAGGATAGATAGAGAATTCAGTGATATGAGCAGCAATTCTCTCAATAATCAAAGTACTTTAGCTAACAAACAATCTATGCTCTGACATCAGACACAAGAAATTCTGGTTTTCGAATAAAATTGAAATGCTGAAAAGCCACTCCTCCATGTCAGCTAACAAACACTTTATAGTTTGAGATCAGATACAAAAAAAAACTTCATTTTCTAGTGAAAACTAGATACCGAGAGGCCACTCCTCATCCAATAAAGACAAGATATCGAAAGGTCAGTCCATATCTAAATTAAATTGTATTATAGATGATCGAAACGTCGTGATCCAATTGAAAAATCATCTAGAAAAACTATTGCAAAATTCCATATCTACGATATCGAAAAGAAGTTTTCCAATTTTTAGTCATAGGGAGCTTTTCCAACTTTTAGAATTTTAGAATTAAAACTTGATCTCCAGTTTTAGAATTAAATTTTCCTATTTAGATACCGGTTCGTGTCTGCTGCTCTATGGAAGCGAAAGATGCCCATTCGAATTCTCAAAACCTCTTGGAGAGTGGTCGATACAAAGGTCCCTCCATAGTTTAGATAGAAGAATTCGTGATTGTTGGAAACGCCCTCCACGACTACCTTAACGCACCACAAAATGTTCATTTCAATGAAGAGCAAGCTGAAAAATAAGTGGATCCCTCATTAAGGTGACCAGAAACTTATATTAAACCTTATTCTTGGACCTTTTCTTTGTTTATAATTTAAGACCCTTTTCGTGAAAGGAAAATATGGTTACTTCATAGGACATAAAGATAAATATGTTCCATTAGTATCCTGGCGTTGAACGAACGTCCATTTTCTCTTAACGTGGAGTCCCAATAAGCATGGGAAAAGGCAGCTCATCGGAACTAATTTTCTTCCATCTTCTTTAATTAGCCTGAACACAATTTCAAGGCTCATTTCAAGATTTCGAAAGAAGCACACATTACACGAACCATTGAAAAATGTAACGCATTGGAGAAACAAATTAAAGAAATTACCAGAGTGTTCCTAGAAAGAAAAACTAGCAACAATAGACTCATATTCCAATCCACAGATGGGCTTGTCAGATAGAGTTCTTTGGTATGAAAAAAAATACAATTCCATCTGTTCTGAAATTCCGCTCTTCTAGCATTAAGTACTAAAGCAGATTAATGTTATTCGATAGGAAATCTCTAGCAAACAATAAGGACATAGCAAACATATCACGCAATGTCTTAGTTACATTGGACATTGATACCTTGCCATCGTCCACATGTGGATGGAATTCATTTCAACTACTCAAATGGAGACCTCATTCTCTATTGAATTGGGCAGGGATAGTTTGCTATTGTCTCTCCGCATTGTCTCCCAAGTGAAGCTACTAATCTTTCAGCCAAGCATGTACAAATCTGTCAGCCAGGTATCTCCGAGAAGGCAGAAACTCTACAAATTGTAACTGAATTACTCTCACAATGTGTGCCCCTTAAGAACTATCTTCACGGTCTCTACATACAGTAGTTGTCAAGTGATTAGAAGTCGTCGAAAGAATGTTTTGTATATTGGAGACGTTCATGTCCAAAAGAAAGTACATTTCCACAACCAAACATCGGAATGTGGTCAATTGAGAGAGGTTTCCTGTGATTAGTGAGCTCATTCTATAGATCCATCACTACCCTCACATTGTGCAAATATACATTGTCAATGTCATGTAATTATTTGTGATTTAATACATATACATTGATCACATTTCTACTTCACTTCTCTGTCAAGTTCATCTAAGAACAATGATCTTCTCAAACTTGGTTCTCAGTGCATAGTTGATCGTTTGATGTGATTAATAGTGGTATAGATTGAGCACGTTGTCTATTTCATAGCTACAAAGTTTCATTGTCATTGTTTTTCTCAATCTCGAGATATCTTCACAACTCTACTCATTGGTTTGCATACTATTGAAACCCAAAATTGTCGCGATGCATCCTTAACTTGCTAAGTTTATTTCTTAGAGTAAACTCGATTATTTCAAGTGAAATAAATTCTGATTGGTAGCTATCTAAGATAATTAGGTACTACCAAAATGAATGTGATCGATTGCTAGATGGCTGAGAGCACTATTCATGCATCCTTAGCTTGCTAAGTTTATTTCTTAGAGTAAACTCGATTATTTCAAGTGAAATAAATTCTGATTGGTAGCTATCTAAGATAATTAGGTACTACCAAAATGAATGTGATCGATTGCTAGATGGCTGAGAGCACTATTCATTTTATTGAACATGTGTAGAGACCAAAATAGCAAGTCTTAGCTCATGGTTGAATTTTCTACTTATCTATTTTGATCCATTGATTAGAGAATCATACTCCAAAGCACTTGGATGATTATTTGTGATTGTTTTGAAGCTCAAAGGGTCTACTCTACTCTCCATAACTTGTTCTTCACTGCTATGAAGCACAATTTTGCAACATGACATCATCTTTGGAATCTATCCACTATCTCCTCAAACAATATCTTGTCTACTCTTATGCACCAAATTCTTCATTATCTTGTGCGAGTTCTATTTTTATCTCTCCTATAATTCTTGAATGATCAAAATCTTGTCATTAAGGATAGATTGTGATTGAGGAAATGCTACAAGTGGTATTAGAGAAAAATCTATCCTTGGGAATGATGGAAGGTTTGATGCAAAAGTTATATGAGCAAGAGGAGCTTATTTAGAAGTTTTTTGTAGAATTACACAAAGAACAAGGTCAAAGGAAACTATAAGGCACAAAAAAATTGTTAATGGAGTTGAATGATGAAGTATATGAAGCAGTAAAAACATCTAGTATCCCTAGAGGAAGATTGAAATGCAATTATGAAGATATGGATGTGGATGCATTTGGCCTTAACCAAGTCTTGAAGAATGCTAAATTGAATGATTTTGAGTCTTGAAGAATGCTAAATTGAATGATTTTGACATTGAGAAGAAGAGTGGAAAAGATTTTGATGCATGGAATGAAGAGCTCAAGGATTTCTTTCATGTTTGACAATTCAATGAGGAGTCCAAGGCAAAGGTTGGGATCGTACACCTTTGTGGCATCAGAAAGCTATGGTGGAACTCTTTTCAAACTCGAATGTGTTCTAGTCCAGTTATATGGAAGGAATTTCAAAGTCAAGCAGAAAAACTCCATTGCTCTCCACATTACCATATGGGGAAGAGGATGGAGTTCTATAATTTTTGAAAACACAAAAGTGACAAGCATAGCTTGTCTATTGATGATTACAAAGAAAAGTTTCTACATCTTCACAAATATGCACTAGAGGTTAGTGGTGATGCTTTGAAGAGTATGTTTATCGAAGGGCTTTGTGAGGAACTTCACTATCAAGTCAAGGAATCTAGATGTGTCGATGTTCTGATGGTGTTGCGATGGCCGAGAGTTTTGAGAAGATGGAGAAGTTCAATTTGCAGAAGCCATAGGGATCTAGTACAATAAACATAAGCAATTCAAAGAAGAATCGATCTTCTAATAACCAAGGTAAGAGTCCTATTAAGGTGGAAAATCCAAGGAGGCATCAACTCATCCATTGGAAAAAAGACCTTGATTTTATTGAGTGCAAAAAGTACTTGTTCTTTGTTTTTATTATGAAGAGAAAGAGTATCGAACATATGAGTGCCCAAACAAGGCAAGCCTTTGGTGTGCACAATCAAAGGCAATAAACATCATCAACGAAGGTACAAAAATTGACAAAGTAGATGATGGAGGTAAGTCTCCTAATTCTAATGTAGGTTGCATGGTGGTTAAGTATTTCTTTCCCAAAGGCCTCTATAATTAGGATTTTTGGTATGATTTCTATGTATAGAATGGTTGGGAAAGATGGATGGATGATCCAAGAGACTGAGTAGGTACTGCTAAACCTGCTTTCTACCAGCCCTCTATTGCTTCAAACTTGATTAATAGACTTCCTTAGCTTTCCAATGAAACCAAGAAATGGCCTATGTCCTTTGGAAATTATGTGTGCAATGATTGAATCCAAACAGATAACTTTGAAAGTCACAAACTCAAGAAAACCTTCTATTTTGGTCTAGACACCTGCTGGATGTTTTGCTCAATGTGACCAGTACAGTAGCAATTGATAAAATTCCTTCTAGGGGTATTCAATTAGCTTAGTAAGCTACCATTTGCAAGTGGAATGATGTAAAAAGATAAACTATGCTAAGAGACATCAATTTAGCAAGATTAACTATACCCCCGACTTTTTAGGACTATAGCAGAAATAGACCAGTGAGCACCTAGACACAGATTTCTCTGAACTGGCTGAATAGAATGACTTCAAATTTTGATACCATGTAGTAGTCGTCAAGCTGAATCCAACAAGAATTGAATCACTGAGTTTGGTTGGGTATTGAGCGAGATATGCCCTTGACAAGTTGACAGACGTTTGAGTAGACTAGCAGAGAACACAGAGATGAATGATGTAAATGTATCTATAAATTAACACTTGTGTACAATCCCAATGGCATGAATAGTATTGCCAAATGGTGTAGAGAGGTGTAGGATATGGTATATTCCTCACACACACTCAATTACAGTAGAATGAAGCTCGGGAGTGAAGTGATCTACCCGTGACTTTTTCTTATCCATTTTTATAGGAAATGACTAAAAGTTTGAATTCAAATTCAAGCTTTTGGCTCCCTATGATCAAGCTCCTAAAGGCTTGGAGATATTCTCTCAATCAAGTGATCTACCTTTTCCATGAATCACTTAGGTAGGTGATTACAAAAGATTCTATGTCAATTTGACTTTTACAATGAGGTAAAGTGGTAATAAGCCACTAGCATATGTTCCTATGGTTCTTCATGTATGTAGAGTCTTCATGATATCTTTCAAGCCAAATGTTTAGGCTTGTGATTTACTCCAACAGCTCCCCCTCAAGCCAAACATTTTGGCTTAAGTCTTCATCTTCAATCTTCAAGTATATCCTGCAACCCAATCATAGATTTGAACTTGCAAAGTTTGGTTCCATCCAAAGCTTTTGTCAACAAATCTGCACATTGCATGTTGGTTGACACATATGTCAGTTGAATATCCTTGCTTAGCAACTTCTCTCTCACATAATGATAATGAACTTCTATGTGTTTTGTCCTGGCATGATAGATAGGATTAGCTGCAAGGTGAAGAGAACTTGTATTATCTCCAAGGATAATTGGAGGCCTAGTATATAAGCCCAATTCTGTATACAAAAGCTTAATCCAAATTGCTTCTTGAGTGGCATTAGCTAGCCCTCTATACTCTGCCTCTGTAGAAGACAATGCCACAGTTGGTTGCTTCTTTGCAGACCATGAGATTGGTTTGTCACCTACAAAAGAAATATATCCAGAAGTGCTTCTCCTATCATCCTTGCATCCTGCCCAATCTGCATCTGAATAGACTTTTATATCAATATCTGAAGTGTAAGGAAAATACAAACCATGGTTCTGTGTACCCTTAAGATACTTCAAGATTCTCTTGGCAGCCTCTAAGTGAGGTATCCTTGGCTTGTGCATAAATTGACTTAGCACACTGACTCCATATGCAATATCAATTCTAGTTAAGGTAGCATAGTTCAAGCTACCCACCATACTTTGATAACCTGTAATGTCTTGGACTTCATCACCTTCATGGGCACTTAGCTTTAGGTTCACCTTCATTGGAGTGCTTGCTGCTTTAGCATCCTGCAAATGAAACTTCTTCAACATATCATGTACATACTTCTTCTGAGTAATGTATATCCCTGAATTAGTGTAAACCAATTCAAGTCCTAAAAAATATCTCAATAGCCCAAGATCATTGATCTTGAACTCCTTCATCATCTGGCTTTTGATATTTCTGATTCCACTGACATCATTACCTATAATGATGATTTCATCAACATAAACACAGAGATATATTACCTCTGAATTACTTTTCTTAATGAATAGAGAAGTGTCTGCCTTGCTCATAACAAATCCTTGGTCTTGGAGGTATGTAGTTGGCTTGTAAATCCATGCCCTAGATGCCTGCTTCAATCCATATAAAGTCTTCTTTAATCTACAAACATAAGTTACCTTCTTAGGGTCTTCATAGCCAAGAGGTTGTGACATACAAACCTCTTCTGAGATCCATCCATTCAAGAAGGCATTCTTGACATCCAGTTGGTACATATTCCAATTCTTTGATGCAGCCACACTCACCAACACTCTGATTGTTGGCATCTTGGCCACAGGAGAGAATGTTTCTTCATAGTCAATGCCTTGGGTTTGTGCAAAACCCTTGGCTACTAATCTGGCCTTGTACCTGTTAATTGTGCCATCAAAATTTCTTTTCAATTTATAGATCCATCTAGATCCTATTACCTTCATGGAGTCCTTCTTGGGTACTAACTCCCATGTATCACTCTCCTTGAGTGCTTCAATCTCCTCATCCATAGCTTCTTTCCATTCTGATTTGGTGATCGCTTCTTCATATGAACCTGGTTCTTCATTTGACAAATCCTTGGCAAGATAAACTGAACGTTTAGAAACAAGAGATGTATCATACCCATATCTAATAGGTTTTTTGCTTTCTCTTTGAGATCTCTTGATTGATTCAGTTGAAGATTCAGGTATATCTTCAAGCTTCTTCATCTTCATTTTGCCCTTGGACTTCCATGCCTTGAACTCTTCAAGGTTGATAGTATCTTCATCATCTGAACTTGAGTCTTCATCCTGAGTAGGTTCCTCCTTTGTGAGTTTTGGAAATTCTTCTTCCAAATCATAGGGTAATTTGACCTTCGTGCATTCATTCTCATACCAAGAATCATTCTCATCAAAGATCACATCTCTGCTTACCATAAATCCCTTATTGGTAGGGTTATAAAACCTGTAACCTTTTTTATTTAAATCATATCCAATGAAAATGCATTTTTCAGCCTTTGGATCTAGCTTACCTCTTACCTGAGAGGGAATGTGTACATATGCTTAACATCCAAAAATTTTGCAATGATCTAATGATGGTCTCTTACCATGCCATGCTTCATAGGGTGTCATACCATCAAGTGATTTAGATGGTAACCTGTTTATGAGGTAAGTGGCTGTAGAAACACTCTCTGCCCATAGATAGTTAGGTAAATTCTTCTCATTAAGCATAGATCTAGTTGTCTCAACAATTAACCTATTTCTTCTTTCAGCTACCCCATTCTGTTCACGAGAATACCTTGTAGTTATTTCCCTTTTGATGCCTCTGTCCTGCAAGAAGTCCTCAAATTCATTGGAGAAGTATTCACCTCCTCTATCCGACCTTAGCCTCTTCAAATTTCTTCCTGCCTGATTTTCAACTAATGCAAGATATTTTTTAAAGCAATTAAATACCTCATCTTTGTGCTTCATGAAATACAATACATTCCATCTGCTATAGTCATCAATAAAAGACACATAGTGCCTTGAATTTGAGACTGAGGGGTCTTTTCTAGGTCCCCAAACATCTGTGTGTACCAGCTCTAGGTAGTCTTCATGCATATATCCTTTCCTTGAGAAGGGTAATCTGTGAGACTTACCAAATTGACAAGCACCACACTTGTAAATCATATGTTGCTTGGATACATTAGGTATCCCAAGCACACATTGGTCCCTGCACATTTGCTTCAAGGTCCTTTCTCCTATATGTCCTAACCTTTTGTGCCAAATCTCAAGCTCTGAAAGTGTTTGATCCTTATAACTGTATAGTGCAATATTCTTTGTGTCTTCTAACTCAAAAGTGAAAAGTCTACCTGATTTTTCTCCTTTGGCTATCCTTTTGAATCCATGTCTTGGGTCCTCCACAAATGCTCCATATTGATTGAATCTGACCTGCAACCCTTTCTCTACAATCTGACCAACACTCATTAAGTTCTTTGTAATTGTTGTTACTTTAAGTACCCTTCTCAACAAATGCTGATTACCATCACAAGTCTTCACATTTCCAACTTTAACCACAGAATGCTTTGTATCATCACCTGTTTGGACTTGGTGTTTACCTTTTGGTTCCTCAAGATGAGAGAGTAGTGCCACATTACCAGCCACATGATTTGAACACCCTGAATCAATGTAAAACAAGTGATCATCATTTGTACCTATCTTTGAAGTCATGTTCATGATCAGAAGAGAGTCATCCTACTCTTCTGCGTAGATGTTGTAGTCCCTTCTAGTTTTGAATCCTCCTTGGTAGTTGCCATTGTAATTGTTGTTGTAGTTGTTGTTGTAATTGTTTTTGTGGCCTTGGTGATTGTTGAACCTTCCTCTTGACTGTGAGTATCCACCTCTTTGGTAGCCTCTCCCTCTCTGATTTTTGTAATTCCAGAAACACTCATCTGTGGTGTGATTTGATAAACCAGAAATGTTACATGGTGATGAATTATAGGGTCTCCCCCTATCTTGCTTACCTCCTCTGCCCTTGCCTCTTGAAGATCTACCTCTCCCTGCATAGTTGGCTTGGGAGGTAGAGCCTTCATCTTCTACCTTCTTACTCTTGCCTTTATCCTTAGACTTCTTATCAATGTATAGGGCAGAAGATTTGTTACCTTTGGATGTATCTCCATTCTTTGTGAGCTTTGCTTCATGTGTAAATAGTTGACCCATGAGAGTTGTAAGATCTGGAGTGTGCATGTCCATGTAGAGATCCATTGCAGTGGTGAAACTTTCCCACTTGTCATCAGCCTTGATGCCATTGATTACCTACCTCACAATCTGTTCTTCTTCAATTTCTTCTCCTATGCTTGCTAACTGATCTGCAACATCTTTGATCTTGGTCACAAATTTTGAAACAACTTGCTTAGGTTGCTTCCTTAGTGTTGTGAATTCAATCCACAACTGATTTTTCCTAGCCCTTGTATTAGAGGAAAAGTATGATGACAAGGTTTCCCAAGTCTCTTGGGAAGTCTTACAATTTTTGATATGTGGTAAAAGAAAGTCAGATATAGAGTTGAATAAATAAGACCTTGCCAATGCATCCTTTGCACACCATGTGTTAAGATTTTCTTGTTCTTCCTTGGTTGGCAATCCTCTTTCTTTGAATGAGGGCAATTCCTCATCTCCTGAGATGTATCCATAGAGACACCTTCCTTGTAAGTAGGTCTTCATCCTTAGAGACGAAGCTTGATAGTTGTTCCTGTCCAATTTATCAATGAGTGAAGGAAAACCATCTCCCATTTTACCTTATTTGCTCTGATACCACTGTTGGGAAAGATGGATGGATGATCCAAGAGACTGAGTAGGTACTGATAAACTTGCTTTGTACCAGCCCTCTATTGCTTCAGACTTGATTAGTAGACTTCCTTAGCTTTCCAATGCAACCAAGAAATGGCCTATGTCCTTTGGAAATGATGTGTGCAATGATTGAATCAAAACAGATAACTTTGAAAGTCACAAACTCAAGAAAACCTTCTATTTTGGCCTAGACACCTGCTCGATGTTTTGCTCAGTGTGACCAGTATAGTAGCAATTGATAAAATTCCTTCTAGAGGTATTCAATTAGCTTAGTAAGCTTCCATTTGCAAGTGGAATGATTTACAAAGATAAACTATGCTAAGAGAAATCAATTTAACAAGATTAGCTATACCCCCAACTTTTTAGGACTGTAGCAGAAATAGACCAGTGAGCACCTCGACATAGATTTCTCTGAACTGGCTGAATAGAATGTCTTCAAATTTTGAAAGCATGTAGTAGTCTTCAATCTGAATCCAAAAAGCTTTGAATCACTAAATTTGGCGGAGTATTGACTGAGATATGCCCTTGACAAGTTGACAGACTTTTGAGTAGACTAGCAAAGAACACAGAGATGAATGATGTAAATGTATCAATAAATTAACACTTGTGTACAATCCCATTGGCATGAATAGTATTGCCAAATGGTCTAGAGAGGTGTAGGCTATGGTATAGTCCTCACACACACTCAATTACAGTAGAATGAAGCTCGGGAGTGAAGTGATCTACCCGCGACTTTTTCATATCCATTTTTATAGGAAATGACTAAAAGTTTGAATTTAAATTCAAGATTTTGGCTCCCTATGATCAAGCTCCTAAAGGCTTGGAGATATTCTCTCAATCAAGTGATCTACATTTTACACGAATCACTTAGGTAGGTGATTACAAAAGATTCTATGTCAATTTGACTTTTACAATGAGGTAAAGTGGTAATAAACCACTAGCATATGTTCCTATGGTTCTTCATGTATGTAGAGTCTTCATGATATCTTTCAAGCCAAATGTGTAGGCTTGTGATTTACTCCAACAAGAATCAGATTTTTTTATCGATTTAGGTACTACACATTGTTTTCCATTTTATGAAGTTGGTATAGAATTTAGGGATACCCATTAATATGTATATGACAAGACTTGTAGAAATTGTGAATGGAGAACTACATTATACAAACAAATACATTGTAACTCTTGCATTTACTATTTCTAATAGTGTTTTTCTAGAATTTTCCATGTGATTGAGATGAAATAGAGACATACAATCATAGGCCTGGATAGATTATTTGAGAATTCTACAAGAATTGAAGGCAAACAAAGAAGAATCACCTTAAGGCTAGATGGTGAATTTGTCCACATTCTAGGTGATGTGCATAATACTAAACCCATTCTTATTTTTTCTATGGAGATAAGTAGACGTGTACATGATAGTTGTAGAGCATTTGTAATGTGTATGAACAATCTTCATGAGGAAGATAGTGGTGAAAGTCTTCCAAATTCTATAGAAAATCTTTTGAATCAATACGAAGATGTTTTTCGAGAGGAATTGTCTAGTATACCTCCACCTAGGCAAGTTGAGGATGTCATTAACGTGTATCTGAGGAATGATCTATATTCTAGAGCATTGTATAGATGTAACATAGATGAATGAAAGGGGTGTAAGATTCAATTAGATGACCTTTTGAAGATAGGCTTGAAAAGATCGAGTGTTTCACCTTGTTGTGCACGTGTTTTATTTCAAAAGAAGAAAGACAACTCTTACAGATTATGTATTGACTATAGGGGGTTGAATAAAAGGACAGTGGAAAATAATTACCCACTTCCTCACATGGACAACTTATCTGGTCAATTATATTGAATGACTATATTCACTAAGATTAACTTAAGATTTAGATATCACCAAATTAGAATCAAAACAGAAGATATACCCAAGATAGTTTTTTGAATACATTATGGCCACTATGAGTTTAGAGTTTTACACTTTGGATTAAGAAACACTCCTACTACATTCATGTGCTTGATGAAATTTTTTTTCATGATTACCTAGACAAATTCATCTTATTATTTGTTGATGATATATTTGTATACTCTAAAGATGATCCTTAGCATGTTGTACATCTCTAGAAGGCTTTGCTGACTCTTAGAGAACACAAATTCTATGGAAAAAAGATTAAGTGTTTCTTTGCTAAGGATAAACTTGTGTATCTAGGAAGAGCCACATCTATAGAGGCAATTCATATAGACCAGGATAAAGTGAAGACAGTAGTTGATTGGTTAGTTCCTAAAAATATAAGGGATGTTAGATGTTTTCTAGGATTTTCCCAATATGAAAGAACACATATTTAGGATTTCTCAAAGTTAGATACTCCCCTCATAGACTTCACTATAAAAAATTCAAGATTTGTGTGGATTAATGCCTATAAAAAATCATTTAAATCAATGAAACAAAAAAAAAATCAAAAGTATGTTTTGGAAATACGAGAAATGGGAAAACCTTTTGTGGTTGCATGTGATGCAAGTGGTAGTCAAATAGGATGTGTTCTTTCACACAATGGTAGGGTGATTGCATATGATTCCAAAAAATAAGAAAACATGAACTTAATTATCCTATTTATGATCTAGAAATGCTTGTTGTTGTGCATATACTTAAGCATTGGAGACATCTACTATTAGGGGTCAATTTTGAAGTGAGAACAAATGATCATAGTCTAAAATACATTTTCATAGAACCGTTGCATAATTATAGGCAAAAGTAGTGGATTGAATTATGGAGCAAATATTATTTTCACATTAAGTATTTGGCTAGTAAGGAAAACAAGGTCACTGATGCATTGATTTTGCAACCTTCATGCGATCTCGTTTCGCTTATAAATTCTAATTTCCTATGTAAAATTAAAGAAGAACTAAAATAGGAATCTTTTTATGCACCTGTCTTGAATTTTTTCCATTCAAATAGGGGACTGATGAATCAAGAAAATATTTATTTGCAGAATGGGTCTTTATATTGTAACAATCGATGATGAATATCTTTTGAGTTTCCATTGAAATCTCAAATATTACATGATTGTCATTATGCACCTTTTCTTGCACATCCAAGTTATTGAAGGACCTATGTTAAAATGAAGTATTCTTAATTTTGGCCATGTATGAAGCTCAATATTAAAAAGTATGCATTAGGGTGAAAAATGATAGAAAAGGTGTTGTTTGATAATGACGGATTAAGGAATTTGACAAATCGAGTCTTCCCACGTGTACAAGAATATAACATTATTGTCTCCTTTAACCGTATGAAAAAATTCTTTTTTTAAGACAATATTCTCTAAAAGCACCACAAAAGTGATGAAGATTCTTGTATTCAGTGTCCAATTTTTTGGTTTGATGCAAAAAAAGATATTTTTTCACACCACACAATGCATATTTTTGATGTAGAGGTCCCCATAAAGTCAAGTGTGCTAAAAGAGATGACACAAGAAACCATTGGAGGGGATGTATTCTCAGTTTCAAATTGAAGAGATGTAGTTGGTTTGCTAGAGTACAACATGTGTACAATGCTAAGGATCTTGTTCTAGAAAATCATCTGCAAATCCCTTGCTATTGTAAGTGAAGTTCTACAGTGCTTTTCTATCATTTCATTTGTTTCTGTATAACAACATATATGTTTTTGTATTGTAGATATTTTTCCTTCGAATATTCTAGAGTGGCAACCTCTTGAATGTTTAACATGAAAATTCAGAGTTCTTCATAAGGAATATGCAGAACTTATGTATGTAGACAAATCTCTTCAATTTTTCAATAGCATAGAGTTATTTGTCCATTTTGCAGATTATCAGGTGCCATCAGGGAGGAGCTCTTAAGGAAATCTTGTACATCTGTCTACTCCTTGCATCTCTTCATTAGATTGAGATGCTCCTGATCATTCCACAGAAGGTGGAAAAGAAATCTTGGACTCTAGATAGCCCTAGACTTAGAGGAGAGTTGTCCAAAATTTGAGTTAGAAGTACTGATTCATCCAGATTTTCAATCTAGGAAAATAATTGTCACTGCAAATTGGAAACTCAAAAATGTAAGGGAGCTCCTAGAATAACTTGATGAGGCATCATCACAATTCAGATTCTCAATTGATGATGCACTAGTTAACATTAGATTAGAGAAAACATTATCTTGCATAACTTGCCTGCCATTGAGGGTGATCAAGTTCCAACCCTTTAGATTGTAGCAAGTCTCCTTCTTTAAGAAGTTTTTTTTTCAAATTTCCATTGATTTTTCTTTGCACGATGGTGACTAAGAATGTGACAGATTACATCACTTCAATTATGTCTTTTTATGGACTATATTCATATTGGCATTTTTTTGTTTAATTTCAAGATTTTGATGAGATTTCTATTGTGCAATGATTATAAAGGAAGTTGCATGAGTAAATTCTAAATGACTCAAGAATATAAACCAAGAAATTCTTACATAATATATCTCCCCTTTTAGAACCTTTTTCCATACTTCCATTGATTTTCCTTTGCAGGATGGTAACTAAGAATGTGTTACATCACTTCAATTATGGCTTTTTATGGACTATATTCATATTTGAATTCTTTTGTTTAATTTCAACATTATGATGAGGTTTCAATGGTGCAATGATTATACAAGAACTTGCATATGAGTAAATTCTAGATGAACAATACTTTTACTTTTCAATAACTAGTTTCAATCTAAGTATTTGAGTCTATCCAAGGTGCACATTAGAAATTCTCCATGCTTGTCTGGCCTCAAGGTATGCATGAGAAAGTTTCCATGGTGCACATAACCACAAATATTAAAGAGGGTGGAGAACCTAGTGCAAATTCCAAGTCAAGTGATATTCAAATATTTAGAACATGAAGTTTAGTCATATTAAAAGGTAGATGAGATTACAGAAGATATCGATTCAAGCGACTAGGGCAATCCGAGCTTCTCATATCGTCCTTATTGCTGAATCAGTCGTGTATTACAAACTACCAAAACATGCTTCAAAACATGAATTTTACATTAAGCTTTGAATGATGAGCAATACCACTTTCCATTTGAACTCATCTTATGCATAGTCGCCTTGAGAGGATGGTATGACAAAATGGAAAAGATTGGATGACATGACCAATACAAGCGATACGGGCAATCCAAAATTCTCCGATCGCCTGTATCGCTTGTATCGGTCATGTCACAAAAACTTATCTATCCTCTTCACATATTACTTTTCAAAAAGAATAAAGAAAAAAACACACAAAATAAACATTTTGATGATAGGACGAATTCAATTTTGCTTGAACCATGCAATCAAGTCACTTTTGCTTAGCTCTCAAGCGGATCAATGCAGCATTATATTACTCAAGGCATATAAATATAGTTACAATGACCATCTTCCAAATGAAGACTCACATAATTACATACAATTTGTACATAAATGAATCTTCCAACATATGTTGGTTACACATTAGACTACAGTCTTACATTCAAAAAATATAATGTTTCACCCTTCTTTTCTATCCTTTTTGGAGCCCTCACCTCTGTGCTCCTTGTTGAAGGGTTTCAATGGAGATGCACCACGGTGCACTCTCCTTATCGTGAGCTCCTGACGATATCCTCAGAGTAGAAAACTGACCACCTAAGGCCGCACATGGTACTTCGCACACAGACTACAGAATACCCAAAAATTACACACTACACAAGGAGCACAAAGACATACTTCTTAGGTCTTACAAATGCGGTGGAACTTACAATCTATGACTGGCCAAGCCGCTATATGTTTTATTAAAGAACATATACACAGAAGTGTGCGGTGGTCATTTGACCTTTCACATGGACACTAACGGTAACAATCTCCCACTAAAGGCCAATATGGCCAAAGTAATCATGGGAGAAAAAATAGTGAATGATAAAGAAAACCTGAGTGTAAGTATACAAACTATACCTCCCACCTGATGGGCATGTTACACAGTATACAAGTGACTGTGTAAGATCATGAATTAAGTAACCCCCATCAAGTGACAACAATGTGGAAAGTTGTCATGTGGTGGAGCTTTGGTCAAAGCATCTGTAACATTATCTCAAGTGTGAAACTTGTCAAGAATAATGCGCTCAGTGGCCAAGAAATCTCTTATGAAGTGATACCTCACCTCAATGTGCTTAGTCTTTGCATGATAGACCAGATTCTTAGCCAAAGCAATGGCACTGTCACTATAACTGAGCAATCACGGTACATGCTGAGGTAAACCCATATCACAAGCATAAACAGGAAAGCCACAATGCTTCCTTACATGCCTCACTTGATGCAACATACTCTGCTTCTGTGGTGGAAACATCTGTACATTCTTGAAGATGAGATCTCCAAGAGATAGAACCTTCGACAAAATGAGAAATGTACCCTGATGTAGACTTACGATTGTCCACACAACTAGCATAGTCAAAATCTATGTAACCAATAATGGATGCTTTCCCTCTACCTAAGCATAAACACTTGTCCTTAGTGCCACTCAGATATCTCAAAATCATCTTGACCGCTAAGCAATGTTTCTTTCTAGGATTATAAATATATCCGCTCAAAACTCCCCACTGCAAATGCAATGTCTAGTTTCGTAGCTACCATAGCATACATGAGACTACCAACAACAGAGTGGTAGGGAATTTTGATCATGAATTCCTTTTCCTCATATGATGTGGGGCAATCATCCTTGCTCAATTTCACATATGTGGGTAAAGTTTATTCAATGCCTTTCCACCTTGCATATTGAACCTGTGAAGTACTTTGGATATGTACTCACTTTGAGACAATTATATGCATCTTTTACTCCTATCACGAGTAATGTGCATGCCAAAAATATGTTTGGCATAACCCAAATCCTTGATATCAAATGTCTGCCTCAACTACTTTTTGAGAATGGACAAGTCATAAGAGGACTTCCCCGCAATTAGCATATCATCGACATAAAGTATCAAACATATCAGGCTCCCATCTGAGCATCTCTTTGTGTAGAGATAATGATCCTCATTGCTTCAAGAATAGCCTTTAAACTTCATAAAAGCATCAAACTTTTGGTACCATTGTCTAGGGGACTCTTTAAGTCCATACAAGCTCTTTTTGAGCTTACAAACTAGACTTTCCTTGTCAGGAACTACATAACCCTCTAGTTGTTCCGTATAGATCTCATTTGTAAGATCTCCATTCAAGAAGGCAGTTTTCACAACCATTTGGACTATCTCTAAGTCCTCCATTGCAACGAATCCAAGCAACATGCGCAGGGTAGTGATCTTGACCACTGAAGAGAAGATTTCCTCGAAATCAAGACCATGTTGTTGCTTAGAACCCTTTGCAACGTGTGTGTGTGTGTGTGTGTGTGTCTGCATATGTGTATTCATTTGTATATGTAGGCATGTCTTAGTATGCACATGTGTGTGTTTCATGTTTATGCATGTGCATGTGTGTGACATAGGCATGTGTTTGATATATGCATGTGTCTTTACAGACTTGTATGCATGTATATGTATACCTGTGTGTATGTATGCATGTGTGTGTGATTTGTATGTCTCTACATGTGAGTTTTGTGTATATGTATGTGTATCTATCTTCCATATCTATATATGTATTATGGTCCTCATTGATTCTAGTACGCATATATAGAGAGGCATAAGGTTTGGAGGAGAGACAAATCTCTAGCATTTGGTGAAATATTTTCTAAAATAATTGCATTGTGAACTCTACATAAGATCATACTAAATATACATCTATGTATATCTGTATACACTTTTCTTGTATATTTGTATACCTCAAACTCTCTTATATTTAGTCTTATTTGCAGATTTTATATTATTATGTGGTCACTAATTCAAGTAGCCAATGATTTGTTAAATCTACGTGTTGTGTGCAATTGAACATGAGGTTATTGAAAGAAATGTATACAATGATAAGAAGAGGACACACACAAACACACACACACACACACACACACACACACACACATATATATATATATATATATATATATATATATATATATATATATATATATATATATATATATATATATATATATATATATATATATATATATATATATATATATGTATGTGTGTGTGTGTGTGCATGCATGTGTCTGTATATATGCATGATGTGTTTCTATGTATATATGTATAACGGTCATTATTCATTTAAGTAGCTAATGATTTGTGCTGAATGTAAAAGACAAATCTTCAATTCAAGATGAAATTATTGAAATTAACCTAGATAAACTCACACACACACACACACACACACACACACACATATATATATATATATATATATATATATATATATATATATATATATATATATATATATATATATATATATATATATATATATATATATATATATATATATATATATATATATATGTATATATATATATATACGTGTGTGTGTGTAAGTATGTATAACGAATAAATCACTGTGTATTGTGCAATATTTTCACGAAGATGCGACACAAGTGCTAGATTCTATCTATAGTGAACTAATTATGTGGTTTTTGTCTTTATCATCAAACTCACTACAAGAAAAAGATCATATAAGTAGAACATTAAATATATATTTCAATTTATATGTAAAATTCATACTTGCCCATTTTAATTGAACAAAATGCAAGTATGATTCACATAAATATATATTCTTTGTTTTTACTCCAAACCATGCGTGAAATATATTATACTACCATCATGTTCTATGTCACATTCTAACTCTTGGCTACCTATGTATGTGTTGATATGTGCCTCTATTGTGCTCTAACAATCAAGAGGTGGTATACGTGTCTGAAAATAAACAAATAAAGATGAACAAAAACATTTGTGTTATAATATCATTAAAAATAATAAAATATAATAAGAACACATACCTATGCACAAAAAAGTCTTCTACTTCAAATGGTAGACATAGAGGATCCTTCCTTTGACTATTGGGTAATCATCTGAATCATGTAGTCTAATTTGTCAGAGTGCATTTCTCCATAATCATGCATGACAGACCCTAAGGAATCAAGTAGAGCTTTTCCTATGCTTGGTACCTCAACCAAGGCACCTTTGCACATCCTCTACAATCCTTGCTATGGAGCGGTGCTGGATCGATGTAGCTCGAAAGTAATTTCGATCAAGGTGAAGAAAAAAAGAACTGCACTAAGAACAACAAAGCATTCATTCTTCTCTCCACCACAAGGAGTGCCAAGAATGTCTTACATGAGGACATCCATCTGTTGTTTGCTCCATCCTCTCTCAAAATTGCTAGACATTATGGTGTATATTTGTATCAAAATCTTAAATCTTTAAGAAAATCAAATATCCTTATGTTAATGCACAAGGATTTGAAAAGGTTAACTTAGATTTGGTGTATTACATGAGCACAAATCCCCATGTAAAAATGTGTTACACATGGCACTTGCATGCCAAGTATTTAGTTGCATGCTATAAACCAACCTTCAAAGATATATTCTTGATAGGATTTTGAGAGTACCACTTGGAATTATTCAACTACATGCCTACAAATTTGTTACATATATTGGCATACAAAATCATTCAATGCTCATAGCATTATCAAACCATCTAGGAAGATATACCAGGTGATATCCAATCGAAAATTTTAGAACTAGATCTTGCAAGGAATATACACATCGTAGAATGGTCTCTAGCTATTGACATCCTATAAAAATACCTCAATAACTCCCAAGCTCAGACGTCTGTATAGATGCGTATAACCCTAATATGTCACTTGTATTTTGTACATTCACTTGGTAGTTCATTCAGTATTGTGTGTTTTGGTACAATCTTTTTATTCCTTTTATGATATTTGTTTGCCTTTGAAGACCTCAAACTCCAATAATTTATATCAAACTAAGTCTTTGCTTCATTTAGGCTGTCCTTGACAGCCCTTTGGTCCCAATCCTAGAATCTGCAAAAAATTCATGAGCATACTAAGTGTAATTAGGAGTTCAAAACAGCTTTTCTATGTGGTGTGAAAATTTTAATCTTAGCTCATTTTTGCTTCGAAACACACTATCTTAGTGCCTCTACACGAAATTTCATAGTTTTCTACCAAACAAATGTATAGGTTTGGATTCACAAGTACAGGAACCTGAGAGTCTTCTAGAGGTTTAGGAGAGCATGACATAATAGTTCCATTCAAATTTTTAGATGCACTCATTTTTTTTGCATCATGGTATTTTTGTTGCAATCACCATGGCTGAAAGCAATAATGTATTCGTAATGTTGGCTATTGAAGACAATTTGGATGGTACTAATTATCGATTATGGGAATATACAATGTATCATGTATTGGTTGCAATAAGATTATGGAGTATTTTCTTGGGTGTTGGAAAGGGACCTAGTACAAATATAGTTCATAAAGGTGATTGAGATGGCATTGAAGATGATCATGTTCAAATTCTTGTTCATCTTGTAGTTCTTGCTACTCATACTATAGAGAAAATTTGATGGGATGGTAGAGATGCTCATGCACATACATTGATAGCTTTTTCTATCAAACTTGCCATTATCCCTCATATTTTCTTGTGCAAAATGACAAAGGATGCTTGGGATACACTCACCACTTTATTATATCATGCAACAACATTAGGCTCATTTTGCTTACCTTGGAAAATAGTTGGAGAGTGAGCATATAATTGAAGGAGATTCTATGGAAATTTTTGGAAAAGGATCAAAGATTTGAAAGATCAATTAATTTTTGTAGATGTAGTTTCGCCTGATAGTTCACTTATGTAGAACATTCTTAATGGTCTAGCAAATTCATATCTACGTTTTGTTTCTACTCTTCCAATGGTGATGAAAGGAAATCCAAATGCCTTAAGATTTGAGGAGTTCATCTGTGTTTTAGTCCAAGAAGATCAAATATAGGTAGATCAATGTGATACAACAAGCTTAATGGAACAACCATCATTGGAGATGACAAAGGGTTAAGAGGTCATCGAAATTGTATAAAAATTGGACAATGAAAATGGAAGATAGAGTTGAAAACAACTTCAAAACATTGGCAGAAATTAATGTTGAGTTACAAGTTGATACTGAAATGATCAAGCTCATGTTACAACCATTGTCAGTTTTGAAAAAGCAGATGTTACAACAAGAGGAGTTGGAGCTTAATGCAGTATTGACAGAAGGGGATGTGTTTGTTCTAAACTAGCGAAAATATTTAAAAATGCCAAGTATGTGGGATGAAATAAGTGAGAAAATTTCGTGCATAGTTAAGTACCCTTAGGATGTAATGAAATCTGGATCTATAATAGAGTATTAAGAAAAATGCTTTGAGATAATTAATCACTTGCAAAAGGAAAAAAATGTTAGGATTTAGCAAGGTGAAGAATTGAATAAGGAAGAGATTGAGTAGAAGGAGGATAATTTGTTGAAGTTCATTCAAGAAGAATAAAAGCCTATATATTTTATGTTTATTGCTAAGCCTAATATTAGAAGTAGTAGATGTAGTACTTGAGCATCATGATCTTCATGCTTTGTTGTACTTTCTTTATGTGTTTGTGAACCCCAACAAACACTCTCATGGGGAAACTTTTTATTCATGAAGTTGAATGTATGAACGATGGTGAGAACCTTAAAGGTAATCAATCATATGACCTTCATGAAAATAAAAGTAGAGGTAAATATAACAAAGGAAAAGGTAAAATATCTGACGATAAAGGGCATCTCCCAAGCTAGCTTTGAAAGAAGAGAGATTAACTCAAGATGAAGAGGTACAAGAGGTAGAGTAGGTAGTGTGATATCTCAAAGCTTCTTACCTATGTGAACTATCCAATCATATCATAGAGCATTCCTTCAAGAACCCAAAGAACCAGAGAGGATGAGCATATAATAGAGGTGGATGTGAAGCTCCTAGAGCAAGATAGAACAACTCATAAGGATACAATAACAACACCTACAAAAAAAACTAACAGGGATGATACAAAGGAAAGAGAGACTACAAAAACTACATAGATGATCAACCTGAAGAGGGCTCACCACTACTTATGAATATGATACTCAAGGAATGTAAATGTTATGAGCATGTGTTCTTCATTGACTTTGGGTGCTCAAATCACATAGCAGGAAATGTAGCCTTGCTATGAGACTTGGAAGATCAGAAGAATCAACATGAATTTCAAATAGGTGATGAAACAAGGTGCTCGATGGAGAAGATCAGAAATGTAAATACTTCTAATCGTAATATGAATCTATTCAGTAGATTTCTCTTTGTACCCAGACTTACTAAAAATCTAATAAGTGTAGTTTAGATTCTGAAGAAAGGCTTGCACAAGATGTTCACAAACCATGGAGCCTACTAAGGAAGCTAAGAGAGAAATTATGTAATTTAGATAATGAGAGATAAGATATATACCTTAGTGATCACAAGAAAATCATTGAGGAAACATGTCAGTGACACATGTTTCTTTTGGATCTTTCTTTAGTCAAGAGATCCGATGTTGCTGGGTTGCATTTGAAATTGCAATGGGCCTAGGGCATTTGATGATATATTAGATTTAGCAAGGGATTATCACTAGAGATCTCATTTTTGGTACATGTTATGGAATTGCAACCAAAGGATCTAGTGGGTTTCATTCAATCACTTGGATGATGAACTATTTTAGTTTGCATTATGAAGTTATGCCTACAATGAGAAGGTTGCACTTCTCATATAACTTTACATAGCAAGAAGTATTTCAAGTTTATAGCGAAGAGACAAAAAGTGCAAATGAGAAGAATGTGTTGTAGTTGTAGACATAGTTCAAGAAATTCGTGGCTTGATCTAAAAATCTATGATATTTTTGGTCCCTACACAAATGCTCCAACGCAATTTGCATAATGAAATCATGTTTTGTAGCATTTTTGATTCACTATCCGAGATCCTCTATCGAATACACATTCCAATATTTATATTTTGTATGCAGTTTTTAGCCACTTTTATATTTCTGATATAGACCCACAGAGCTAAGCTAAACTATTGCCATGGCTTAACACCTAAGCTGCTCCGCTTCTAGAGATGTCAAATGTTCAATAGGTCCAATTTTTTCACACATTTTGAGCTTCAAAATTTTCAAAAGATATATATACAAAATGTCGACAAATCACATGTTTTGAGTTGATTTTTTAACATATATAAGTACTCTTATAAAGGGTTTTGGTAAATAAGGCACAATTCTCTTTTTCTCTAACCAATGATTTGTGATTTATCAACATACTTCTTGTTTGTTACGACTCATAGTTTTACCATAGTAGAGACGTCATTCTTGGTAGTTATCCTCCTCATAAAGCAACTTATAGACATGGCCCACTTTATGAAAATGAACTAGGAAAACAATTTAAAGACTTACTCCACAAAGGACTTATAAGGCCTAGTATTTTCAAATTTAGAGCACAAGTTCTTTTGGTATAGAAGACGAATAAAACTTGTAGAATGTACATTGATTATAGATCACTCAAGAAGATTATAGCAAAGAATAGATATCCTATTCCTCACATAGATGACTTGTGCAAGTAAACTTGAGAAGCCCATGTCTTTAATAAGATTAGTCTTAGATCAGATTACCGTCAGATACATATGATGCATACAGATATTTTCAAGACTAATTTTAGGATTGAAACTCACGATTATGATTATATGGAAATGCCTTTGGACTTACCAATCCTCTTTCTACAATTTCAGGTATGATGAACAACATTTTTCTTGATGATCAAGCTTTCATTTGAGTATTCTTTGAAGATATAATTGATTATAGTCTGAACTAAAGTTAACATGAGAAGCATCAAGCAATAGTTTTTAGTTTGTTACATGAAAAAAAACCTTTATGCTAATCATGGAAAAGAGTTACTTTTTCCAAAGTAGACTATAATATTTAGGACATATAGTTTCTAATGAGGGAGTGCATGTAGATATGAAAAAGATTATAGTCGTTGTAGAATGGCCTATACCTCAATTAGTGAATGATGTACATTATTTTCTTGGGTAGGCTACATTCTATAGGAAGTTTGATCAAAGTTCTTCTTCGTTAGCATTGCACCTTACTTTATTATTAAGAAAGAAAAGAGAATCTGCTTGTGGGTTAACACAATAGCTATCATTTGAAAAGATCAAACATGCAGTTTCACATGCACATTTCTACAATTACTTCATTTTCACAACCTTTTCACATACTTGTTGATGCTAGTCATTCATGAATAGGTGTAATTTTAATGCAAAGCGATCATCCCATTGCATTTGAAAGTAGGAAGCTTAATCTGTGAGAAAAGAATTTTAATATGTATAATAAGAAATTATTAGTAGTTGTGCATGAACTATGAACTCAAAAACACTACCTTATGGGTTCACAGGTAATAATCGAATCCGATCAACAAGCTATTAAGACCATATTAAATCAACCATTAATCTCTAATCACCATCTTAAATGGGCTTAATTAGTTGAAACTTTATAGCCCATGATCCAATATCAACCTAAAAAAGGTAATCTTGTAGACAATGCTCTTAGTCATTTTCCTTCATCATAACTACATTTTGATTTTTTGCATAATATTTTGCTATCTAAATTTATTTGTTTCAAGAGAAGATTTCCGCTCATGCATTTGATACCTATTTCTCATATGCATAGGATAAGGTAAACACTTTTGCATCTTCAATAGTTAGACATTGTACATTTCATAATGGTTTCCTTTATTTTCAACATAAAGTATGCCTTTCCTAGGGTTCTAAAGATTTTTTCATAAAGTAAATGCATGCACCATCTTAAATGGGACATAGCAGATAGAGGAGCATACAAAGAACCACACTTGCTTGCAAAGGTTTATTCTTTTGGCCCCAAATGGAAAATGATTTTGTAGAGTATGTTTCCCAATGTTTTATATCTCAATATGTAAAACGTCATCATGGTAAATCGTTTGGATTGTTAATGCAACTTCCAATTCCTAAAAACCCATGGGAAAAAATTCTATGAATCTCATTACTTGTTTCCAATGACTTCATCAGATAACGATATGATTGGGACAAGAGTTTGTAGCTTTGTTAAATACACGTATTTCATGCTTTGTAAAAAGACCTTGTTTGCACCTCAACTTGCTAATCTATTTATTAAATATATTTTTGACATCATGTATTTCCTAAATTCATGTTACCTCATCGTGATGTTCATTTTTGAAATCATTTTTGGGTTCCATTATTTCAACATTTTGTCTCTAAAATAGATTTTATTTTTGCATTTCATCTAGGAAGTAATCAACAAAGTGAGGCTACAAATAGAACTATTATTGATTTATTGAGTTGATATTCCTTAGATAGTACCACTAAATGGGATCAAAAGTTTCGATTGCTTCAGTTTACTTACATTAAAACAACACATACAACTATTGATTGAGCATCTTTTGAAATTGTTTATGGTAGAAAGCTTTCGGCTCCCATTTCACTTACTCAAATTGATATTCCTATGGTTGATTCTATCACTCAAGTTCACATTTCCATACTTCACAAAGTTCACAAGAACATCATGAAAATTCAAGAGCATTACACATGTAATGTTCATAAGAAATGTTTAGGGAAAGAATTTTAGGAAATTGATTTAATATGGCTAACTATCATTAAACAATGTTGGAAAAATATTCTACAACATCCTAAAGTTAAACTTTTCACCATGCTATTGGATCATTTTGCATTATTCAAAAGATTAATCATAATTCATTTAGATTAAATATACCATTGAACTAGAATATACATAACTCTTTTCATATTAGTTTAGTCAAATCATTCAAATGCACTTTTCCACTCACTCCTCCTCCACTACTTGAAGAACAATGTGAAATCCTAATTACTCAGAAAATAATAGATCATGACGTAACTAATACAAGTACAAATAGTAATTATCATATATATTTAGTTAAGTATAAGAATCATTCAATTGAAAACATTAGTGAATCCACAAGAAATCATTGAGACCTCATTATGAGCACTCAAATTTCACATATCATTTACATTCACATTAATTTGACTAATCCAAATACATTTCCATGCATGGGTTTCTACTTGGAACACGTTTTTGTTGTTCAATGATGGGACATGTGACTGGCCATCCATGTCTATTTAATTTATATCGACTGATGTGAGTTGCTTATTCAAACCATAGGCATGTTGTAACTTATAGAATGTTGAATTTAAGAGTTAAATTTAGTGATTTATTCATGTGTTTTGTTTTTTATATAATATTTAAAGGTTTCTTAGGCTATCAATGGCCATAGACATTCCAGATGTTTCTCAGGCTATCAATTGAAGAGTGATTGTGGGAAGGTAGGCTCCTGTTAGTCGGTCGCCGGATGGGGACATGTAAAACGGAATCTTGTATTCACAAGCGCGAAAAGTAGTTACGCGACTGTTGTAATTTCTTATATAAGCTATGTAAAGAGAGTCGGAGATGACGATTCTTGGAATTACCAGACTGTTCGTCTGGATGATTGTCAGAACGTTGTTGTAACACTGTTTGTGAAATCTCTGGGTACTCTGGGTATTGTGTACGGTAGCGTATCGTGTTGTCTGTTAGTACCGTGATTTACCATAACGGGTGGTGAAGTACCAGACTATTCGTCTAGGAAGGGGGAAATTTCCGCGCATTGCTGTAACGATTGTCTGTCTAAGTTTTTGAATCCTCTGAATATTCTGTGCACCTCTGTGTCTGGTTATCTGTGCGGGGTTGAGTTAGTGTGACGACTCGTCGGATGACTGGATTGGGACATTGCATGTACCTGGCTGGTTAAGTTGAAATCTCTGCCTCGTTCTGTCGATTGTTATAGATACTGACGTGGGTGTCACTTTCATAGAGGTTCAGTCAGATCTCTCGGTTGATGGTCTGAGCCGATTATCTTGTATTGATCTTATTGTTATGATCTATTGATTAAGTGTGCAGTGATGTTGCTATAACTGTAAGGTGCGGAAATCTGTTGAGTAGAGTGGTGTAACTGCGATACGGTTTAGAGAACTCTGAGTGTAATCAATGATATTCGGTATTGTGGATTAGACGTACCTCTTCGATAAGGTGGAAGTGCTATTCAGGTCTCTCACAGTACAGTAAGGTAGGAACAGAGCAGTAAACCCTTTTAGGGTAGTCGGGAGGCTTGGAGTTGATTATGAACTGTAAGATTATGAGAGTAGTTGAGGTTCCATAGAGTTGGACCACAAGGCATTGTTAGGTGTAAAGTGGTTAGCCTGGGAAAATCAAGTCTAAGGGCCTCTGTTTTTACAGACCCCTTCCACTCTCAAGAACCCACTTAGGTCGGTTAGACGCACTTCTGATAGTTAAAATGAAGAGTTTAACATTTAACAGTTGACACTTGGCACCGTCTGGGGGAAGGTGCCATCAAGATTGCCATTTACCTGACGAAAGTGTTATCTGTGGGAAAGTGGCATCAAGATCGTCATTCGTCTGTCAGAATCGAACATCAAGATTACCGTTCGTTTGTCAGAAGTAGCAACAGAACCAGATTGTTGCAAACTTGCTGTGGAGACGTGATTATAAAATTTTAAATCTATAGCGATACTACGCGATTAGTACAAAAGATGATACATGACGGTTACTCAATCCGGTGAAACGTATCCCAAGAACCGTCAGTCTGGAGTACTTAATTTACTAAAGATAACTTGAGGAGGAAGAAGTACAACTAGGTCTGACCCAATTGTCAAGAAAGTCAAGAACGTCAGAAGTGATTCCGATCATATTCCGGTGGAACGTGTTACGCCTCTGGTACATTCCGGTACTATTTCGGCACAGTCTGTCGAAGATATAGTAACTCTAGAATCTACCAAGACGCAGTCTGAAGCTAGTTTAACAATCTTGGATAAAGATTCAAATTGGTTTACGACTAGAAATACGTTAGCCAAAGAAATTGGCGAAGGCAAAAAAACACCTTATTTTGGCACAAATTCGGCACATTCCGGTGATATTTCGGTAACAGAATCACAATTTTTCGGTGACGGTTTACCATTTTATGGTGAATCTTCAGCCCAACCACCGTTTTTTGGAGTAAGTTCCCCTACACTCGACATCAAGAAGGAAGGAACTTTGTTCAAAACCGAGATTGGAAGCATACTGAGTAAAATCATCGAACTAGAAAGTGCACAGTCCGACGATATAGATTCCTATAGTTCAGATATTCAGCCCTGAAACCCAAAAGATATTCACAATACACTCGCCATGAACGGGAAACAACAACAACAGCAGCAGCAACAACAAGTATGCCCACCAAGGCCGACTCCGATAGGAGTGACATACACTAAATTTGGTGGATTCCCAGGAGATGATCCGGATGCTTATGTATGCACATTCGCGATAAGCTACGCAGTTCTCAACCATCCACCGGATCCGACGTATAAGGCTATTGTTTTCCAATCTACATTGGTCAATGAAGCAGCTAGATGGCTTACAGAACATGATATTAATCACTTCGGCAACTATGAAGCAGTACGAGATGCCTTTTTGCAGAGATTCAGACTAAAGAAGAATCCAGCAGAAATTTTTGACTATCTGCAAAACAACAGACAGAAGGTAAATCAAACTGTACAGGAGTACGCTACTCTATTCAGGACGCATCTAAGGCAGTTACCACCAGCATACGCCAACCTACCGGACGACGTTATTACTCAGTGGTTTATCAATGGCTTGACTCCACAACTTAAACAGATTATGATCATACGCTGTCGGCGCGAAAGCGACGGTCGCTGGATCAGGGCGACCGCCAAAAATACGGCGCACTCAGGGTGCTTGGAGCGAGCTCAGATGATGTCCAACTTATGCTACGGAGCTTAAGTGACAAATAGATAAATGCTCAAAGATTGATTAGCTTAGACAAAGAACCTTATTCAATGAGTGCTTTGAAAATGCTCTTCTTAAAGTGGAAAGAAATTGTTTGATGTTAACTTCACCGTAAGATTCATGAGCATAAATCAAAAGAACTTTTCCACTTTATGCTCACTCAAGGGAAACGAATCAAGCTAAAAGTATTTTGAGTAAAATTATCATTCAAGGCACAACAAAGCTTATATTTGCAAGACGACAACTACATATGACATCTCATAAACAAATGAATCTGAGCCCTGCGGATCAAACAATTTAATTAAACGTACCTTATGTAAGCAACAAGTAAAATCTTCTAGTAATGTTTAGTAAAGCCACGAGGTTTGAAACCATATCATTCTTGAACAAAAGATTTCTTAAATGAAAAATATGTTTCGTATCATTAAACTAATCTCATTAAATCAAATGGACTAAACAATAAACCCCTTTATCGATCAAAGTAGCTTGGACAACAGTTCGATTACATAGTGAAGCAAAGAAACTGTTCATGATCAAATTATCAGTTGATGGATAACTAGAGAGAGCATAGACATGTCGCAATCATCAGCATTATCTTCATCTAACAGTCAGTCATCGTATGAGTATCTCAACAGATGACATATCAATCACTATTGAAAATTGCGTTGTTCACAAGGAATCTTCATAGTTTGTACATAAAGTCGTTTACTAGCATTCACTCAGAATTAACACCGCAAACCTCTGAAAGTATATTATCCACGTCGTTGATAGTTTAATTAAGCTTCATAAACCGGAGATCTAGTGTCATGATCGTCCCATAGCAATTCAAATTGGAGCGTTCGAATAGCATTGTCAAAGTATTATTAGAGTAGTGCAGAATTGTGATAAAGATTTGTCATCACATAGTGCAGATCCCAGTCATAATTAGAACAGTAAAGATCAGCTTCTTCCTCATCATTGGCTTCAGAGCTTTGATAGATGTTCAGAGTAGTTCATAGAACAGAATATTTCAGCATCATACCTCCGAGAGCATTGTTGTCAGACTTTGATCAAAACAGTTGACCTCTGCTTCAATGTCCTTTCTTAGTGTTGGATCAGTTGGAAATTAGATGTTTTGGTGATGTATAAACTTTAGAGATTTAGCGCAATCATCAGACCTCTGGCAGCGTGCCCTTGAGTCTTCGAACTATCACCCCTTAAATTCCCTATTGATCTGCAGGTTTTGGCATGATCATCCAGCATAGATGGACGTCCGATAGCGCACTCAGAGATGAGAAACACACACAAAAAAAACTCCAGCTAATCGTCAGACTCTCCCTCCTCTGCTATCGGACCTCCGTCGTGTTTTACACACTTTAGAGAGATTACTGCAGGGATGAACAACTTCTCTGCAAAGAATTTCTGTAGCGTTCTTCAAGCCTTCCTCCTAGTCAGATTAGCGCACCTTCAGATGATTCTGATTGCCAATAAATGCCGAATCAATATTAGATGTTAGCCTCCCCTCCACTACTCTTTGATCTTCTCTGATCAACAGTGATCCACGGAGTAAATAGTGCTCCTTTTTCCACAGTCACGTGCTCTGCCAGATTTTCAACATGAAACTTGGCCTGCCAAAAAACATTCGGAACCCAATATGGAGCAAAGCCCACATTTTTATACACACAGAGATCATGTTTTTACCACTCTTTTGGATTTACTTTATTTCCTCATCCATCCTTTAACCCACACTTAATCACCACTCTTTTCATTTACCTTTAACTACTTTAATTACACTTAATTTCTACTCCTCTCTTTTCATCTTCACTAATTCTCTCCATTCCTTTTTGTCAACCAACTTTAATCACTTTAAATGCATCATCCTTTCATACCACTCCTTAATTCACTTTAATTCCACATTACTCACATACCATTCTTTTTTCTAGCATCCATATAGACCACTAGTTATTTATCCACTTGACTTATAATTTTAATTCAATTTACCCTAAATTTCTCAATTAAATAAATTAAGTAAATTACGCTTAGGATAAGAATTTAATTAATTAGAACCTTAGTATTTAATTGCACACATATGATTAAAGTAATTATTAATAGCATAGTTTAATTTGTAATACATAAATATTTAATTTATATATTAATGTATTTGAATAACAACTATTCTAGCCCTTGAAACATACTAAAACCCTAGAAAACTTACTAAAAACCCTTCAGAAACCCTATCATTAATCCATTAACACTTAAATAAACCCTAGCATTAACCCATTAGAATCTTTTGAGACCCTTTGGATTAACCCAACTGACATAAAATCATATCAACTTATGAAATCCTAGGGTTAAATACCCATGATTCTTGAATGTATGAATAGAACAACTCATTAAATATGAAATTAGAGTAAACCCTAATATAAACATGGAATCTTCATCATCATTTGTACCTATAAACACTTTCAAAAATAGTCAATTCCAATCAACACAACTGATCAATAGTGAAATAAAAGGTTAGAGTTCACCAATAAAGTTATTTTCATTTTCTCTGGTCATCAACTGGAAAGTTGAAAACTTTCCGACATTCACCCTGGCCAAACCTGCACATCGTCCTCGATGGGCCAACCTGCAGATCATAGAAAGCAATATCAAATTCTTTTGAAACTTATTCATGACTCAAATTCAAATTGTCTGTATATAAAAATGCTTCTATCATTAGTACATCTTCAAATAGCAAAGAAAACTTATAAAATCATGTAAACTTGAATTTAAACCTTTTCGTTCAATGCATGAATTGGAAACAGGTTTTAGAAAGAAACTATAGAAGTCATTCAAATAGTGTTCGTACTAACTCTTCTATTAACTCTGTTCATAAGTAAAGCATATGTTATATAGGCCTTCTACCCTCATCTCCTAACCATTTGCCATTAAGATACAAAAACCTAACTCCCCTCTAGCATACATCCGCCTTATATAGCCCGCTTTTCAAATCAGAAGTGATTTCGAGACCACAACTGATTTATTTGATTTTTCTTTTATCTCTTTTCTTTTTTTATCATAATTTTTCTTTGTGTCATTTTTCCTCTTTTCATATGCAGCAACCATTAATGTACTGCTTTCAGTTTTTCTTCGCAGCTTTTTTGATGAAGGGGAAAGGCTTAACCCCTAATCAGAGCAAAGGATCTAGAGGTAAGCTAAAGCAGGAACTAGGATCTCTTTAGCTAAATGGGTCAAATTTAAGGAAGCTTACCTATATAAAACAAGCCTACTTCTACTAGGAGTTGCAAGTTAAGCGTTCCTTCAACTATTCATATGACAGCCATAGGTCTCTAATCCCTATCTTCATTTCAAGCACATCCCTACTTCAGTGTAAATTCTACTTTTCATAATTTTAAGAAGTTTCTTAACCTAGCTGAAGAATGTACATATCTAATTATGATAATGCAGGGAAAAACAAAACTTAAAACATTAATCAGGGTTAGAACTGTTTCACCTGATCTATATTGATTCCATCTTTAGCATCGCCTTTCATCCAAATATCGCTTTGATTGCTTAAATTTTAAACTGCATGTACTATCTTCAATCTCCTGCGCTTCATCTTTATCATAAATCAGTCTTTAATTAATTGGTTTAAAAAACATCTTCAACTCCTACTATCAAGCAACAACATATAAACTCACAAGAAAATTAGTTTAAATAAAATTTTCATACATAGAAAAGAAAAAACATATTTAACAAAAAATTTAAACATTATTTTTATTAAAACATTCATTCATCATTTTCTTCATCAGATAATAAATAATAATATTCTTCATTTCTTTGTTTAAATATTTTAACTCTTTTACCTGCAATTAAATTTTTAAGCGGAGTTCCATCTAACTCTCTTAAGGCATACGTTCCATTTTCATAGATTTTGACCACCACATAAGGTCCAAACCATCGCTTTTTTAATTTTTTAGGAGCATCATACTGTGTATCGAATGTGCTATCATATATCAATACCCAATCATTAATTTGAATTGGCTTTGGTCTTAACCTATGCGATTTATCAAAATACTTTTTATTTTTAAGTCGAGAAGTTTTTAATTTAGCTATAGCTTCATCTAGTTTTTCATTCCCTTGCTCAACCTGCTGAATCCTTAAAGCTAATAAGTCTTCAGTAGATAAATTATCTTTCCAAGGAAGCGTAGTCCAAGTAAGAATTTGGGTATTTACTGAAAAAATTGGCTTTTGGTAGTACATTAGCTCTGCCGGCATAAATCCCGTCGTTCTAGTACAGGTCATTCTATCAGCCCACAAAGCGAATGGCAAAAATTTCGGCCAATTCTTCAGTTCTCCTTTGCAAGCTTTAGAAATCGCTTTTATGATAGGGGAATGCCCTCTTTCAATCTTTCCGTTAGCCTCAGGGTTATATGCAGTCGTAAGAGCTAAACGAATTCCATGTCTAGCAAAGAATTCCCTAGCCTCTTGCGCATCTAATTCGCCCCTATCGGCTACTATTTTTTCAATATACCCAAATCTTGAAATCACATCTTCAAGAAGAAATTTGCATACATTGAAAGTAGTTTTTGATCTTAGAGCTCGGCCTTCCACATGATTAGTAAGATCTTCTCGAGCAAGAACTATGTATCTCATTCTATCGAAACCTTTGGGCATGGTTACTAAGTCTACTACCCACTTATAGTGTATGCATGGTGGATACGTAGGATGCAGTGGATCCCTATGCTTAACCGATGAATAAACTTGACATACATCGCAAGAATCCACATATTTCTTTACATTAACATAAATACCTGGCCACCAGTAACACTCTCTAGTTTTTTCATAAGTGGCAACAAAACCTTTATGCCCGGCCCATAAAGTATCATGCATGCTCTTCATGACTTGCATCTGAAGATTCTTAGTACCTAGTACTCTTTGTGGCATTTTGATCTTCCCCCTTACATGTCTCCAAAGTAATCCATTTTTTAAGAAAAAGTTAAATGCTCTTTTTCTTATATTTCTAAATCTATTTGAAGACCATGAAGGTGATCTAACTAAAGTACTAAGATACTTTCCAATCTCTAGCCACTCTCCTTCGTATTCATCTAAATTAATTTTTTCATATACATAAACTTGGAAATCATAATTTATCGTATTAGTATCTACTTTGGCTTCATCATTCTCATCATACCTAGCTCTTGAGAGCATATCAGCAACAAAGTTAGATTTTCCTAAAATATGGATTAAAACTGGATTTATAAATTTAATATAAGAAATCCAACGAAGCATTGCAATATCTGGTGAAGAACAGTTTGTGATCATTCCAATTAGCGGTAAACAATCTGTCTCCACAATCACATTTGCTCCTATGAAATATTCTTTATCAGACTTTAGAGCTGTGACTAAACCCCAAAGTTCCCTTTTAATTTGAGGATAATTTCTTTGAGTATTATGTAAAATCTTAGCTCCAAATCTAATAGCATATCTTCTACCCTCTTCATCATCTTGACTTATGACCCAGCCAATTCCAATAGGACTAGTATCAACAGTCAAAATAATAGGCTTATTATTTGTATAATCTACTCGTTTAAGGATTGGAGCTTCTTGTAACAACTTCTTTAATCTACGCATTGCTTGAGTATGTTTTTCTGTCCATAAAAATTTTCTTTTCTTCCTTAATAAATCATAAAGACAGTCAGCTACATGTGCAAAATGTGGTATCCATATAACATAGAAGATACAAGCTCCTAAAAATCGACGAACTTCACTCACATTTTGACATATCTATGAAATCCTACTAATGGCATCAATTTTATGAGGGTATGGCTTTCGTCCATAATAGCCACAAAGATGACCTACAATTAGGACCTCATTAACACCAAAAGTAGATTTTTCTATTGATAATGTTAAGCCAACTTGAATAAATCGCTGAAAGATCTTTTGGCAATCAAGGATATGAGCCTTTACAAATCTACGACAACCATCTGCATCCAGAGTGCTATCTTTTTCTTCTTCCAAGCAACCCTTAATGGGAATGTCATCGATAAAGGGCATAGTAATGTGAGGAATAAAATCGTGCAAAACCAAATTCATTGCACTCATCATGTGTGCTACTGAATTGGTCGCACCTTGAGGTAATGTACACATCCTAACTAATCCCAAAGGTGTTTTCATGGTAGTAATGTCTCTACTCTCTAATGCCAATTGAAATTGATCATACCCAGAGTAGAGATCACCCATTGAATATATAGAATTGCCTGAAAATGCTTCCGCAAATTCATCCACAATTGGACCTGTACCCACATTTCTAATAGTCACTTTATTAACTGGTTGAAGATCTTGGATAAACCGAAGTTTTCCACTCTTCTTGGGCACAGTAAACCAACGGTTTGAATAGGGAGCTGAAGAGGATTCTAAAATATGCATATGAATTTTTTCTTTAAACAATCTGATCAGCTCTGGAAGATGAGCTTTAGGTACAGGAATAGGGCGCAAATTCCAAGGAATATGGGGGATAGTGAAAATTATCATCGGTGCAACTATCCGAGGATCTGCACATCCTATCTCTGAAGGCTCAAGAGAAAATGCTCTTCCATGTTGCTCAATAATCTTCAAAAAATACTCTTTTTCTGCTGGAAGAAGGAAACCACTAGCATCTAATTTAATTTGATTTAAGGATTCTTTAGTAAATACATGGCCAATATTTGTTGGATTTCTGAGGATTGGCTCATGACTTACATTCTTTATAATATCATTACTAAATTTGGGTAGTGGTTGTGCTACGGGTTTAACCTTCTTACTAACAATTTTGTATTTGGTCTCCACTAAGGCATCATACTCATGATCAATTTTAGAGGCATATTCCTGAATTAATGCATACATATCAAGTGAAGAGATGAGAATATGGGAATTAGACTTACTCTGATAACAAAGTTCTAATTCTTCTAATGTTGAGAAGCAATGTGTAGTTTCAATAATATATTCAATACTTTCATCCATTAACAAATCTCCTTTGTTTTTCAAATGTTTTTCATATTTTTTTATAAGTTTTCTTGGAAGTTTTTTAAAATGAAAAATATTTAACGTAGCAGATGGAAAATAAACAGTCATTTTATCTAAGTTCTGTACAAGATTTTGCGAGATTTCGAACCAAAGTCCACTGTCATCTCGCTCAACAGTGGCATTTACTCGAAATCCTGTTCAATGTGTCTTAAAGGAGTTTTTCTTAAAGACCTACGATTACGAGGATGGTTTATACAAAGCGTCATGAATTGAACAGATTTAAGGCCATCACGAGAACGAATTCTTGCGAAAGCACTTCCATCATCCAGAACTTTTGTCTCCATTCTTTGTTCACAAATGAATGGCTGTCCCAAAATAATTGGGTACGAGCAGTCATCATGAACAAAGAAATTATGTTCCTCTTTAACATCTCCAATAGTAATAGGAACATTAGCACAAGCTCCTAGTAAATAGGCAGAAGCATTGTTGGCTGCCTTCATTTTCCATCCATGGTCCCTATCTATGGGCCATTTTCCCTCATTATAAATCTCCTGTGAGACTACATTGATTTCTGATCCTGAATCGATTAATGCTACTTGCGGTTTATTATTATTACCTATCTTAACCATAGTTTCAGTGGTACCCCTAGCCCAATGTTGTTGAGTGTAATGGCTATTTGGGTCATCATTTCCTTTTTCCAAATGTCCAATAACAGGTCCCAAATAATTTCTACGATCAGAAGATTCTCGATACTCAGATTCATTAATTTGCACAACACTCACTTTTGATTCATCTTGATCTTTCCTTTCCTTCATTTCTATATCTTCCGTTCTATACTCTATAGGTTCTCTTCTTCGTTTAATGATACTCATGAAATCTTCCTTTACATCTGTTCTTGAAAACGGTAACCATTCCTCTAAGGTCATGGTTACTTCTGCCTTCATGATTTTCTCATCCATAACTTTCCGAATATCTATTTGCTTCTCCATTTGCGAGATCAACCGGAAAGTCGGAGGTTTCTTTTTTGATTTTTCTTCCTTAATACCTTCTTCTCGTATGGGTTGCGATTCATTAGGTTTATCTTGACTTCTATCTTCACTTGTAGTTTTCTTTTCTAAATTTTCTCCTACTTTCTTTCCTTTACCCTTATTTTGAGACTTCTTTTCTTGTTCCTGTTGTTTTGGTTCCTGACTAGGCTCCATCATAGGCGGTTCTTTAGTTGTATCAGTAGTGTCACCCTCTTTTCTAGCCCTAGTTGTTCGTTTAGACTGTCCCTCTTCATCCCGTTTTCTTTTCTCGTCTACATTAATTTCATGAGCATATACTGAGAACATATCGATTGGCTCATTCCAACATGTCTTTGATCTAATATTTGAGCTCGTAGCATATAAGTTCTCAACTCATAACTTACCTCTACTAGCAGTATCATAAACCTGCTCCCAGAAATCACAATTAGAGTCTTCACTATCCAGCCTACAAGCATATGTATTTTGGCTTGTGGAGGCTTCAAAGAAGGTTTTCATACCTCCTTTTCCATAGTTTGATGCCAAAGGCCTTTTTGTTACATAGTCACAGATCTTTCGATCTACTTCTGTGACCCAATTCTTATCCTTGGCCTCTTTGAATAAGTTGCATGTCCAGTGTGGATGCTCCAAATCATCACACCAGAGACATCTACGTGCTTGGTAAAATGGTCTTCTAGTTGGCATCTGATTCCTAGGATTTTGTTCTAATTCTTTTGGTTTCTCCTAATCTCTCAATTTAAGCTCTTGCATACTCTTTATAGTAGCTATTTTAGTCGCCAAAGTCTCCACATGTTTGACAAGTGATTCTACTGATGTTTTTAACATTGTAATTTCAGAGTCATCCTTTCTAGGGTTATGAGAAATGGGGTCATTATCTATCTTTCCTGGCGCATCTCTTTCATATATTCTTGGAGTTTGCATATGATTTCGCTCCTGCCTTTGGGCTAACCTATGGACAGCTGCTCTTACGTTATCCCAATTTCCAGTAAGTCCACTCGCAGTTGCTCCATCCTCAAGCATTGGTTCTAGCTCTCGTCTAAGAGATGGATCTAGCATGTTTAGGAAATTTCTTAATTTATGTGGTTCAAGAGCTATTCTGTCTGCTTGAGGCATTTGGTTAAATTTGATATCAAACTCAGTTAATCCCTGAGTTATGTGTTGGTCTAACTTTGTTGTTCCTACCCATCGCATGAATGTGGCTCTATTATTCTTACTGTAATCTTCATGCGAAAATTCAGTAAGAAGCCGAGTCTTGAAATCCACCCAAGTCATGTTTGGTTGGACTACTCGCAATTGGATTCTCTCTCTAGTGAACCCATGAGCAATTCGTATAAATGTATCTTTTTTATTGTCTTCAGGTAACCCATATTGTTCTGTCAATTGTTCATAATATTTAAGATAAGTTGTTACATTTATTCCAGTAAATTCACCCCTATCTGTTTTAATGGCATCTATGATCTTCCAAATTCGCTGCTCTTCAAAGTGGTCAGCCATAGTGGATAAGTCTAACTTTATAGATAAATATGAAATATACGTATATAATTCTCCTAATAATCCGTCTATATCTTGATCCTGATAGGACTCCATGGTAAAAGAAACAGAAATAGAGAAAATATTCCAACTCCTTTGCCAACAAAAATAAAGAAAAATTTACTACTGCTTTGAAAAAGAAAATTTTCCTAGTATTTTGTAAACAAAAAGAAAAAGTTCCTATGATTTTGCAATAAAGAAACTTTTCCTATTATGTGGTAAATAGAAATAAAGAATACTTTCCTACTAGTTTGCAATAAAGAAACTTTCCTACTACTATGCAATAAAGAAAAATTTCCTTCTGCTTTAGAAATAGAAATAAAGAAAACTTTCCTACTATTGTGCAATAAAGAAAATTTTCTTACTTCCTTGCAACTAGAAATAAACTTTTCCTACTATTATGCAACATAATAAAAAATAAATATACCTGATCAACCAACTTGATGAAGAGGTTCGTTGTGAATGTGCTCAGTGCAAAATCTTTTCATGCATGTGCAATCGTCACTTTCATGAAAGTTGATGTATAAAGGTGACGTGACGAGGAACAATCAGCTGCAGCTACAAAGGATGTCGATACTTCTTCTTCAATCGCCAAGTTGCCTATATATGCATATGCAAAACAGAAAGTAAATATACCTTTATACCTACGATGTCATGCCGAAGTTTCACGTCAGGTTCACCAAATGTCAGCGCGAAAGCGACGGTCGCTGGATCAGGGCGACCGCCAAAAATACGGCACACTCAGGGTGCTTGGAGCGAGCTCAGGTAATCACTTTAAATGCATCATCCTTTCAGACCACTCCTTAATTCACTTTAATTCCACATTACTCACATACCATTCTTTTTTCTAGCATCCATATAGACCACTAGTTATTTATCCACTTGACTTATAATTTTAATTCAATTTACCCTAAATTTCTCAATTAAATAAATTAAGTAAGTTATGCTTAGGATAAGAATTTAATTAATTAGAACCTTAGTATTTAATTGAACACATATGATTAAAGTAATTATTAATAGCATAGTTTAATTTGTAATACATAAATATTTAATTTATATATTAATGTATTTGAATAACAACTATTCTAGCCCTTGAAACATACTAAAACCCTAGAAAACTTACTAAAAACCCTTCAAAAACCCTATCATTAATCCATTAACACTTAAATAAACCCTAGCATTAACCCATTAGAATCTTTTGAGACCCTTTGGATTAACCCAACTAACATAAAATCATATCAACTTATGAAATCCTAGGGTTAAATACCCATGATTCTTGAATGTATGAATAGAACAACTCATTAAATGTGAAATTAGAGTAAACCCTAATATAAACATGGAATCTTCATCATCATTTGTACCTATAAACACTTTCAAAAATAGTCGATTCCAATCAACACAACTGATCAACAGTGAAATAAAAGGTTAGAGTTCACCAATAAAGTTATTTTCATTTTCTCTGGTCATCAACTGGAAAGTTGAAAACTTTCCGACATTGCTGTGTAGGAGCAATGACAGAATATGCAGTGATTGCAATGGCTCTACAACTGGAAAACAAGGTTGGAGGATTTACAGAAGATCTGGAGTGGTTAAAAACAAACAGAAATGTCACCGAAGATATGACCAGACAAGTATACTGCATCACATGCAAGAATTCAGGCCATACTAGTGCCACTTGTGCACTTAATCAATTATTATGTGCTATCTGCAACACTGCCGGACACACCATCGAAAACTACGCATACAACGCCAAAGTACAGGGAACCGCAACTGTCAATGCTATTATATAGGAACCAGGGCAGCCAGCCAATCACTATGTGCCTCCGCAAATGAGAAACAACCAGCAACAGGGATATCGAAATTACAGAGGACAGAGAAACAACAACTATAATGCAAACCGCTGGCAGACTGGACCACCACCGGGAAATCCCAATCTGCCACCACCGCGCTGTCATTTCTATGGTGAATTTGGTCACATTAGAAGATTTTGTAAGGATGCAGCTGAATACGATCAGAGGAAGAAAGAACGTCAAAATCCAATGGCTAATATGGTACAAATTACACTAGTCGAAACACACGCTGCCGTAATTCAGACCCGCTCCGGTAAACAACTGCAGCCTGCAGCAGAATTATTTGAACCAAGTATACGTGAACAACAAAGGATGTACAACAAGGCTAGTCAATGGACCACAGCAGAACCTCCAGTCTTCCCAGATCCTATTCCGATAACCCAGACTCCGTTAGCCCAAGAAGGAACACAACAACAGGATTCCAATTCAGCAGCAGGCACATCATCAGCAGCAGGTACAACCAGCAACAGCAGGCACCTCCTCAGTGGCAGACACATCATCTTCAACAGGCGCATCATCTTCAGAATCTGTGAAAACAATCCAATCACAAAAGGCTTGGGAAATTTTAGCTAAAGCATCCATCACTCTTCCTTTGGGCCAATTACTTCCACTAGTACCGGGAGTTCGACAGCAATTTCAACAACAGTTCAGTCCTGTGCCTTCCTGCATTCCGGCGACAGCAAACGTGCAACCAGAACCTGATTCTACGGTGGATCATTCAGTTCCTCTGATTACGGTATGGTATAAGAATCATAAAATCACATAGGTACTAATTGATGGAGGATCTGGAGTCAACATTGCTACTGCTGCACTATGTAAACGGTTAGGGTGGACCGAAATCCAACCAGTTTAGTTTTTTGTCAGAATGGCCGACCAATCAAGAGTCCATCCCATTGGACTTGTACGAAATGTACCAATCACTTTACAAGGTACAACATTTAAAATGACCTTTGTCATACTGGATTTACCGGAATCCACTCTTGATTACAACCTCCTTTTCGGCCGACCTTGGTTGAAGCACGCTAAGGTGATACAGGATTGGTCGGCACAAGAGCTCACTTTCAAGGATAAAAATCATAAATACGTTGTAAAATTAGATGCTATACAACCTTGCGAGTTGCATGCTAGACCGTATTTGGCGGAACCAGTCCATATGTTAGATGGTTTGTCAGACGATGAAGAAGAAGAGTTTCTAAAAAATAACATTGACTTGATCTCCCTAGAAACTGTTGATCTACAATCTGTTGTAGATAACTGGAACCCTGCAGTTTGCATGGTAATGACTGTAACAGAAGAAGATAAGAAGGAAGATATTGCTGCTATAGATGATGCTCAACTGCAACAACTTTTTAAGCCAGTTGATGATACAGAGAAGCCTCGACAATTTTATGTTCCAGATGATCAGTTGATCACTTATAATCTAGGCGATGAAAATCATCTGCGTCTTGTGAAGATAAAGCAAAACTTACCGGACACATTTCAGGCATGCTTAATCCAGCTACTCTGAGAATTCTCCGACGTCTTTGCATGGGATTACAAAGATATGAAAGGATTGGACCCGCGCATCTATCAGCACAGAGTCATGCTGAAGCCGGAGGCCAAACTAAACAAACAACCCAGTTACCGGATGAATCCAAACTATGCATCACAGGTAAAGGCAGAACTGGATAGGCTACTTAAAGTCAGATTTATTGTACCAATAGAACATGCTGAATGGATCTCACCAATTGTTATCGTCCCGGAAAAGAATAAGTAGTTGTGAATATGTGTAGATTACCAGAAACCCAACGCAGCTATAGTGCCTGATCCTTTTCTGATCCCTTTTCTTGACACAATGCTTGATAGAGTAGCAGGACATGAAATGTATTCATTTTTAGATGGGTACAGTGGATATAATGAAGTTGGAATGGCTGAACAAGATATACCGAAGACAGCCTTCATTACCAACTGGGGTGTATTTGCTTGTACTGTTATGTGGTTTGGATTAAGGAATGCCCCAAGTACATTTCAAAGGTGTATGCAGGAAATATTTTCTCCTTATCTTACCTCTTTTATGCAAGTCTACCTCAATGATTTCTCAATTTTTGGTAAGATGATAGCACACCTGTTCCATTTACGGTGCTGCTTTGAAAAATGCAGAGAATACAGACTCTGTTTGAACCCAAACAAATCCGTGTTTGCGGTTTCATGTGGCAAGCTACTTGGCCACATCGTATCAGCACAAGGTATACGAGTAGATCCAGACAAGATCACGGCAGTATTAGAAGCTCCGGTGCCCACTACACCGAAGGAAGTTATGCGCTTCATGGGCCAAATAAGATGGCATGGTCGACACCTACGATGGCTTGCTCATTTGGCAATACCAGTGAACAAGCTAATCACCAAGACTCCTCAACAATTTGAGTGGATCCAAGAATGCCAGATAGCATTTGATCGTTTAAAGAGTTTATTAACACAAGTCCCCATCTTACAGCCTCCGGACTGGGATCTCCCATTTCATGTATTTGTTGATGCTTCAGATATAGCAATAGGAAGTGTTTTGATGCAACAAATTGATAAGTGGTTCAAACCAGTGTACTATGCAAGTCGAAGATTAGCCCCTGCTGAGAAGAATTAATCTGTAACAGAAAGAGAATGTCTAGGGTTAGTATATTCTGTCAAGAAATTCAGACATTATTTGTTGGGCCGTAAATTTACATTTCATGTAGATCATGCTGCACTTGTCTATCTGGTTCGGCAACAACATCTAGGTGGTCGATTAGCACGATGGGTTCTGCTTTTACAGGAATTTGACTATGAAGTCATTCATCGGCCAGGCAGTTAATATGCCTTAGCAGATTTTCTTTCTCGCTAAGCTTCGGTAGGCATAGATGACACAACTCCGACGATTTATGTCTCTGAACAAATAAATGATGAAATTACAGACCCACCTATACCATCTACATATTATGATCAAATCCTAACCTTTCTCACTAATGGCTGCCTCCCATCTCAGATTTCTACAGCACTACGCAGGAAAATTGCAGTTTTCAGTCGCCGATTTCAGTTAATTGCTGGAGAATTATACTATATGGATCATACCGGAATTTTACTTCGATGTATTCCACCACATGAAGTTAACTCAGTTATTACTTTGCCTCACTCAATCCCTTCCGGTGGCCATTTTGCTGCAGACTTAACACACCGGAAAGTTCTGCAGAGTGGTCTCTGGTGGCCCACTGTGTACAGAGATGTATCACAGTTTGTCAAACAATGTGATACTTGTCAAAGATCTGGACAACCCTTGCAATGTCATCTTTTTGCTCTGCAACCCATCTTACCATTGGAACCTTTCGAGAAGTGGAGACTAGATTTTATGGGTCTGATTACACCTCCAGCAGTTTTCAGTAACAATCGTTACATACTGACCTGTACAGACTATGCAACCAGATGGGCAGAAGCCTGGGCTTTATGGTCTGCTACAGCTGTTGCGGTAGCAAGGTGTCTGCTAACCGATGTCTTTCCACGTTTTGGTTTACCACTGGAACTTGTTTCATATCAAGGCACTCATTTTGTAAACAATTTAATGAAGGCACTTACACAGTCTTTCCAGGTCACGCATAAGTTTAGTTCCCCTTATTATCCTCGTGCTAATGGTTTGGCCGAAAGTACAAACAAATCTTTCCTGAATATGCTTCAGAAATTGATTATGGAAGCACCGGAAAGATGGGATCAACTACTACCTGCAGTGTTATGGGCATATCGGACTACATACAAGGTAACAACGGGGTTAACACCTTTCAAACTAGCTTATGGATTAGAAGCAATAGCACCAATAGAGATAGTTATACCAAGTTTACGAGTAGCAATCACTCAGAAAGTGCTACCGGAAGACTCACTGTCATTTCAGTTGGATACACTCAAAGAGTTAGACGAACAACGATGGCACAACTTTTTAACTATACAAGAAGTACAACTAAGACAGGCTCGGACGCATGATGGACACTTGAAAACTCCAGTTTTTATGGTGGGACAACTTGTCCTTTTTTATAATGCAAAATGGAATCGGTCTGCTCATAAATTCAAATTACGGTGGTATGGCCCTTACCGGATTTCAGAACAAGTGGGCCCAGCAACTTTTCGGTTGACTACGTTGACCAGAAACCCTCTTCCGAAAGTCATCAACGGTTCAAAGTTGCGGCCGTATCAACACATAACGAACCCGCAGTAAAACATTTTGCGGTTGGCCGCGTTTTTTGGAGTTCACTTTACTTTTCTTTTTTCTTTTTGTGCGAGTTTAATAATACAAGTTTGTAAATATCCGCGTCGTGAAACCTATTTATGTCCACAGCCGCCCTGCCCTTGCCAGCTACTCACGCATGCACACCGAAGTTAAGGATGATCATTTCAATACCACGCGATGATTAGTGATTCTCATTACCCTTCCAGGCAGCACATCTACATAACCTTCTCCATTCTGCCAAAAATCGCTATTGTGTTTGCGTGCTTTGTATGTTTGTGTATTCCTTGTGTGCCTGCATTGTGTGATTACTGTCTTTGTTGCGCTATGGAAGCTTTGGCGAATGACGCCGCCTTCCGTAATGGAATCCTTGCCGACGTAGCAGAGTTCCTGCGTAACCGTGGGCTTGCTAATTTCGTTGAACTGCCATGGCATTCAGTGGAATCCCACCCTTTCTTTGCCAATGTCATCTCCGCCATCGCCAACACGCCGGCTACAGAGCAGAATTGGCCGATCACAACCTTGCCTACACGGACCGTAATAACCCTTCAGTCATTCGCTGAGTCGTTTTGACTCACTGCGCAAGGTAGACAAAAGGGCCCTAACCTCCCCGAAGCAACCATGAGAGAATTATTCCCTAGATACTCCTCTAACGAATATGTTATTCTCTACCGACCAGAACCAGAAAGATCAGCCCTGCAGTTCTTAGTCGCAATCCTAAACCTACAGAAGCGCACTTACGGCATATCCCGGCCATTTTACTCTGCCATAGACTTAGCTGCCCGAGAACCAGTGAACTTTGCCACCTATTTCCTCCAATGTATCCACAAGGAGTGTGTAGAAATAATCAAGCAGGTGAACAAGGGAGGCATGCCTAGGTCCCGATTACCGCACATACTATCATTTCTCTTTCCAGCAATCCTAGCAGCCCAACCACCACCCCGGGGACCCATTCTGAGACATGAGGAGTCGATACAACTACTAGAGGACGAAGAAGAAGAAGATGAAGAAGAACTCAACCAGCTATTCCGCCGGAAACGAATCAGAATCAGCTCGTATGAGAGTGAAGCACAGAAGTGAACCGGAGAAGATAAAGAAGAAGATAAAGATGAAGAAAAGCAAGAAGAAGACACATTCCATGACACCGCCACATCCATGCAGCATGAGTCATCCGCACAATCATCATCATCTGAGCAGCAAGAACAGGAAAAGCAGACTGAAATAGAAACAAGTTCTACCGAAGAAGCTTCTCAACAACAAACTGAGCAGGAACAACAAGGAGATGAACAACAAATTGCTAAAGATGTTTTCGAAAAGCTACTCAAGGCCGTTGAGGCAACCATCGCGGACACCGACACACAAAATAAGGTAACTGAAACTACCTCTGCCATTCCCACTCCCCCACCAGAACCACCCATCATCCCCATCCAACCCATTCCTCTTGACGAAAGCGCCGAATCCTCATCATCCTCCCTCAACTACTCTCCACCAAACTCCCAACAGCTCCTCAACGCATCCGCTTCCCAACCGCAACCCCAGCTACCCCTTCCTTCCCTTCCAATACTTTCCGAACTGGCCAATATGGACCATGTTCTTATCAATTTATCTCAACAACTGCCCATCCACATGAAAGCTGCCACCGACAGTATCCGCAACGAGCTACAACATAAAGTTGACATGCTAGAAGCTGACATCAGCCCCCTACAAGAGGAATTACTAATTGCCAAAGCCGAAAACCAATCCCTGCAAGAATAGTTAAAGGAGCTACAGGCAAGACTCACCAAACAGGAAGTGCTAATCAACCAGAGAGATACACCACTGGCAGAGCTCATCGAAAAGGATAAGTTATTAACCGAAACACAAGCAGAAATCAGTCAATTAAAACTAGAATTGCACGATAAGGAGGATGCCAGAATTGTATTAGGTAATTTGCTTGAAGAAACAAGACAAGCACTGGACGAAGTAGTACAAAAAGGACAAGTGCAACACGAGCTGGCAATGAGAACCACTGAGGAACTCCAAAGATTCAAGTTATATTTCGATCAGGTAAACAACATATTACTGCGAAAGCTAACACAAGAAGCCTAGACACAGAAGCTGATAACAGATCTAAAAAGAGAACGCGACGCCTACTCCAAAACTATACAGTACCAAAATCAGGAGATTGAACGAAGAGAAAATCAGCTTGAAAATCAAAAGGACAGAGTAATCAATATGCAGAAGCAGTTGGAAGAAATGAAAGTTTCAAGAGATGCAGCTCTATCTAATGAATTCTACCTGTAGGAAGCATTTTTGCAAACTCAGGCTGAAATTTTGCTCACCGAAGCTATAGCCCTAAGCTCTGTTAGAATAGATGCGCAACTAGTAGAACCAGACTCCCTTAAACAAATGTTAGAAACACTTAAGAAAAAGATCGCCCGAACTTTTAGACTAGCCCGGAATATGTACTTAGAAGGAATAGTAGACGAGCCGTAATTTTGTAAAACTTGCGGGTTCGAGTCCATCGGGCGTGCCAGTGTTAGTCGGCTGCCAGATGGGGACATGGAAAATGGAATCCTGTATTCACATGTGCGAAAAGTAGTTACGCGACAGTTGTAATTTCTTATATAAGCAATGTAAAGAGAGTCGGAGACGACAATTCTTGGAATTACCAGACTGTTCGTCTGGATGATTGTCAGAGCGTTGTTGTAACACTGTTTGTGAAATCTCTCGGTACTCTCGGTATTGTGTACGCTACCGTATCATGTTGTCTGCTAGCTATGATTAGACATGAGGAAGTCCCCATGACATAAAGAATCAAGCATCTTAGGATTAGGGAAGAGTTTTTGGTGCACGAAGCAAGCCTAAGTGCTTGTCCTTGTGCATTAGCACTTCACAAAACATGTAAGGCATTATCTCATAAATATGATTATATTAATTTATTGAGTTCTTAGGTCAATATCATATATTACTTTTTTGCAAAAGTAAATAGGAAACTTAGAGAGAATCTCACAGATGCATTGGGAGCCAAATGCCATGACCATATTTTGATTGAAAATTCAAAATGACTCCTAAAATTATGGATCACGTTTAGATAGATCCAATCAACAACCATCTTTGGAAAGTGTATTCATACACCTTGTTTTTAGTCCCTTGTAAGAGAGCTGATCATCACACTCATTATTTAATAATTTTTGTTGCATGTGCAAAAAAAAACCATTAAGTAGAAGTTATACAATCCAAAAAGTGACAATCTACACTACAATCACTAGGTTGTAAATGACCTATGAAAATGCGTATTGAATTTCATCTTTTACTCCAATCTACAAGAACTTTTCTTTAATCTTTTTCATAATCTTAAATTGAGCCTCAAAGATTAGTTCAGGCTCCTTAAAGAAGATGAAAAAAAATTCCAGATGATATCTCCCTATCCTTATTACGCTTCCTATTATTGGGGCTGAAATTTGAAGATAACGACATTTCGATCACCGCGAGGATACTAATCACATATATTTATGGTGATGTCCTATGGAGGGACCATATTTTCCTTTTAATAGAAGGGTTTTGAATTGAAAACATGGAAAAGGTACAAGACTATTAGAGAGAGTTACAAAGAAGATTTATATGTTTGTGGTGACAGAGTCGTTGCCATATGAGGACTCATCCATCAACACGTACATCATTGATTCTCGACATAGTTGGAACAAAGGTGAAGTAATCTTGTCCAAGTCCTTATCTTCTGAGGACTCTTTCATCACTCATAACATCATTGTAAAAATCAAAGAATTCTTGGTCATGAATGTGTTTTCCATCAAAACAAGAACTACAAGCAGATGTTCTGGAAGTTGTCCCTTCCTTTCTTGCCATCACCACCAGTTGCCATCCCAAACTCTCTGTCTATTGTGTCTCGAGAACTTACACACTCAAGATAATTGATTAGAAACTTAGCTTCATGCTTATGAACTTTGTTGAAGGTAAACCAAAAGACTTTAGGATCATTTCAAACATTATTTAAATAGTTTCTAATACTTCAAGGATGTAAGAATTTTGCTTTTATATCAAAGTTTAATTGCAGGAAGCAAGCATGAGACTATGATATGCCAATTACACTCATTCTTTCTTTGCTTCTATTTAATCAAATTCAAGATAACGTCGGAATCTAACTTCATTGCTATCCCTCAATCTAATTTCCTTTAGTCCCAATGTTCCATAATCTCCATAAAAACATTATCATGTAGTCCAACATTGCAAGTGTTATTTTTTTTTGTGGAAAATCATGTTCTTGAGGTTTTAAAAATGAGGAAATGGCTTTCCAAGCCATGCAAGGTGGTGCCTCACAGGTTTGGGCATCACCTTTTGCCTCTTCAAGTGGTTCCTTGAGTTGATTTCCAATAAGTCAATGGCATCACGTTTTCCACTCAAGGTGCAACTCCCCATCCTTGCCTACTTCCTCAATAGGTTTATTAGGGAGCTTGTTATGCCCATCCAGGATCCATTAGCACCTAGGAAATGTGCTGATGCTTTCATTTATGAAGGTTTGGATCTCTTCTTCAATGTCAGTTGTCACCCTCAGATTTGAATTGAGGGTCCAAAATTAGCATACATATTAGTGAACAAAAGCCTTTCAAACAGGAACTCATATACAAATGGTTGCCCTATGTTAGACATAGATCCGAGTCGGATGATTTATTAGTGTGTGTTGGAGCAATAGAATGTATTGCTAAGGTTTCTAGCTCAGAGTTATCCTAAGGTTCCACCTTAGGAAGTAGAGTGAGTGTGCATGATGTTGACACGTCACACTAGAGCACACTAGAAGCTTTCTAATCTTGGAGCAAGATGATCAATTGAATGGGAGGAGAGTAGCACACACACCATTTTCAAGTCTCTTTGTGAGAAGGTTTTGACATATGATATCAGAGCATTAGTTTATATCATTTGAGGGAGAGAAGATTCTTCTACTATATGTGGCTGACGAAATGAAGGCCACGTGGATTTTTTGTTTTGGGTGCAACTCCTTCTTCCTCAAGCTCAGGATGAAGCAAACTATGGAGATCTCGTGAATGATGCTCCGAGCCAACAGAAAAAGGAACTCAAAGTAGGAGCCCCCTCTAAAGAGTTGTGAAGGATAGCCACACAAAAACACTTGGAGGAGGAGAAAAGTGCCCAATACTACTAGGAAACATGCATCAATCCACCCACCTATGCATGAGTGTGTGGACAACCATGAAGGAAGCTTCATCTTTCCTTCTCCTTATGATGGAAGCTATTGAGGTAAGATCTTATATATACAATGCTAACTTTTGTATAGAACTAGATATGTGAGATATGTGCTCTATGGGCATGCACTCACCATTGCGGTGTCGTCGAGATTTTCTCTCCTCTCTCACTCATGAAGGCCTACAGGAAACACATTCGGTGAAGGTAGCTAAAATTCTCTGAGAAGTCCAAGATGCATCAAGGATGTCAAAGGGAGTTCACATGCAAACTTTGGAAGAAATCGAGCAAATCTAGGGTAGCGGTCAAAGCTAATCAAAATTTGGAAATTAGAGCAAAAATTTCAATATCTCCAAATCACATGAAAATCCATATACTTGTAAAGCCTATCAAAGGCATGTTAAAAGTCAAGCTTGAAGCTACAAATTCGTGGGGAATCTTTTATGGACATGTGGAGCAATCAAAGGAAGCCAAAAGACACGAGATTCCATCAAGAAAAGTCACTCAACCACTCCCCAAGTCATCTCAACTAATTCCTCCAAGTTAGGAGGCTGATTTGGAAAGGTAGTTCCTAGATTTTAGGGGTACACTTCTCACTATAAAAGGAGCATGTATCCCGACTTCTTTTGGGCCATCTTCTTGGAGTTTTAGCTCATGTAAAGTGAGCACTAAGTGCTGGAGTTGTGATAAGCAATCCCCTTGCTTAAGCTAGCCCCTTGTTGCTTGTTTGTTTTCTTTTAGTAGGCATATCTATGTGTGTGCGCAGGCGTGTTGCAACTCTCTACCCCTGAGTTGTTAGCATTGGTTCTCCCTCATATTGTATCCATTTGATGTAATTCTTGTCTCATTGGATAGCTATTAGAGTCTATTTTATGCTCACAAATTCTCTGGATCATTCTCTGAGTAATCTGGGAGCAACATTCATTTTAGTGAAGTTGTGTGATTGATATCTCTCTTAGTGTGTAGGCTCTGTTTGAAATATTTTGCTCTCTGTTGTAAGGGCTGGTTCTCCTTCTCTATGTATCCATTTGCTATGCTTTTGGTGTCATTGGGTAGCTATTAGAGTCCTCTAAAGTTGACCAAAGTTTAATATTCATTCTCTGTATAATCTCTGAGAAAAGCTTGCTGGAGTGAAGTGAGGTATCTGCTTGATTGGCAGTTGTGAGCATTCAACTAGCTCATGTTGTAGACATTGTTTCTCCTTGTGTAGGCATCCATTTGAAGTTAAATTTGGTTTGTTGGAAAGCTCTTGGTCTCTACTACAAGTCTACAAAAGCTCATTGGAGTTCTCTGCAGATGCTCTGAGTAAGAGCATTTTTGGTGTGCAGAGGTCAAAGAAGGATACCTGTGGAGGTCATTCACGCTTCGTCGTTGCTTAGGGGTTGAGATACTTCACCCATCAGTGGTATCAGAGCATTTGGGCATCTTGGAGGCATCACATACAAGCACGAAGACCTCTTGGAGTTGGTGGTTGAAGATTTGCATCAACAAAAGCTTCTTGGAGGTAGCTCACATCAAGGGGGAGCTATTCTACTCAAAGTTTCAAAGAGCACAAGGTGTCCATCTAAGGAAAGCTTTGGATTGAGGTAACCTCAGAGCCTCATTTTCATTTTACATACATTGGAGCATTATCCAAGGGCTAGGTCAAGTATCAAAGACTAGATATGGGAGACTTCAACACTCAAATTGAAAAGCTAGACAAAGGGAACTATCAACCATGGAGATTTAGGGTCTCCAACTATCTTATGGGCAAGGGCCTTTGGGGGTTGATTAGTGGAAGTGAACCAAGACCTAGGTTGGATGAGAATCCAACCAATGATCAGAGAAGGGCCTTTAGGGAATGGAATGAAAGAGACAAGAGGGTTATCTTTATCCTTTCCCAACACATTAGCAATAGCATGATCGGCCATATCCAAGACTTGGATTCAAGCATGAAGGTATGGGAGACACTTGAAAGGCTTTATTCAACAAGCACCAAAGCAAGGAAGATCCAACTCAAGAATGAGCTCAACAACCTTAGGAAGAGCTCAGGGAGTAGCATAAATGACTACATACTTAAGGTCAAGGAGTTATCAGATGCATTGGGATCCATTGAAAGCCACATAGACGATGACAATCTTGTGGCTTACACTCTCAATGGTTTGAGAGATGATGAGAAGTGGAAACCCTTTACCACTTCAGTATATGTAAGGGATAATCTTCCCGATTTTGAGCAATTGGTTGCTCTCATGGTCACCGAAGAAATGAACATAGGTGGAAGTTCAACTAAAAGCAAGGATGCACAAGTTTTCTATGCAGGTAATCAAAGGGGCAAAGGAAGACGAGGACAAGGAAGGGGCAAAGGAAGGTTTGGAGGAAGGCAACGCCACTCAAGCAATCAAGGACATGACCAAGGCACCTCATCACAAAGAGGGAGAGGAAGAACAAGAGGAAGAGGAGGACAACATCAACAAAACAGGAATCAAGATGGTGAAGGATGTTACATATGTGGAAAGTTTGGCCACTATGCTAGAGATTGCTACCAAGGAGGAAACCAAAGGAGCTATAATCAAGGTTCTTCATACAAAGGCCAAGGTAATTATGCTTCTACAAGTTCAAAAAATGATAATCTCTTGATGATGCACATGAATGGGAATTCAAGCAAAGTAGATAACACTTGGTATATTGATAGTGGATGTAGCAACCATATGAGTTGCAATGCTTCTTGGTTTACTAATCTACATGTTCCCAAAGGTAAAGGACATGTAGAAACAGGTGATGATACAGCCCATGAGATCTCCCATGTTGGAGATGTAGCTTTGGATGACAAGGAGGAAGGAAGATGTCTCAAGGATGTCTTGCATGTACCTACTATCACAAAGAACTTGGTGTCCGTTGGGAAAATGGTTGAAAGAGGCTATCAAGTAAAGTTCAACAAAGGTGGATGCTTTGTGGAGAACCCTAAGCAAGGTTACAAGGTCATAGCAAGAGGAAAGAAGCAAGGGAGACTCTTCACTTTGGAGGTAAATTCTCATTCCACTCAACATGTCTACTTTACATATGGAAACAAGAGGATTTCGGAGTTGGACTTGTGGCACAAGAGGATAGGTCACATCAACATACAAAGAATGAAGGAAATGCAATTCAAGAGGCTGGTTGAAGGTCTTCCCAACTTCCAAGGACAAGGTATGAAGCATTTATGTGAATCTTGTCAACTAGGGAAGCAAGCGAGACTTCCATTCAAGAAGAGTGGCTACATAAGCCAACATCCATTGGAGTTGATACATACAGATGTATGGGGGCCAACCAAAGAGCAATCCATTGGAGGTAACAAGTACTTTGTCACTTTTATAGATGATTGCACAAGGATAGTTTGGGTTTATTTCATCAAAAACAAATCAGATGTGTTTACATGTTTCAAAGCATTCAAGGCAATGGTAGAGAAGGAAACAGGTACATATATCAAGAAGCTAAGGTCCTATGGAGGGGGAGAATATTTCTCCAATGAGTTTTCTGATTTTCTAATGGATCAAGGCATCAAGAGGCAAGTAACATGCAGGTACACCCCCCAACAAAATGGAGTAGTAGAGAGAAAAAATAGATACATTGCCGAGATCGCTAGAGCAATGCTTAATGAGATGAATGTACCTAACATGTTTTGGAGTGATGCAGCAAATACCGCCGTGTATCTTATGAATAGGGCTCCTACCTCAGGGATCCATGGCTTGACACCATATCAAGCCTATTATGGTAAGAAACCTGATTTTTCCCACTTGAAGATATTTGGATGTACTTGTTATGTACATGTGCCAAGTGAATTGAGGCACAAGCTACAACCAAAGGCAGAAAAGTGTGTGTTTCTAGGATATTCAAATGATCATAAAGGTTACAGGTGCTTCAAACCAAACAGAAAGGACTTGAGGATATCAAGGGATGTAGCATTTGATGAGCTACTCCCTTGGTATAAGAAGTATGATTGTATGCAGGACTATGAAGAAGAAAAGCATGTACATGATGAAGAACAAATCGACCTAGAGCTAAGCGGCCCAAGGTGTTCCATCAATGAAGATAGTTCAAGCATGAACTCACCATGGAGGGGGAGATCTTCATCAAGCTATGAAGCACAATCAATCAACAAAGGCAAAGCAACATTGGTGGAGTTGGATGAAGAAGGTAATGAAGTTGAAGATGATGAAGGACACATGGTGGAGAAAGAAGCCATGTCAAAGAAAGAGATCAAGTTCCCAAGGCAAAGGAGGTTTATTCCTCCAAAAGGTGAAGAAAGGAAGTCTTCTAGAGTTAAGTATCCAACTCAAAGGTTTACTTATGATTCATACATGGCAACTCATTATGCATATATGAACAAAGTAGTAGAAGATCATGAGCCCGATTGCTATGAAGATGCAAGCAGGTACACCGAATGGAAAGAGGCAATGCAAGAAGAGATCGACGCACTTGAGGAGAATCAAACATGGACTCTAGTGCCCAAGAAGGATAACATGAAGGTAATAGGTAATAAGTGGGTGTATAAAGTAAAGAGGAATTCAGATGGATCTATTTCTAGGTTCAAAGCAAGATTGGTGGCCAAGGGTTTTGCACAAACATATGGAGTGGACTTTGAAGAGACATTCAGCCCCGTGGCAAAGACGAGCACCATTAGGACACTCATTGCAATGGCTGCTAGCAAAGGATGGAAGCTTTTCCAATTGGATATCAAGAATGCCTTTCTCAATGGAGACTTGGAAGAAGAGGTATACATGGAGCAACCACTAGCTTTTGTTCATAAAGAGTTTCCACATCATGTTCGTAGGTTGAAGAAGGCACTTTATGGCCTAAAGCAAGCTCCAAGGGCTTGGAACCAAAGATTGGTGGACTATTTGATCAAATGTGGTTACAATCAATGCAAGGCGGATCCATCTCTCTTCATCAAACAAAGAGGAGAACTTGTAGTCTACATGTGTGTGTATGTAGATGATCTTATCATTACAGGTAATGATACAAAGGGCATTGAGGAGATCAAGGCAAAGCTTGGAAACGAGTTTAGGATCTCTGATCTTGGAGATCTTAGGTATTTTCTTGGCATTGAAGTTGTATACAAAGAAGAAGGTATTATGCTCATACAAAGGAAGTATATTCTAGACCTACTTGAGAGGTTTGGGATGCTACATTGCAAGCCTATTTCAAATCCCATGGAAGTTAATGTAAAGCTAAGCTCCATTGATGGAGAGCCATTAGAGGATGTAACCTTGTATCGATCTATTGTAGGATCTTTCAATTATGCCACAATAACTAGGCCCGACATAGCATATGGAGTTGGAGTGTTATCCCAAATTATGCATAGTCCAAGGACTACACACTTGCAAGCTGCAAGAAGAATGTTACGATATCTCAAGGCCACTATAAATGAAGGATTGTTCTATTCATTTGATGATGATATGCAGGTCAAAGCTTATTCTGATGCCGATTGGGCCGGTTCGAAGGAGGATAGAAGAAGTACAAGTGGTTACCTAGTCATGCTAGGTAGCAAGATCATCTCATGGATTTCAAAGAAGCAACCCACGGTGGCATTATCTTCCACCGAGGCTGAGTATAGAGCTTTGGCTCAAGTCACATGTGAGCTAATGTGGATTAAGAAGTTATTTATGGAGCTTAATTTGCAGGTTGACACATATCCAATTTTTTGTGACAATATGAGTAGCATTCATCTAGCATCGAATCCTGTCTATCATGCTAGAACCAAGCATATTGAAGTGCACTATCACTTCATAAGGGAAAAGGTGATATCGAAGGAAGTTTCAATACATCATATTGGTACCAAGGACCAAGTTGCCGACATGTTTACAAAGGCTTTGGATGGGATGAAGATTTCAAAATTCAAGCAATGCATCAACATGAAGGAGCTTGGATGAGGACGAAGAATTGAAGCTTGAGGGGGAGTGTTAAAAGTAAAGCTTGAAGCTACAAATTCGTGGGGAATCTTTTATGGACATGTGGAGCAATCAAAGGAAGCCAAAAGACACGAGATTCCATCAAGAAAAGTCACTCAACCACTCCCCAAGTCATCTCAACTAATTCCTCCAAGTTAGGAGGCTGATTTGGAAAGGTAGTTCCTAGATTTTAGGGGCACACTTCTCACTATAAAAGGAGCATGTATCCCGACTTCTTTTGGGCCATCTTCTTGGAGTTTTAGCTCATGTAAAGTGAGCACTAAGTGCTGGAGTTGTGATAAGCAAGCCCCTTGCTTAAGCTAGCCCCTTGCTTGCTTGTTTGTTTTCTTTTAGTAGGCATATCTATGTGTGTGCGCAGGCAGTGTTGCAACTCTCTACCCCTGAGTTGTTAGCATTGGTTCTCCCTCATATTGTATCCATTTGATGTAATTCTTGTCTCATTGGATAGCTATTAGAGTCTAGTTTATGCTCACAAATTCTCTGGATCATTCTCTGAGTAATCTGGGAGCAACATTCATTTTAGTGAAGTTGTGTGATTGATATCTCTCTTAGTGTGTAGGCTCTGTTTGAAATATTTTGCTCTCTGTTGTAAGGGCTGGTTCTCCTTCTCTATGTATCCATTTTCTATGATTTTGGTGTCATTGGGTAGCTATTAGAGTCCTCTAAAGTTGACCAAAGTTTGATATTCATTCTCTGTATAATCTCTGAGAAAAGCTTGCTGGAGTGAAGTGAGGTATCTGCTTGATTGGCAGTTGTGAGCATTCAACTAGCTCATGTTGTAGACATTGTTTCTCCTTGTGTAGGCATCTATTTGAAGTGAAATTTGGTTTGTTGGAAAGCTCTTGGTGTCTACTACAGGTCTACAAAAGCTCACTGGAGTTCTCTGCATATGCTCTGAGTAAGAGCATTTTTGGTGTGCAGAGGTCAAAGAAGGATACCTGTGGAGGTCATTCACGCTTCGTCGTTGCTTAGGGGTTGAGATATGTTGGTGCAAAACAAGCCTTAACACTTGGCTTTGTCTTGTACCTTGAAGAGCATTGGATATCAACCTTGAAGGTTTCACAAGAGCTTGGAGTAATTCATGAAGACTTCATTTGAAGGAAGACCATAGGAACACATGCCTATGTTTAGTTACATTTTACTTTATGTAAAAAGTCAATATGACTTCTTGTAATCTCACCTACATTCAAAAGTCGTGGAAATTAGAAGTTATGAATGGAGAGAATATCTCCATGTGATTAGTTGAGAGATTTGAGGGAGCCTATATTTGAATTTGAAATTCAAACTCACTTTAAACTCCTATAAAAGTCAATGTAAAAGTCGCGGGTAGGACACACTCTACCCGAGGCTAATCCAAGAAAATTAGTGAGTGTGTTAGAGCTACTATTGAGCCTACACCTCTGAGTACCATTGGGCATCACTTTACATGCCAATGGGAATGTACATTTGATAGTTTCAATACATATACTCATAGTTCTTAACTCTGTGTTTTCTGAGTCATTCACCTCAATGTCTGTCAACTTCAACAGGGTATATCTCAAGATCTACTGAACCAACTTTGATGATCCAGGGCTCATTGGAACCAGCTCAAAGCATTCTACAACACTACAAAATTTCAAGTCATTCTATTCAGCCAATTGGGAGAAATCGCTGTCGAAGTGATCACTGGTATATTTCTGAGTAGTTCCTAAAAAGTCGGGGGTGTCCCTGATTTTGCTAAAGATCATGCTCAGTGTATAGTTTGTTATTTGGAGTGATTTAACTTGCTAATGGTAGCTTGTTAAGTTAATTTAATACTCCCAGAAGGAACTAAACCAATTGCAAGTGTGCTGGACACACTGAGCTTAGAACTGAGCAGGTATCAATACAGGAATAGAAAGTTTTTGGAGTTGTGAAGGTTCAAAATCATCTGTTTTGATTTGGTCATTACTCAATCATTTTGTAAAGCACATATATAGTTTCTTGGTGTCATTTGGAAGCTCAAGGAGTCTCCTAACCATATCTGAAGAGAAGAGAGGGCAGGTGTGAAGCAGGTCTAGCAGCACCAACTTGATCTTCTGATTGTACCAGCCATCACATCCAACAAGATACTTCCCCCATCAAGGCAGTGTATAGCCCGAATTTCACATGTAAATGGATTTTCTAGCACATTGATATGCCATGTGCATTTTGTAAAAAATGTAATTTTTTCACTTAGACCCTACAAAATCTTGTAAAGGAATTTTTGTTAGCCATATGTCTTGGCATGTATTGATTCAATTGAATCCGGAGACACAGTGTGTACTTTGAAAGGATGTAAGTATCCTTATGTCTTATTTCCTTCCTTTGTTTATTTTGACCCTGACACACATATAGAGTTTTTAAAATTCGTCTTACTTGTGTCATTGTCAATCATGTTTACTACTCCAATTTGTTGAAAAACCTTGCTTGCAAAAATTTCCTTTCCATTTATCTTTTCGAATCTGTATTGGAAATGGACTTGAATTGTTTGCTTTACAGAGAAATAAATTCATCTTTTTCTCCTTGAATAGAGTCATGAATGATGCTTCTAAACTTATAAATCTTCCATAATTAGTTGCAACAGTGGTGTGTGTACCCTCTCTGTGTAAACTTCCAACAAAGTGGTACTTATCATTTTTTATGTACTTAAACATATGACTTTGATCCAATTCACCACTAGAAGGGGAAGAGAGTGTAAGAAATAGATCCAACTCGAATCATTTATCAATGTGTGTGTGTGGGAACAAGAACATGTATTGCTAAGGTTCCTAGCTTGGGGTTTATCCTAAGGTTCCACCTTAGAAAGTAGAGTGAGTGTGCATGATGGCCAGATCCCACACTAGGGCAGTATAAAAGCTTTCTAACCTTGGAGCAAGAGGATAAATATGATGGGACTAGAGTAGCACACATGCCCTTTTCAAGCCTCTTTGTGAGAAGGTTCTCACACCCTATGCATGCTTTCACTATAAGGTGTAAGGCCACATAATAAAGTACTACCTATTAAGATAGAAATATTTTATGGCAAACAAAGATGAAGTACTTGTGTAGGTTATGGTTGAAAAAGGTGCATTAATTGAAAGGGCTGATGGCTGTTCTTCTAAAGGGCACTCGATGGAGTCAAAGAAAGTTAACAAAAAGCAACTCAAGGGACAAAATAATGGGGCCTTGCATAGAGGTCTGGGGTAGAAGGAGAACTTGGAAGATCCTACTCAAAGGATGAATAGTGTGTGAGAAACCCTAAACTTCAAGAAGAAGAGATTATAAAAAACAAAATAAAGAAGAAAAGAAGAGGGATAAGTCCCTAAACAAAAAAGACCTCGTCCTTCAGAAATTATTGTTCTTTCACTCAACATTTGAGTGCCATTGAACCCCTCAAGAGCAGTGCTAGATGAATGGATTTGAGACAAAACTATCAACCCAAACCTCATTTTTCTACAAGAGATCAAACTGCATGGTTTTGAACATCAAAAGAGAATTAAAATCATTTTGGCATCTGACTTGTCATTCATCACTAAACAAGAGCGGAGGAGAGGTCGCATGGCTTTATGTTTCATGCTCGTTTGGCAAATGTTCTTGGTGCATCTAAACCATTGGTGAATTGTATATGTGTATCCACACTACAAGACATAAGGGGCATAGCGACACCCCCAATTAAAAAAATCAGGCATCATTGTGAATGTGATAGTTTTTCATTGACTGTCACATAAATGACATGAAAAGGAAAAAAAAAAGATCCAATCATGTGATCATCATTGTCCCATTCAGGATGTTAATAATAAAGGTGGCTAACAACATCATTGGAAAAATCCTTGTGATGCAAAAGTGTTACATAAGCAATGTTAATTATGAATTCTCCTAGAACATTTGTGTTGGAGTTTGATGAGAGAGAGAGAGATATAGGGACAAAGAGAGAGACTGAGAGAGAGATATGTGAGATGAGCTCACATACACACATATTTAGGTATGTGCAGAAGTGCATACATAGACACACACATACATTCACATACACACATAAATAGACATACAAGACGCCACATACACACATATATATATACATACACATAGACACACAAACATACATAAATTCACACACATATGCTCACATGCATGCATACACACACATATACATATACACACACATACACTCACATACACACATGGATACACATGTATACACTCACATAAACATGCATACACTCACATACACATACACACACATATTCATAAACACACATACACATATACACATGCATGCACTCAAATTCATACATACACGCACATTCAAACACACACATACACGTATACAAACATACATACACTCACAAACACACATACATACACATGGATACACACATAAACATACACACAAATATACACTCACATATATACATACCCACAAATAGGCACACACACATACACATATACACATGCATATACTCACATGCATAATTACACACACATGCATATGCATACATCCATACATACACACATGCATACATACACATAAACATAAATACAAATATGCAAACATACACTCAGATATAGACATATAGATCTAGAAACACATACACATACACACACATATACATACATGCACATACACACACATATGCACTCATACACATACAAATACATATACATACACACACATAGACACATATATATATGCACATACACATACACACACACATATAGATACACACATATACACTCATGCATGGAAAACGCATGTTTACACATATGCATACATAGACACACATATACATGTACACACACATACATGCATAGATACACATATACACACCCATACAATCAAATACAAACATATACATATGCATTCACACACATATGCATACACACACATACAGACATACACACATGTACACATATGCACATACACATACATAGGCACACACACATACACATACACACATGTCCATACAGCCACATAGAGGCAAAAAACTTATGGACATATACGTACACACATAGACACACACATATAGACACACACACATACACATATAAACATATATTTAGTTGTGTGCACACATACACAATATACACATTCTGACATATGCATACATGCATACATACAAACACACATGCATACACACATATAGATAAACATAGACATGCATATAAACATACATACATACACATACACACACATGTATCTACACACATAGACACACACACACAAACACATATACATACAAACATACACATAGATGCACTCACATGCATATATACACATACATGCTTACACATACATATACATACATAAATAAACACATGCATACACACATACTTTGCATACATACATACACATGCATATGCATACATATATAGACACATGCATACACACACTTACATACGCACACACATATACACGCACATACACTTACATACACACATATAAATACAAATGCATAGACACACATACACATACACACACATGTACATACGCATGCATACACACACATACACACACATACACACACACATACACACATACACATACAAACACATATACATACACACATAGACACACATACATACACATACACACATAGACATATACACTCACATGCATACAAAATGCAAGTGTACACATGCATATGTACACATACATACACACATGTATACACACATATGCACATACAAACATATCCATACACACATACACACACATACACATATACACATGCATAAAGTCGCATACAAACATATAGATACACATGGATACACACACATACACATACACACACATATACATAGATACATACACATACACACATATTTACATACATGCACCTAAACACACACACATACACATGCACAACAAGTACATACACACACATAGGCACACATATATACATATACACACATGTAAATACACATATATAGACACACACACATACACATATACATAAACATACATACAGTCACATGCATACATACATACACATGCATACACACGTATATGCATACATACATACACACATCCATACACACATACACACAGATATTCATACACACACATACACATATACTCACACATAAAGTCACTAAGACACATATATATACACATACATACAATCACATACACATATACAAACATATACATACACACACATACACTTCCAGACATACACACATACACACACATACACTCACATGCATACATTCTTACACATACATACATACACACACATGCATAGACATGCATATGCATACATACATACACACATGCATACTAACACATACGCATAGAGACACATATGCATACACACACATACATACACACACATGCATATACACACACATACACACAAACACACACATACACATATACATACACACACACACACAAACATCTACAATCCCATGCATACATACACACACATGCGTACAAACACACATGCATATGCATACATACATACACAAATGCATACACACATACATATCATACACACATACATACACATATACTCATACATACACTCATACACACCATAAACACACATGCATACAAACACATACACGCACATATACATACACATATATATACATACACACACATAGAGACAAACACATACACATACAATAAGACACATACACATTCATGCATACACATGCATATGCATACATACATACACACATGCATACACATACATACACACCTACATACACATATACACACACACACACCTACACTCACATTCACATATACATAAACATGCATAAACACATATACACACATACTCATACATACACATATACAAACAAACACATACACATATATGCACCTCTACACACATATACACACACACACAAAAAAAAAACATACACACACATGCATCCATACACACATGCAAAGACATGGATACATATACACACACACTCATACACATGAAGACATGCATACACACACACACGTGTATGTTTACACACACACACACACACATATACATATATATATATATATATATATATATATATATATATATATATATATATATATATATATATATATATATATATATATATATATATATATATATATATATATATATATATATATATATATAATCCATTTTGTTTTATGTGTGTAGATATTACATAGATATATATATATATATATATATATATATATATATATATATATATATATATATATATATATATATATATATATATATATATATATATATATATATATATATATATATGTGTGTGTGTGTGTGTGTGTGTGTGTGTGAGTCCTCTTCTTATCATTGTATACATTTCTTTCAATAACCTCATGTTCAATTGCACACAACACCTAGATTTAACAAATCGTTGGCTACTTGAATTAGTGACCACATAATAATATAAAATCTGAAAATAAGACTAAATATAAGAGAGTTTGAGGTATACAAATATACAAGAAAAGTGTATACAGATATACATAGATGTATATTTAGTATGATCTCATGTAGAGTTCACAATGCAATTATTTTAGAAAATATTTCACCAACTGCTAGAGAGTTGTCTCTCCTCCAAACCTTATGCCTCTCTATATATACCTACTAGAATCAATGAGTACCATAATACATATATAGATATGGAAGATAGATACACATACATATACACAAAACACACATGTAGAGACATACAAATCACACACACATGCATACATACACACATGTATACATATACATGCATACAAGTCTGTAAAGACACATGCATATATCAAACACATGCCTATGTCACACATGCACATGCATAAACATGAAACACACACATGTGCATACTAAGACATGCCTACATATACAAATGAATACACATATGCACACACACACACCTTGCAAAGGGTTCTAAGCAACAACATGGTCTTGATTTCGAGGAAATCTTCTCTTCAGTGGTCAGATCACTACCCTGCGCATGTTGCTTGGATTCGTTGCAATGGAGGACTTAGAGATAGTCCAAATGGTTGTGAAAACTGCCTTCTTGAATGGAGATCTTACAAATGAGATCTATACTGAACAACTAGAGGGTTATGTAGTTCCTGACAAGGAAAGTCTAGTTTGTAAGCTCAAAAAGAGCTTGTATGGAGTTAAAGAGTCCCCTAGACAATGGTACCAAAAGTTTGATGCTTTTATGAAGTTTAAAGGCTATTCTTGAAGCAATGAGGATCATTATCTCTACACAAAGAGATGCTCAGATGGGAGCCTGATATGTTTGATACTTTATGTCGATGATATGTTAATTGCGGGGAAGTCCTCTTATGACTTGTCAATTCTCAAAAAGTAGTTGAGGCAGACATTTGATATGAAGGATTTGGGTGATGCCAAACATATGTTTGGCATGCACATTACTCGTGATAGGAGTAAAAGATGCTATTGTCTCAAAGTGAGTACATATCCAAAGTACTTCACAGGCTCAATATGCATGGTGGAAAGGCATTGAATAAACTTTACCCACATATGTGAAATTGAGCAAGGATGATTGCCCCACATCAGATGAGGAAAAGGAATTCATGATCAAAATTCCCTACCACTCTGTTGTTGGTAATCTCATGTATGCTATGGTAGCTACGAAACCAGACATTGCATTTGCAGTGGGGAGTTTTGAGCGGATATATTTATAATCCTAGCAAGAAACATTGGTTAGCGGTCAAGATGATTTTGAGATATCTGAGTGGCACTAAGGACAAGTGTTTATGCTTAGGTAGAGGGAAAGCATCCATTATTGGTTACATAGATTTTGACTATGCTAGTTGTGTGGACAATCGTAAGTCTACATCAGGGTACATTTCTCATTTTGTCCGAGGTGCTATCTCTTGGAGATCTCATCTTCAAGAATGTACAGCTGTTTCCACCACAGAAGCAGAGTATGTTGCATCAAGTGAGGCATGTAAGGAAGCATTGTGGCTTTCCTGTTTATGCTTGTGATATGGGTTTACCTCAGCATGTACCGTGCTTGCTTAGTTATAGTGAGAGTGCCATTGCTTTGGCTAAGAATCTGGTCTATCATGCAAAGACTAAGCACATTGAGGTGAGGTATCACTTCATAAGAGATTTCTTGGCCACTGAGCGCATTATTCTTGACAAGTTTCACACTCGAGATAATGTTATAGCTGCTTTGACCAAAGCTCCACCACATGACAACTTTCCACACTGTTGTCACTTGATGGGGGTTACTTGATTCATGATCTTACACAGTCACTTGTATACTGTGTAACATGCCCATCAGGTGGGAGGTATAGTTTGTATACTTACACTCAGGTTTTCTTTATCATTCACTATTTTTTCTCCCATGATTACTTTGGCCATATTGGCCTTTAGTGGGAGATTGTTACCGTTAGTGTCCATGTGAAAGGCCAAATGACCACCGCACACTTCTTTGTATATGTTCTTTAATAAAACATATAGTGGCTTGGCCAGTCATAGATTGTAAGTTCGACCGCATTTGTAAGACCTAAGAAGTCTGTCTTTGTGCTCCTTGTGTACTGTGTATTTTTTGCGTATTCTGTAGTCTGTGTGCGAAGTACCATGTGCGGCCTTAGGTGGTCAGTTTTCTACTCTGAGGATATCGTCTGGAGCTCACGATAAGGAGAGTGCACCGTGGTGCATCTCCATTGAAACCCTTCAACAAGGAGCACAGAGGTGAGGGCTCCAAAAAGGATAGAAAAGAAGGGTGAAACATTATATTTTTTGAATGTAAGATTGTAGTCTAATGTGTAACCAACATATGTTGGAAGATTCATTTATGTACAAATTGTATGTAATTATGTGAGTCTTCATCTGGAAGATGGTCATTGTAACTATATTTATATGCCTTGAGTAATATAATGCTGCATTGATCCGCTTGAGAGCTAAGCAAAAGTGACTTGATTGCATGGTTCAAGCAAAATTGAATTCTTCCTATCATCAAAATGTTTATTTTGTGTGTTTTTTGCTTTATTCTTGTTGAAAAGTAATATGTGAAGAGGATAGATAAGTTTTTGTGACATGACCGATACAAGCGATACAGGCGATCGGAGAATTTTGGATTGCCCGTATCGCTTGTATTGGTCATGTTATCCAATCTTTTCCATTTTGTCATACCATCCTCTCAAGGCGACTATGCATAAGATGAGTTCAAATGGAAAGTGGTATTGCTCATCATTCAAAGCTTAATGCAAAATTCATGTTTTGAAGCATGTTTTGGTAGTTTGTAATACACGATTGATTCAGCAATAAGGACGATATGAGAAGCTCGGATTGCCCTAGTCGCTTGAATCGATATCTTCTCTAATCTCATCTACCTTTTAATATGACTAAACTTCATGTTCTAAATATTTGAATATCACTTGACTTGGAATTTGCACTAGGTTCTCCACCCTCTTTAATATTTGTGGTTATGTGCACCATGGAGACTTTCTCATGCATACCTTGAGGCCAGACAAGCATGGAGAATTTCTAATGTGCACCTTGGATAGACTCAAATACTTAGATTGAAACTAGTTATTGAAAAGTAAAAGTATTGTTCATCTAGAATTTACTCATATGCAAGTTCTTGTATAATCATTGCACCATTGAAACCTCATCATAATGTTGAAATTAAACAAAAGAATTCAAATATGAATATAGTCCATAAAAAGCCATAATTGAAGTGATGTAACACATTCTTAGTTACCATCCTGCAAAGGAAAATCAACAGAAGTATGGAAAACGGTTCTAAAAGGGGAGATATATTATGTAAGAATTTCTTGGTTTATATTCTTGAGTCATTTAGAATTTACTCATGCAACTTCCTTTATAATCATTGCACAATAGAAATCTCATCAGAATCTTGAAATTAAACAAAAAATGCCAATATGAATATAGTCCATAAAAAGACATAATTGAAGTGATGTAATCTGTCACATTCTTAGTCACCATCGTGCAAAGAAAAATCAATGGAAATTTGAAAAAAAAACTTCTTAAAGAAGGAGACTTGCTACAATCTAAAGGGTTGGAACTTGATCACCCTCACTGGCAGGCAAGTTATGCAAGATAATGTTTTCTCTAATCTAATGTTAACTAGTGCATCATCAATTGAGAATCTGAATTGTGATGATGCCTCATCAAGTTATTCTAGGAGCTCCCTTACATTTTTGAGTTTCCAATTTGCAGTGACAATTATTTTCCTAGATTGAAAATCTGGATGAATCAGTACTTCTAACTCAAATTTTGGACAACTCTCCTCTAAGTCTAGGGCTATCTAGAGTCCAAGCTTTCTTTTCCACCTTCTGTGGAATGATCAGGAGCATCTCAATCTAATGAAGAGATGCAAGGAGTAGACAGATGTACAAGATTTCCTCAAGAGCTCCTCCCTGATGGCACCTGATAATCTGCAAAATGGACAAATAACTCTATGCTATTGAAAAATTGAAGAGATTTGTCTACATACATAAGTTCTGCATATTCCTTATGAAGAACTCTGAATTTTCATGTTAAACATTCAAATGGTTGCCACTCTAGAATATTCGAAGGAAAAATATCTACAATACAAAAACATATATGTTGTTATACAAAAACAAATGAAATGATAGAAAAGCATTGTAGAACTTCACTTACAATAGAAAGGGATTTGCAGATGATTTTCTAGAACAAGATCCTTAGCATTGTACACATGTTGTACTCTAGCAAACCAACTACATCTCTTCAATTTGAAACTGAGAATACATCCCCTCCAATGGTTTCTTGTGTCATCTCTTTTAGCACAGTTGACTTTATGGGGACCTCTACATCTAAGAAGCATAGTTACCCATTCATTTAACTTCACAGAAAGAGGTTTCCACAAAGAATCCTCTCTTCTGTTGTAATTCTCACATGAGGTTACACGATTGGAACGACGACGAGAAGAAGAAGCCATTAGAATCGAGAAGAAGAATAATGCTCAAAGCCACAAACCGACACTCACAAACTTTGCTTGTATTTATAGATAAATGGATTTGTACATGAGGAGACTTTTGATTTGATGTAAACCCTCTCGCCAAATGACCATGGAATTTTGTGAACCCAAAACTATTTCATATCTTCAAAAATCATTTCCTCCTTGGAAAATTTCAAAAATATGCATTGTGTGGTGTGCAAAAATATCTTTTTTTGCATCAAACCAAAAAATTGGACACTAAATACAAGAATCTTCATCACTTTTGTGGTGCTTTTAGAGAATATTGTCTTAAAAAAGGAATTTTTTCATACGGTTAAAGGAGACAATAATGTTATATTCTTGTACACGTGGGAAGACTCGATTTGTCAAATTCCTTAATCCTTCATTATCAAACAACACCTTTTCTATCATTTTTCACCCTAATGCATACTTTTTAATATTGAACTTCATACATGGCCAAAATTAAGAATACTTCATTTTAAGATAGGTCCTTCAATAACTTGGATGTGCAAGAAAAGGTGCATAATGACAATCATGTAATATTTGAGATTTCAATGGAAACTCAAAAGATGTTCATCATCAATTGTTACAATATAAAGATCCATTCTGCAAATAAATATTTTCTTGATTCATCAGTCCCCTATTTGAATGGAAAAAATTCAAGACAGGTGCATAAAAAGATTCCTATTGATTTTACATAGGAAATTAGAATTTGTAAGAGAAACGAGATCGCATGAAGGTTGCAAAATCAATGCATCAGTGACCTTGTTTTCCTTACTAGCCAAATACTTAATGTGAAAATAGTATTTGCTCCATAATTCAATCCACTACTTTTGCCTATAATTATGCAATGGTTCTGTGAAAATGTATTTTAGACTATGATGATTTGTTTTCACTTCAAAATTGACCCCTAATAGTAGATGTCTCCAATGCTTAAGTATATGCACAACAACAAGCATTTCTAGATCATAATATAGGATAATTAAGTTCATGTTTTCTTATTTTTTGGAATCATATGCAATCACCCTACCATTGTGTGAAAGAATACATCCTATTTGACTACCACTTGCATCACATGCAACCACAAAAGGTTTTCCCATTTCTCGTATTTCCAAAACATACTTTTGATTTTTTTTTTGTTTCATTGATTTAAATGATTTTTGATAGGCATTAATCCACACAAATCTTGAATTTTTTATAGTGAAGTCTATGAGGGGAGTATCTAACTTTGAGAAATCCTAAATATGTGTTCTTTAGTATTGGGCAAATCCTAGAAAACATCTAACATCCCTTATATTTTTAGGAACTCACCAATCAACTACTGTCTTCACTTTATCCTAGTCTATATGAATTGCCTCTATAGATGTGGCTCTTCCTAGATACACAAGTTTATCCTTAGCAAAGAAACACTTAATCTTTTTTCCATAGAATTTGTGTTCTCTAAGAGTCAGCAAAGCCTTCGAGAGATGTACAACATGCTAAGGATCATCTTTAGAGTATACAAATATATCATCAACAAATAATAAGATGAATTTGTCTAGGTAATCATGAAAAAAAATTTTCATCAAGCACATGAATGTAGTAGGAGTGTTTCTTAATCCAAAGTGTAAAACTCTAAACTCATAGTGGCCATAATGTATTCAAAAAACTATCTTGGGTATATCTTCTATTTTGATTCTAATTTGGTGATATCTGAATCTTAAGTTAATCTTAGTGAATATAGACATTCAATATAATTGACCAGATAAGTTGTCCATGTGAGGAAGTGGGTAATTATTTTCCACTCTCCTTTTATTCAACCCCTTATAGTCAATACATAATCTGTAAGAGTTGTCTTTCTTCTTTTGAAATAAAACACGTGCACAACAAGGTGAAACACTCGATCTTTTCAAGCCTATCTTCAAAAGGTCATCTAATTGAATCTTACGCCCCTTTCATTCATCTATGTTACATCTATACAATGCTCTAGAATACAGTTCATTCCTCAGATACACGTTAATGACATCCTCAATTTGCCTAGGTGGAGGTATACTAGACAATTCCTCTTGAAAAACATCTTCATATTGATTCAAAAGATTTTCTATAGAATTTGGAAGACTTTCACCATTGTCTTCCTCATGAAGATTGTTCATACACATTACAAATGCTCTACAACTATCATGTATACATCTAGTTATCTCCATAGAAAAAATAAGAATGGGTTTAGTATTATGCACATCACCTAGAATGTGGACAAATTCACCATCTAGCCTTAAGGTGATTCTTCTTTGTTTGCCTTCAATTCTTGTAGAATTCTCAAATAATCTATCCAGGCCTATGATTGTATGTCTCTATTTCATCTCAATCACATGGAAAATTCTAGAAAAACACTATTAGAAATAGTAAATGCAAGAGTTACAATGTATTTGTTCGTATAATGTAGTTCTCCATTCACAATTTCTACAAGTCTTGTCATATACATATTAATGGGTATCCCTAAATTCTATACCAACTTCAAAAATAGAAAACAATGTGTAGTACCTAAATCGATAAAAAAATCTGATTCTTGTTGGACTAAATCACAAGCCTACACATTTGGCTTGAAAGATATCATGAAGACTCTACATACATGAAGAACCATAGGAACATATGCTAGTGGTTTATTACCACTTTACCTCATTGTAAAAGTCAAATTGACATAGAATCTTTTGTAAGCACCTACCTAAGTGATTTGTGTAAAAGGTAGATCACTTGATTGAGAGAATATCTCCAAGCCTTTAGGAGCTTGATCATAGGGAGCCAAAAGCTTGAATTTAAATTCAAACTTTTAGTCATTTCCTATAAAAATGGATATGAAAAAGTCGCGGGTAGATCACTTCACTCCAGAGCTTCATTCTACTGTAATTGAGTGTGTGTGTGAGGACTATACCATAGCCTACACCTCTCTGCACCATTTGGCAATACTATTCATGCCAATGGGATTGTACACAAGTGTTAATTTATAGATACATTTACATCATTCATCTCTGTGTTCTCTGCTAGTCTACTCAAAAGTCTGTCAACTTGTCAAGGGCATATCTCAGTCAATACTCCACCAAATTTATTGATTCAAAGCTTTTTGGATTCAGATTGAAGACTACTACATGCTTTCAAAATTTGAAGACATTCTGTTCAGCCAGTTCAGAGAAATCTATGTCGAGGTGCTCACTGGTCTATTTCTGCTACAGTCCTAAAAAGTTGGGGGTATAGCTAATCTTGCTAAATTGATTTCTCTTAGCATAATTTATCTTTTTATATCATTCCACTTGCAAATGGTAGCTTACTAAGCTAATTGAATACCTCTAGAAGGAATTTTATCAATTGCTACTGTATTGGTCACACTGAGCAAAACATCCAGCAGGTGTCTAGACCAAAATAGAAGGTTTTCTTGAGTTTGTGACTTTCAAAGTTATTTGTTTTGATTCAATCATTGCACACATCATTTCCAAAGGACATAGGCCATTTCTTGGTTGCATTGGAAAGATAAGGAAGTCTACTAATCAAGTCTGAAGCAATAGAGGGCTGGTACAAAGCAAGTTTAGCAGTACCTACTCAGTCTCTTGGATCATCCATCCATCTTTCCCAACAGTGGTATCAGAGCAAATAAGGTAAAATGGGAGATGGTTTTCCTTCATTCATTGATAAATTGGACAGGAACAACTATCAAGCTTCGTCTCTAAGGATGAAGACCTACTTACAAGGAAGGAGTCTCTATGGATACATCTTAGGAGATGAGGAATTGCCCTCAATCAAAGAAAGAGGATTGCCAACCAAGGAAGAACAAGAAAAGCTTAACACATGGTGTGCAAAGGATGCATTGGCAAGGTATTATTTATTCAACTCTATATCTGACTTTCTTTTACCACATATCAGAAATTGTAAGACTTCCCAAGAGACTTGGGAAACCTTGTCATCATACTTTTCCTCTAATACAAGGGCTAGGAAAAATCAGTTGTGGATTGAATTCACAACACTAAGGAAGCAACCTAAGCAAGCTGTTTCAGAATTTGTGACCAAGATCAAAGATGTTGCAGATCAGTTAGCAAGCATAGGAGAAGAAATTGAAGAAGAACAGATTGTGAGGAAGGTAATCAATGGAATCAAGGCTGATGACAAGTGGGAAAGCTTCACCACTGCAATGGATCTCTACACGGACATGCACACTCCAGATCTTACAACTCTCATGGGTCAACTATTTACACATGAAGCAAAGCTCACAAATAATGGAGATACATCCAAAGGTAACAACTCTTCTGCCCTATACACTGATAAGAAGTCTAAGGATAAAGGCAAGAGTAAGAAGGTAGAAGATGAAGGCTCTACCTCCCAAGCCAACTATGGAGGGAGAGGTAGATCTTCAAGAGGCAAGGGCAGAGGAGGTAAGCAAGGTAGGGGGAGACCCTATAAATCATCACCATGTAACATTTCTGGTTTATCAAATCACACCACAGATGAGTGTTTCTGGAATTACAAAAATGAGAGAGGAAGAGGCTACCAAAGAGGTGGATACTCACAGTGAAGAGGAAGGTTCAACAATCACCAAGGCCACAAAAACAATTACAACAACAACTACAACAACAATTACAATGGCAACTACCAAGGAGGATTCAAAACTAGACGGGACTACAACAACTACGCAGAAGAGCAGGATGACTCTCTTCTGATCATGAACATGACTTCAAAGATAGGTACAAATGATGATCACTTGTTTTACATTGATTCAGGGTGTTCAAATCATGTGGCTGGTAATGTGGCACTACTCTCTGATCTTGAGGAACCAAAAGGTAAACACCAAGTCCAAACAGGTGATGATACAAAGCATTCTGTGGTTAAAGTTGGAAATGTGAAGACTTGTGATGGTAATCAGAATTTGTTGAGCAGGGTACTTTATGTAACAACAATTACAAAGAACTTAATGAGTGTTGGTCAGATTGTAGAGAAAGGGTTGTAGGTCAGATTCAATCAATATGGAGCATTTGTGGAGGACCCAAGACATGGATTCAAAAGGATAGCCAAAGGAGAAAAATCAGGTAGACTTTTCACTTTTGAGTTAGAAGACACAAAGAATATTGCACTATACAGTTATAAGGATCAAACACTTTCAGAGCTTGAGATTTGGCACAAAAGGTTAGGACATATAGGAGAAAGGACCTTGAAGCAAATGTGTAGGGACCAATGTGTGCTTGGGATACCTAATGTATCCAAGCAACATATGATTTACAAGTGTGGTGCTTGTCAATTTGGTAAGTCTCACAGATTACCCTTCTCAAGGAAAGGATATATGCATGAAGACTACCTAGAGCTGGTACACACAGATGTTTGGGGACCTAGCAAAGACCCCTCAGTCTCAGATTCAAGGTACTATGTGTCTTTTATTGATGACTATAGCAGATGGAATGTATCGTATTTCATGAGGTATTTAATTGCTTTAAAAAATATCTTGCATTAGTTGAAAATCAGACAAGAAGAAATTTGAAGAGGCTAAGGTCAGATAGAGGAGGTGAATACTTCTCCAATGAATTTGAGGACTTCTTGCAGGACAGAGGCATCAAAAGGGAAATAACCACAAGGTATTCTCCTGAACAGAATGGGGTAGCTGAAAGAAGAAATAGGTTAATTGTTGAAATAGCTAGATCTATGCTTAATGAGAAGAATTTACCTAACTATCTATGGGCAGAGAGTGTTTCTACAGCCACTTACCTCATAAACAGGTTACCATCTAAATCACTTGATGGTATGACACCCTATGAAGCATGGCATGGTAAGAGACCATCATTAGATCATTGCAAAATTTTTGGATGTGTAGCATATGTACACATTCCCTCTCAGGTAAGAGGTAAGCTAGATCCAAAGGCTGAAAAATGCATTTTAATTGGATATGATTTAAATAAAAAAGGTTACAGGTTTTATAACCCTACCAATAAGGGATTTATGGTAAGCAGAGATGCGATCTTTGATGAGAATGATTCTTGGTATGAGAATGAATGCAGGAAGATCAAATTACAAAGGAGGAACCTACTCAGGATGAAGACTCAAGTTCAGATGATGAAGATACTATCAACCTTGAAGAGTTCAAGGCATGGAGGTCCAAGGGCAAAATGAAGATGAAGAAGCTTGAAGATATACCTGAATCTTCAACTGAATCAATCAAGAGATCTCAAAGAGAAAGCAAAAAACCTATCAGATATGGGTATGATACATCTCGTGTTTCTAAACATTTAGTTTATCTTGCCAAGGATTTGTCAAATGAAGAACCAGGTTCATATGAAGAAGCAATCACCAAATCAGAATGGAAAGAAGCTATGGATGAGGAGATTGAAGCACTCAAGGAGAGTGATACATGGGAGTTAGTACCCAAGAAGGACTCCATGAAGGTAATAGGATCTAGATGGATCTCTAAATTGAAAAGAAATTCTGATGGCACAATTAACAGGTACAAGGCCAGATTAGTAGCCAAGGGTTTTGCACAAACCCAAGGCATTGACTATGAAGAAACATTCTCTCCTGTGGCCAAGATGCCAACAATCAGAGTGTTGGTGAGTGTGGCTGCATCAAAGAATTGGAATATGTACCAACTGGATGTCAAGAATGCCTTCTTGAATGGATGGATCTCAGAAGAGGTTTGTATGTCACAACCTCTTGGCTATGAAGACCCTAAGAAGGTAACTTATGTTTGTAGATTAAAGAAGGCTTTATATGGATTGAAGCAAGCATCTAGGGCATGGAATTACAAGCTAACTACATACCTCCAAGACCAAGGATTTGTTATGAGCAAGGCAGACAGTTCTCTATTCATTAAGAAAAGTAATTCAGAGGTAATATATCTCTGTGTTTATGTTGATGACATCATCATTATAGGTAATGATGTCAGTGGAATCAGAAATATCAAAAGCCAACTGATGAAGGAGTTCAAGATCAATGATCTTGGGCTATTGAAATATTTTTTAGGACTTGAATTGGTTTACACTAATTCAGGGATATACATTACTCAGAAGAAGTATGTACATGATATGTTGAAGAAGTTTCATTTGCAGGATGCTAAAGCAGCAAGCACTCCAATGGAGGTGAACCTAAAGCTAAGTGCCCATGAAGGTGATGAAGTCCAAGACATTACAGGTTATCAAAGTATGGTGGGTAGCTTGAACTATGCTACCTTAACTAGAATTGATATTGCATATGGAGTTAGTGTGCTAAGTCAGTTTATGCACAAGCCAAGGATACCTCACTTAGAGGCTGCCAAGAGAATCTTGAAGTATCTTAAGGGTACACAGAACTGGGTTTGTATTTTCCTTACAGTTCAGATATCGATATAAAGGTCTATTCAGATGCACATTGGGCAGGATGCAAGGATGATATGAGAAGCACTTCTGGATATATTTCTTTTGTAGGTAACAAACCAATCTCATGGTCTGCAAAGAAGCAACCAACTGTGGCATTGTCTTCTACAGAGGCAGAGTATAGAGGGCTAGCATGAATGGTGACTTGCATGAAGAAGTGTATGTTTTTCAGCCACATGAATTTGTGCAAAATGTTCATGCAAACAAATGCGAGCACCATGTGCTTGGTATGAAAAGATACATGCATATCTGATTGCACATGGTTTTGAGAACAATCCAACTAAGATCACCTTATATGTTAAGCATGCAAATAAAGTGCTTCTCATCATTGTTGTGTATGTTGATGACATGGTACTCACTAGTCCTCATGAGAAGAATATTGTTGATTTGAAGGCTGATTTACATGCCTAATTTTGGGCATTTGAATCATTATTTGGGCATTCAGTTTATGAAAGTTGATGGCCAAATGGCTTTGTGTCAAATGAAATATATTGACACACTATTGAAACATTTTGGCCTTGACGAGTGCAAACATATTGCCACTCCTATGGAGAGAAGTTTACGAGTGAGTCTTCATGATGCTCGAGATGCATTTGATGCTACTCTCTATCAAGAGGTTGTTGGATGCTTGATTTACTTATGCATTACTCAACTAGATATTCAGTTTGATGTCTCACAAATGAGCAAGTTTATGTGTTTCCCATGTGTCAAGCATTGGTGGGTGGTTATGAACATCTTTTGCTACTTGATTAGTATCTAGCTAGTTGGATTGTTTTATCCCAAGCGGGCTCACTATCCCTAAATTTTCATGCTTTTTCTAACTCTCATTGGGCTAGTTGTTATGACACTCATGTGTCCACTAGTGGCTTTTGCTTCATGCTTGGTAGCTCATGTATATCTTGGTTGAGAAAGAAGAAGCCTCTTGTGGCAACTTCAAGTTGTAAGGCTGAGTATGGGGCAGCTTTTAGAGCAAGTGTTGAGTGTGTGTGGCTCAGATGCCTTATGGCTGATTTAGGTGTTTGTTAGTCTTTTGCCACCACCATCTTCACTGACACTCAGAGCACATTAGTAGTTGCAAGGAACCCTATGTTCCATGCTCACACTAAGCACATTGAGGTGCATTATCATTATGTCAGGGAGAGGTTCTTTGTTGGAGAGATCAACTTGGCATATGTGCCCATGCAAGAGAACCTTGCATACCTTTTCATGAAGGCTTTGCCTAGGGAGAAGTTTGAAGATATCTGCAAAGCTTTGGGATTACTTCCTTTTCTGGATTGATTACACATAGCTTGGCACTTCCATATACATGAGTGTCAACTCCTTGTTCATCGCACCAATCGAAGGGGAGATTTCTTGATATATTTAGGTAGTGATGTGTGTGAACACTGAAAGAACTTGGAGAAGCTTGTCGAAGGTAGAAAAGTGCGTTTCGAAGCAATGAAGTTTGGTCAAGCCAACCGGCACAAGACCAGCCCTTGAGCTTTTGGAGACTCAAATAGACCTTATAGGCATGCTATAAGTGCAAAGAAACACACTATGTACCTTGGAGCATCAAGGAGAATGAGTCGATACAAAACAGATAGGTTCGCGGGTCGACTAGCTCAAAAAACTTACTATCTATGGAAGAGACAATGAACTTCAAATGCCCATAGCGACCAGCGTGATTACAATTAGAAAAAATACTTTTATGGGAGTGATACACATAGGGTTGAGTGTATGGAATGCACAAAAGTATAAGGAATAAGCAAAATATGCTATAAGAATGAATGCGACATTCACCGGTGGTACTTCCTATTTTTCAGGAATACGCAGAGATTGACCCCGAGGCAGAAACACTAAGATTTCTCCAAATCTGCTGAACCAAATGCTTTGAAAATTTACAGGCACAAACTAGACACTGATACATTTCCAATGAGTCCTCTTGCACTCAATTTGGAGCTCTGAGGAGAGAGCAGCAGCCTCTGCAAGATTACTGTTGGCGAAGAAGATGATGCAGAAAATTGAAGGAGCAAGACAATGATGGTCACAAGTGTATGTATATTGCTTCCATGTAATGTACAAGTGATTTCAACTCCTTATATAGCCTCTAGGAGTGTTCCACGACTTTTACAACTTGAAGTTTAATTCAAATGAAGGTGGGAATGGTTGTTGGAGGGAATCAATTCACTTCCCTACAATCTAGGAAAAGTGAAGATCTTGATTGATCTACTTTTAGGTGATTGATTGCTTGATTGAATGCAACTTCAACCACCAAAATTTCGTGGGATTTTGGCCCTATATTTGTACCTTTACATGTGTACAACTCAAGGCTTTTACAACGGTAAATGAGCCATCAAAATATTCTCAAAAAATACAATAAATGAGCATATGAAAAAGAACTCTCCAACGGATATTCTTTCAACGCGATAGCCTTTGATGTAGATCAAATCCACCTCCAGCATAGTGTAAGCTTGATGTTCCAACACCTCCCCCTCAAGCTAAAGTATGCTTGAGTCTTCATTCTCTGATAGGTTGAATACCTGCCATAGCTTTGAATCTACAAAGCTTTATTCCATCAAGTGCCTTTGTCATCATATCTGCTACTTGCTTTTCAGTCGGAACAAAAGAAATGTCGATCTCCTTTGCCATGAGCTTCTCCCTGATGAAGTGATAATGGACTTCTATATGCTTGGTTCTCGCATGAAAAATAGGATTTGCCGCTAGATGCATGGAACTTACATTATCTCCAAATATGTGAGGTTTGGAACTCACAAGTCCCAAATCTGTATACAATGCTTTTAACCATATTGCCTCTTGAGTTGCTATGGTCAAGCCTCTGTACTCTGCTTCAGTTGAGGATAAAGCAACTGTTGGTTGCTTCTTGGAACTCCATGACACTAGCTTCGAACCTGCAAATGCTAAGTAATCAGATGTACTTTTTCTATCATCCTTAGCTCCTGCCCAATCTGCATCTGAATAGATTTTGATATCCAAATCGGAAGAGTAAGGATAGAATATACCTTCGTTGATTGTACCTTTGAGATACTTAAGTACTCTCTTAGCCACATCCATGTGTGGTCTTCTCGGTGAGTGCATGAACTGACTAAGCACTCCCACACTATATGAGATGTCTGCCCTTGTGTGAGTAGCATATATCAAGCTACCTACCAAGCTTTGATACTCTTTAATGTCTTCAATTTTCTCACCTTCATAAACACTAAGTTTATGATTCATCTCCAAAGGTGTACCTGCAGGTTTAGTGTTCTCCATTTTGAACTTGAGAAGAAGATCCTGAATGCATCTTCTTTGAGTCAAATACATTCCTTCATCTGTATATATCACCTGCATACCTAGGAAATATGTGAGCTCACCTAGGTCACTGATTTTGAACTCCTCTTGCATGTGTCTCTTGATCCTTTGAATGCCATTTAGATCATCACCTGTCACAATAATATCATCTACATATACACATAGATAGATAACCTCATTGTGATCCCTTTTGATGAATAGAGAAGGATCGGAGCTGCTAGCTTTGAACCCTTGGTCTTGAAGATATGTAACCAACTTGTAATTCCAAGCTCTTGGAGCTTGTTTCAATCCATACAATGCTTTCTTAAGTCTGCAAACATAAGATGGATGATTAGGGTTTTCAAAACCTGGTGGTTGTGACATGTATACCTCTTCACTTATCCAACCATTTAGGAATGCATTTTTCACATCAAGTTGGAGGAGTCTCCAATTCCTTGCAGCAGCTACACTTATCAATGTCCTGATTGTAGTCATCTTTGCAACTGGTGAGAATGTTTCCTCATAGTCTATACCATGAGTTTGTGAGCATCCTTTGGCAACTAATCTTGCCTTGTACCTGCAAATTGATCCATCTGAATTTCTTTTAACTTTATATACCCATCTGCAACCAATTACCTTTTGATTCGGCGACATCGGAACCAAATCCCAAGCGTCCATTTCCTTCAATGCATCTATCTCTTCGTTCATGGCCTTTTCCCAATTAGGGTTTCCCTTTGCCTCTTCATAGGTTGAGGGTTCCTCTGAAATAGAGTCATTTGCCAAGTAGATTGAATGCTTTGTAACAAATGTGGAATCATATCCATACCTTTCTGGTTGTTTCTTCTCTCTTGCTGATCTTCTAGGTGCTTGTTTGGAGCATTCTCCAACCTCTTGCATCTTTGCTTTGCCTCTTGACTTCCATAGCTTGTAATCCCTTTCTCTTTCATCTTGGTCATTGTCTGTATCACTTCTTGGATCCTGGACCTGTGTATCATGCTTGCTTCCTAATTGATGAGAGTCATAATCAAGATCATATGGTAGTGTTACCTTTTGTTTGTCTTCATCATACCAAGACCTGTGTTCTTCAAACACAACATCTCTACTTGTAGTGAATTGCTTGGTTGAAGGATTGAAGAACCTGTAACCCATCTTAGTTGAATCATATCCAATAAACACTGCCTTTGTTGCCCTTCATCTAGCTTACCTCTTATTTGTGATGGTACATGAACATAAGCTAAACAACCAAAAACCTTGCAATGTCCAAGACTAGGTTTTCTTCCATGCCATGCTTCATAAGGAGTCATACCTTGAAGTGATTTGGATGGTAGTCGATTGACAAGGTACACTGCAGTTGAAATAGCTTCTGCCCATAGATAATGTGGTAACTTCTTCTCTTCAAGCATTATTCGGGCTGATCCAACCAATGTCTTGTTTCTCCTCTCTGCAATTCCATTTAGTTGAGGAGAGTACCTGGTAGTCACTTCCCTTTTGGTACCTTTATCGTGCAAGAACTCATGAAAATCTTTGGAGAAGTATTCTCCCCCTCCATCAGATCTGAGCTTCTTTAGTGATCTACCTGTATGATTCTCCACATGCACAAGATACTTCTTGAAGCAATCAAACACTTCATTCTTACTCTTGATAAAGTATAGAACAGTCCACCTACTATGGTCGTCAATAAATGAGACATAGTACCTTGATCCTGCCAATGAAGGTTCTTGACTTGGTCCCCATACATCTGTGTGTACTCAGTCCAATAAGTTATTGTGGATGTAGCCTTTGTGGTTGAATGGTTGTCTTTGTGCCTTCCCAATCTGACATGCATCACACCTGTTGATCATGTGTTGCTTTGATATGTTCGGCAGTCCTAGAACACTTTGATCCCTGCATATATCCTTCAAGGTTCTTTCATTCACATGAGCAAGTCTCTTATGCCACACTTCAAGCTCACTTAGGGTTTGAGACCCAAAGTTGAATAGAGCTATGTTCCTAGTATCTCCTACTTCAAAAGTAAAGAGCCTACCATGCTTCTCACCTCGGGCTATTTCTTGAAGCCTTGACATGGATCTTCCACAAAAGCTCCATGTTGGGTGAACCTAACTTGCAAGCCTTTTTCAACTATTTGGCCTACACTTATTAGGTTTTTAGTGATAGTGGGTACATAGAGAACCTTACTCAAAATGTTTGTCCTGCCATTGGAAGCTTTGACATTACCAATCTTCTCCACATTGTGCTTCGTGTCATCCCCTGTTTGCACTTCATGTCTATGCTTTGGACTTTCCAAGTCAGATAGAAGAGCAATGTTGCCTGCAACATGATTCGAGCATCCTGAATCTATGTAGAACAAATGATCATCTTCTTTACCTTCTTTGTGGCTTAGGTTCATAAGAAGTAATGAGTCTTCATGTGGTTGATCTTCTGAATAATTGTTGTAGTCCCTTCTATTATAGCTTCTATTGTTGTTGTTGAAGTTGTGTCCACCTCTGCCTCTATTGCCGCCATATCCACCTCTTCCACTTCTTTTCTGGGTCTTCCCATTGAACCAGCAGTTCTGAGTGGTGTGGTTGGTCTTATCGCATATGGCACAAGGTTGAACATTCTGACCTTTGGCTTTGTCTTGCTTTGGTCCTTTCTTCTTCCCTTTCCACTTGCTCTTGCTTGCGAAGTTGGCTTGGGAAGTCTCTTCTTCGTCTTCTTCCTTCTTCTTGCCTTTCTGCTTCTTATCCTTCTTATCTGCATATAGAGCACTCGTTGAATTACCATGATAAGAGTTACCTTCCTTTATGCTATTGTTGGTTTCTTGATTGAAGAGTTGTCCAAGAAAGATGTTGAAGTCTGGAGTTTGCACATCCATGATGAGATCGTAAGCCGTCGTGAAGGATTGCCATTGCTTATCACTTCGAATGCCGTCACTACAAGGAATACGGGCGTGTAGCGACGGTTAACGCGACAGAATTTCGTCGCTGTAAAATTGCAACTTGCGTCGGAAATACCGTCGAGCGCGGACCGTCGATTATACGACGCAAAAAACGACGGTATTTGCGACGGTATATGCCTAACGTCGCATAAACGACGATTGTTAATGGCGTCGCTTAAGCGACGCTTTTTAGCGTCGCATAAGCGACGCTTTTTAGCGTCGCATAAGCGACGGTTTATAAGCGACGGTCTATTGCATCGCTTAGACGACGACGCGTTGCATCGCTTATGCGACGATCTGTTGACGGAAAAAAATTAAAACGTTGGAGGCTCTGCAATCGGCATTTTCACGCATCCGATCGAAGAGCTCTCCAACGTTCGCAATTGCGCTGCGCTTACGAACTGAAGCAAGTATATGCAGAATTGTTGTTTTGCTTAAGCTCTCTGTTATTGTCTCCCTCTGTCTTTGTTTCTCTCTTTCTACATCTTTGTCTCTTTGAATTTTCTCTATCTCTCTCTAGATCTCTCTCTAGATCTCACTCTCTCTCTCTAGATATCTCTCTCTCTCTAGATCTCTCTCTCTCTCTCTAGATCTCTCTCTCTCTCTCTCTCTCTCTCTCTCTCTCTCTCTCCTCTCTTTCTCTTCTCTCTTTTTATTGCAGGTTATTGAAGAAGCTAACCAAGCAAAAACTATGGATCACAATTGTAAGTACAATTTCTATTATTTGTAGATCATTTGAATTGTGTTATTTTCATTACATACCATACTCACACTTATTAATATGCACTCATACACTTATACATGACGAAGAAGCGCACACACATGCATATACCTACATATACACATGTACATGCACATACACACACATACACATAGAGTTATACATATACACACACATACACAAGAACATGCACATATTGATACATACATATACACTTATACATGCACATGCATATACATACATATACGCACACATACACATGCACATATACACATATACATGCACATACACACACATACACATAGAGTTATACATATACATGCATATACATATACACACATACACATGCACATGCACATACTCATACACACATATGCACTTATACATGCACATGCACATACATACATATACACACACATACACATGCACATACATACATATACACACACATACACATGCACATACATACATATACATACACATATATACACTTAGGTACACACATATGAATGAATTATATAATTAAAGTATTAAAACACATGCTTAATATAAACAATAATAAAAATCAATAGAACAAAACTCTTCATTACTTAATACCATACACACAATTCAAAACATGACTGAAATGAAAAATATATAGATAAATATATATATATATCAATGTAAATACATAATCCAATGTCATAATCAACGTCTAAAATCCTAATCATCGTCATCATGATCATCATCATCATCAGCAATATCATGATCAGATGGATCTTCCTCATCCTCATCCTCATGATCACCCTGTGACGATCGAGATCGTCCCTCCTGTGTCTGTCTCTCCACCTCATCCATATTTGTCTCCCCATAATACTCCTGTATTACATATAACAAACATAAATCAATAAAATAATTAAAACATTCATAACAACAAAATAATTATATAAAATTTAAAAATACTCACAAAGGCATCAGGATGATCTTGTATATACTCGCTCAAACGCCGATATCCAAAATGTGTAGCATACTCGATCTCGTGTTTCGTAGGATATCGGCCATAATCCTTTCGCTGCAATGAAACAAATAAAAAACATTAGTTGCTTGCATTTTAACTAAAATAAAAAATATACTCACAATAACACATATACTTACAAATGTAGCTACAAAACCATTATGGCCCATTTGGCCTAAGTGCGAAGTGTGGCCCGACTCCACTCTCTTCCTTGCAGCAGCCTGTTTATTCAAGGAAAAAAATACATAAATTAAATTAAAAAATTACTAAAATATCTAAAAATTATAAATATAAACTATTAATTTGTGTACCTTCTGCTGAGGAAATGACTCCTAAAGACGTAGCTGTCTACGAAAAAACTGCCACGACTCAGGTGGTATGTTAGCTCGCCTCTTATTTTTTTCGACCATACAATATCTCCTGTTAATTTAATCTCTAAAAAAAGTCAGAATACATACACATTTATACACACATATACACATACACATACACATACACATACCCACATACACATATACATGCAAACATATACGCATGCATATATGTATATATATACACATATACATACATATAACATAAACACACATATACATATCCACATATATACGTACACACACATGCATGCATATACACATTCATACAAAATACATGCATTTATCCCACAATAATATGTGTTGTGTATATGTGAATATGTGTGTATGTATAAATGTGTATATGTGAATATGTGTGTATGTGTAAATATGTATATGTGAATCTTTTATTTATGTAGATAATCAAATTATTAATATCAAATACCATTATTTGTAGATTCTGATCAATCAGATGGAACTCCACCACCGTCTCCTCATCGTGCAACGACTTTATACTGTAAGTATATGAAATATTTAATTTTAACTATATTTGATGGATACATAACTTATATATTTTTTTTATGTTTCTTATGATGTGCAGATTCTGATCAATCAGAGGGTACTCCACCACCTCCTACCCATGCAACGACTTCACATGTGTCCTCCGATAGGAATTATGATGAATTTTACTATCAAGAGCATATTATATGTTGGTGTAACTCTTGTTATGGCACGTATCGAAGACCACGATTGGAATGTATTGAACATGAGGCAGAGTATGGTACTTTTGAGCATGCACCATCACCTAGTCAACGTGATAATGCTTGGGTATGTATTTTCTATATATATTAATGTCATTTTTTTATTTAAAAACCATGTATAAAATCAAATTATTATTGATATACAGGAATACTTGCTCGATGATGATGATGATAATGATTTTTCTCATAATGTTAATATACCTCGTACACGTCATGGACTTGCTGTTCATCAATTACAAGCAGAGGTTTCTAGAAATCCTCTACCTCCTGGTTTAGAGAATGAAACGGCTGGAGATTATCCATTGCCAGCTCGTGATCGTTCTTTAGTACAAACATATGATAGAAGAAGATATGGAGGATGGAATAGAGGACCACTTCCTTTAGATGGAGAGGTTTTCAACTTTTGGGGTAATCGCTATATGATTGCTCCATCCACTATTACAAATGCTGGTCGTGGTCTCTTTATTGTAGAGGATTTGTATGTGCCTCCGAACTCTGAAGTCACTCTTATGTCATTTTGTGGTCCTATATATGGATGGGGAGATTGGCATCGACTTTCACGTTATGTTCAAAGCATGAGTACTTATGGAATATGCTTGAACGCAGCATCTCTTACTAGTAGAAGGATTTTACATGCAGAAAATGAAAGATTATATATTGATGGAAGACCTTACACACATGGAAATATAGCAGGTTTAATAAATAGTAGTCGAGGGTTACATAATAGTTCAAGGACTAATTGCACATTTGAGGAGCGTGAAAATAGTCATGAATCACCATACATGAGTAGAGATGTATCAAGATACATAGTTGTCAATGCTATTACTACATTACATGCTGGTGATGAACTATTAGTGAATTATGGATGGCGTAGACCTCCAAGAGCACCTTTTAGCTAGAGAGAATAAAAATTTTCTATCCATATTTAATAATTTATATACTTAATTTTATATTTGAAGTTTAATTTTTATTCATTTATGGAATACTAATGAGTTTTGTTTATATGTGTAGATTCCAACGTATGATGTTGATGATATTCGTCCACAACATTCACAATTACCAATAAGACCTCATTTATCAGAAGCTTCCATGAGGAGGCTACGCAAAACTAATCCTGTGCAATATGCAAAGTTGAAAGATCTATATTCAAAAGATGATAAAGTACAAGATTTGTGTGACAATGATGAAGATGATGGCATGGCAGATTTTATTGAGGATTGGTATCAAAATGACAGTGAGAGCATGGATATTTCTAAAAATGAGAAATATCTTCGAGAGGAATGTCTAAAGCATGTATATGAAGGAAGTCGTTTGACACGACTAAGTGCAAGCTTACTTATTCTCAACCTTCAAAATCGTTTTGGATGGAGTAATGTATCTGTTTCGACACTATTAAGGTATAATTTTCAATTTTCTATCTACTTATATATATGCGCATCTTTTAAAACTATTAATGCATCTTTCAAAATATTCGTAAAAAATTTGATTGTTTGGATGGCAGGATACGATTGTTTGTTTTGGAGGATATGACATATGTATCTTCATTGAATGATTTGTCGATTCACGCATATGTTCAGTTTGAAAGTGTGAGAAGCGGATTTATAATTTGTATTCAAAGAATTTGGCACTGTTTATAGGCCATACAATGGTGACCTGGATGCATCGCATGCACAGAGGTTACTCAAGATAGAGCAATCTGATTATAATGGACTAGTGCCAGCAAGATTCCTAGGGTATGCAGTAAACCTCTTGCATGTCAATGATGAGGCGCATTTGAAGTTTAGGATACAAAGTGGAAATCATGGTGGCTTGAGAGGATCACACATATACATGCAAGAGGTTTACTGCATACCCCAGGAATCCTGCTAGTACTAGTCCCTTATAATCAGGTTGCTCTATCTTGAGTAACCTCTGTGCATGCGATTCATCCAGGTCACCATCGTATGGCCTATAAACAGTGCCAAATTCTTTGAATACAAATTATAAATCCGCTTCTCAGTACACTTTCAAACTGAACATATGCGTGAATCGACAAATCATTCAATGAAGATACATACTTCATATCCTCCAAAACAAACAATCGTATCCTGTCATCCAAACAATCAAAATTTTTACGAATATTTTGAAAGATGCACATAAGCATACACATATATAAAATTATATGCATATATATATGTATATTTATTTATTTACTTTCTTTAATATATCATTTTTTTGATAAACTTACAGGTTATTATCTGAAAAGTTTTTACCAAGTCAAAATATTCTTCCTACCTCACATGATGAAATGAAGAAGATAATCAACAATCTTGGTATGGATTATCAATGTATACATGCATGTCCTAACGATTGTATTTTATATAGAGGTGAATATGCAGACTCTTTGACATGTCCCAAATGTCAATCTCCTCGATATAAGGGTGAAGAAGGTAAAATCCCGAATAAGGTATTGAGACATTTTCCATTGGCTCCACGGATTAGACATATGTTTCAAAGCCCCGAATTATCAAAGCTTTTGACTTGGGGACATGATCACAAAAGTACTGATGGAATAATCAGAATTCCTCATGATAGTGTTGCTTTTCAGCATATTGATTCTACATGGCCTGAATTTGCACAAAATCCACAGAATCTAAAGTTAGGAGTTGCATTAGATGGGGTTAATCCATTCTCCATGAAATCCAGTAAATGGTCAACATGGCCAGTGGTAGTCATAAACTATAATCTTCCGCCATATCTTAGCATTAAAAGGAACATTTAATGCTTTCACTTTTAATCCCAGGCAAAAGACAAGTTAAAGATATGAATGTATATCTTGCTCCTCTCATTGACGATCTTCAAGAGTTATGGAGAGGTATTAATGTCATTGATATATCAAAAAGCATCAATGAAAGAGATATTACGATTCGTGGTATTGTGGCTTGGACTATTCACGATTTTCCTGGATATGGCGTTTGTTCAGGTATTGATGTAATTTTTTTATTCAATATGCATGTAAATAAATATGATTTAATCTAATTATATTTTTATCATTTTCCATGATGCAGGAATATCTACTAAGGGTTATAAAGCTTGTCCATATTGTGGTGATTGGTTGAGATCAATCTATAGTAAGAATCTCAACAAAAATATTTATCTTCGACATCGACGATTCTTGCCTGATGATCATCCATTAAGATCTAAAAGAGAAGTGATACATTTTAATGGAAAGCTTGAAACAGGTCAGTGTCCAAAACCTATGACGCCTATGGATTGGTATAAAAAATGGACAGATGGACCTCTGATAGATCCAGAAGCAGAAATCTTCAGTGATGATTCAGATAATGAGTATGTGAACAAAGGTAAAGGGAAATTGGCACTCGTAGAGAACATATCAATATGGTATTCTTTGGAGTATTGGAAAGAGTTAAAAGTATGTCATCTTCTTGATCCTATGCATATATTCAAAAATATTGGTTATTCACTATGGCAGCATCTTCTTGGACTAAAAGATACCACAACATCAAGAAATGATTTGAAAGATCAAAAATCCAAACCAAAGTTATGGCCAGTTTTTGATAGACATCGACAAGAAACGACTTATGCATCTGCTCCTTGGGTACTTACGACAAAAGAGATACAAACTATCAACAATAGAATTCAATTGATCAAGACTCCTACAGGATATGGAGCATCGTTTCAAAACATGTTTACTATGGATGATAAGAGCTTATCTGGATTAAAGACCCATGACTGGCATAACTTTTTGAAACATATTTTACCTTTGGTTATCGATGGATGTACAACGAAAGGAGTACGAGATGTCATCTATCGTCTTGGATCACTTATAAGGTAATTATGATACTTTTATATTTAATATGTTTGAATATTGGATATCTTTTATTTTTTAATTAACTTCTTTACAATTGTTTTTATGATTTGTATAGGTGGATTACATCCAAAGAGATCGATAAAAATTCGATCCCACAAAAAAAACGTGAATGCAAAGAGCTACTATGTTTGATGGAAAAAGAACTTCCTACTTCATTTTTTGATATTCAAGTTCATTTACTAGTCCATCTTGTAGATGAGATAGAGATTGCCGGTGTTGTCAACACTCGATGGATGTTTTGGGTCGAGCGATTTATGGGAATACTAAAAGGTTATGTGCGACAAAGAGCAAAACCAGAAGGATCCATGGCAAAGGGTTGGATGCTTGAAGAGTGCATGTATTACGTTAGTGAGTACCTTGAAAGAGTTCATGAAGAAGCTCCACGTGCATGGACCAACGAGTCTTCTTCAAAAATAACCGATGAGGGATTATCAGGTAAGGGGGTTCCATTCTTATTTACATTTCAAGAAAAAAATGATGTTTCCACTTTTGTAGCATATAATAGCGAATGCATGCAAGCATTCGTTAGCGAGTACGAGGAACTTCAAAGTCTCCAAAGTAAAAGGCGAAAAAACAAAAGATCTAGACGTAATCTCGATAATAATGAGATTACAGATATACCTTCTTTCACGGATTGGCTATATAGTCGTTTGCAACGCGCCAACGCAAATAATGAAGAAATCTCAGATGAGCAAAGAGAGTTAATGATGGGTTGTGAACAAAAGGTAATTTTATTAAAATATATATTTTATTTTTTTCATATATGTATGTTAGTTTCTATTTACTAATTCAATTTATTTTGCAAGCTCGAATGTTCACTAATATGTGGGCTTTTGGACAGCATATTAGAATCAAATCCATTGATTCTTTACGTAAAACAGAGGATTCTAGTATTGTTGCTTGTTTCAAGCAACTATCACGTGCTAGCTCAAAAGACACGAACCTTATAGATGGCGAACTTGGTTACGTAGGAACTATTGTTGGTATCTACGAAATTTCATTTCGTACATTCAAACAGGTAGAAAAAAGTTTATATATTTTTTTTAGAGTTAGTTTTTTTTTAAGCACCTAATAATGGGACGTTTTTGTTGTTATATATTGTGATAGGTCATTTTGAAGGTTGACTGGTATCGAGCGGAGTATAAAGGTACTAATTCTACAATAAGAAAGGAATTATCTGGGTTTTGGGCAATTGATTCTTCCAAGGTAATGCGATCTACTAAAGAACCATATATTCTTCCTAGGCATATTGAACAAGCATTTTTTTATAAAAACCCAGATGCTCATCCTTGGTGGCAAGTCATTCATGTGCAACCTAGAGGTAGGTCATTGTTTGAACAGTTTATTGTTAGAGAGATTGAAGAAAGTCCTCTTGATGATTCAGCATCAGATACTGATACATCAACATCTGGAATAGAAATTAGACTCATTATACGTGATAATGATACTAATCTTTTTGATGAAGAGGATAATTCTCTACATGCTGATTCTACTGATGAGGAAGAGGAATTACCAGAAATAGATATTAATCCACCAATAGATGATGTGATTCATGAGAACATAGATTTAACAATAGAAGAAATAAATGAAATCAATAAGGATAATGAAGATGAGACTATATTGATGTCTTACCAAAATGATGGCAATAATGAAAACATATGAGCAGATTAGATAGTAACTTGAAGCTTCTGAATGGATATATATAATAGGTTTTTTTTATTAACTTGAATAACGATGAATCCTACTAGAGAGATGAAATCATGTTCTTCTAAGTTAGAACATGAAGCTCGGGGGTATGCCTAATTATTTTATATAAAGCTTTATCTTCGAGGAGTAAATTTTTATCATGTATATATGCATATGTGTGTGTATTCATGTGTATTATATGTATACATATATTAGTATGCATATATATGTATTTCATGTATATGTATGTGTTTGCATGTGTGTGATATATGTATACATGTATTCATGTACGTAATATATGCAAGTGTTTATAATTGTGTACATGTATATATGTATATGTGTCTATGTGTAAATATGTACATGTAAATATGTATGCATGTATATATATGTTTATGTGTGCATGTAGGCATGTACATGTATGTGTAAATATGTACATGTAAATATGTTAGTATGTATATATATATTTATGTGTGCATTTAGGCATGTATGTGTGAAGCATAATATATCTACTCCATTTTATATTTATGTATCCTATCTACATGATGTGTATATATCTTTACATATATTATGAATCATGATCCTCGTTGATTCGAGTAGCTATATATAGAGGCATAAGGTTGGGAGGAGAGACATCTCTCTAGTAGGACGTCGGAGGTGTATATATACTTCAAACATATGGCTAAAAGGTTTTATATGTATATGTATATACATTTTTATTTTAGATTTTTTTATATGTATATATATATATATATATATATATATATATATATATATATATATATATATATATATATATATATATATATATATAGATACATACATACATACATACATAGTTTTTCCATACGTGAAACATACTTCCAACGCATACGGGTATGGAAGTATGAAAAAAGTATGGAATTTCAAAAAAAATACCATACGTGATATCATACGTGTGAGAAAAAAAGTATTAAAAAAATATGAAAATAATATATATATATATAATAATAATAATAAATAATATAATATAACAGAAAACAGCCATAAAATATATAAATATGCAGCTGAACATTCAGATTTCAGATTTCAGTTCACACACTTCAGAATTCAGATTCATAAAATATATAAATATGCAGCTGAACATTCAGATTTCAGATTTCAGTTCACACACTTCAAAATTCAGATTCATAAAATATATAAATATGCAGCTGAACATTCAGATTTCAGATTTCAGTTATCACACACTTCAGAATTCAGATTCTAATCTCTAGATAATCATGATTTGTAAATATGCAGCTTCAATTTTGTCGAGATACATAGATGTATACATACATGATACACATGCATACATACATACTACAAAAATAGAAACATGTATATTAGATACATATATAAGTTAATATACATGCCTTTCAGTAAACATAGAGTAATAGATTTTAGGAATGACATCATACATACATAGATGCATATATAGATACATACATACGTACATACATACATAGCTCTCTCTCTCTCTCTCTCTCATATACATACATACCGTGCATTGTCGCGACGATGAGCCATAAGTGTCCGCATCTCTTTTAAACACCACTTAAGGGACCATCCTGTCCCAAACTCTGTCTCAAGTGAACTAAGCACGTACTTTTTATCCCTCTCATCATGCTCACTACAAAAATAAAAAACATAATGTAAATAAAACATAAGATATACATTTCAATTTATATGTAAAACTTTTACTTACTTCCATGGTAAGTGGATAAAGCGCAGGTAAGAGTCGCATAGTGCCCGCATTCTTCTCTTGAACTCCAATCCATTCCCTATGTACACAATGTTCCCCTCCGGCTCTATGTCGCACTCTAGTCCTAAAGTGCCTATGCATGTCCTCATAGGCAACTCTGCTCTGCTATCACGTGCTGGAGGTGGTATAGGTGTCCTAAAAATAAATAGATAGAAATAAATAAAAATATGTGCTATAATATCATTAAAAAAAATTATGAAAAAAAACATACCTATGAGCAGATAGCTCTCTTCCTGCATGTGGATCCGCAGAAGAGCCCTCGTCTGATCGCGTAAGCATCTGGATCGTATAATCCAGCTCCTCATCGGACATGTCTGCGTAGTCCCGCATTATGGCCCCTAGAGTATCTGACGGAACTCTTGCTCTCATAAGACTTTTTATGAGAGTGAGTTTCGCCTTTCTCTCTTTACTAGGATCCATAATACCTAACATATAAAACAAAATGGTTAGAAATCAATATATATATACGTGTATGTGTGTGTATGCATGTGTATGTGTGTGCATGCATGTGTATGTGTGTGTATGCATCTCTGTGTATGTGTGTAGGTATATGTGTGTGTTGTCTATGTGTATGTGTGTGTGTCTATGAGTGTGTATGTGTTTATGTATATGTATGTATCTACGTGTGTGTATGTATCTATGTGTGTATGTGTATGCATGTATGTATGCATGTGTGTGTATGCATATGTATGTGTGTGTATGCATCATTATGTGTGTCTATGTATGCATTTGTACGTGTGTATGCATCATTGCATGTGCATGTGTCTATGTGTGTATGTGTGTGTATATGTGTGTGTGTCTATGTGTATGTGTGTGTGTTTATGAGTGTGTATGTGTTTATATGTATGTATGTATCTATGTGTGTCTATGTGTCTAAGTGTGTATGTGTATGCATGTATGTATGCATATGTATGTGTATGCATATGTATGTGTGTGTATGCATTATTATGTGTGTCTATGTATGCATGTGTATGTGTGTATGCATCATTACGTGTGTATGTATCTATGTGTGTATGTGTGTGTGTATATGTGTTTGTATGTGTGTATGCATGTGTGTGTGTATGCATGTGTATGTGTATATGTGTATATGTGTGTGTATATGTGTGTATGCATGTGTGTGTGTATATGTGTGTATATGTTTGTATGCATGTGTGTGTATGCATATGTATGTGTGTGTATGCATTATTATGTGTGTCTATGTATGCATGTGTATGTGTGTATGCATCATTACGTGTGCATGTGTCTATGTGTGTATGTGTGTGTATATGTGTGTGTGTCTATGTGTATGTGTGTGTGTCTATGAGTATGTATGTATGTATCTATGTGTGTGTATGTGTATGCATGTATGTATGCATATGTGTGTGTATGCATATGTATGTGTGTGTATGCATAATTATGTGTGTATGTGTCTATGTGTGTATGTGTGTGTGTATACATTATGACAGTGTATGTAAGCATGTGCATTATGTATGCATATAAGTATTTATGTATGCATATGCATATGCATTATGTATGCATATGCATATGCATTATGTATGCATATGCATATGCATTATGTATGCATATGCATATGCATGTGTATGCATATGCATGTGTATGCATATGCATGTAAGTATGTATGTATGCATATGTGTGTGTATGCATATGCATGTAAGTATGTATGTATGCATATGCATATGCAATATGTATGCATGTATGTATATGTGTGTGAATGTGTGTGAATGTGTGTGTGAATGTGTGTGTACATGTGTCTGTATGTGTGTATGCATGTGTATGTGTGTGTATGCATCATTATGTGTGTATGTGTGTGTACATGTCTGTATGTGTGTATGCATGTGTATGTGTTTGTATGCATCATTATGTGTGTATGTGTGTGTATGTGTGTGTGTCTATGTGTATGTGTGTATGTGTGTGTGTCTATGTGTATGTGTGTATGCATGTGTATGTGTGTATGTGTCTATGTGTGCATGTGTGTGTATATACTATATGTGTGTGTGTCTATGTGTATGTGTGTGTACCTATGAGTGTGTATGTGTTTATGTGTGTATGTGTCTATGTGTGTGTATGTGTTTATGTGTGTATGTGTATGCATGTATGTGTATGTGTGTGTATGTCTCTCTATGTGTGTGTGTATGCATATGTGTGTGTGTATATGTGTGTCTATGTGTGTATGCATGTGTATGTGTGTGGATGCATCATTATGTGTGTATGTGTCTGTGAGTGTATATGTGTGTGTATGTGTGTGAGCGTCTATGTGTGTGTATGTGTGTGCGCGTCTATGTGTATGTGTGTCTGTGTGTGTATGTGTGTGTATCTATGAGTATGTATGTGTTCATGTGTGTGTATGTGTCTATGTGTGTATGTATCTGTGTGTGTATGTATCTATGCATGTGCATTATGTATGCATGTAAGTATGTATGTATGTATGTAAGTATGTATGCATATGCATTATGTATGCATGTATGTGTTTATGTGTGTATGTCTCTCTATGTGTGTCACGTGTGTATGCATATATGTGTGTGTATGTGTGTGTATATGTGTCTGTATGTGTGTATGCATGTGTATGTGTGTGTATGCATGTGTATGTGTGTATGTGTCTATGTGTGCATGTGTGTGTATATACTATATGTGTGTGTGTCTATGTGTATGTGTGTGTACCTATGAGTGTGTATGTGTTTATGTGTGTATGTGTCTATGTGTGTGTATGTGTTTATGTGTGTATGTGTATGCATGTATGTGTATGTGTGTGTATGTCTCTCTATGTGTGTGTGTATGCATATGTGTGTGTGTGTGTATGTGTGTCTATGTGTGTATGCATGTGTATGTGTGTGGATGCATCATTATGTGTGTATGTGTCTGTGAGTGTATATGTGTGTGTATGTGTGTGAGCGTCTATGTGTGTGTATGTGTGTGCGCGTCTTGTGTATGTGTGTCTATGTGTGTATTTGTGTGTATGTGTGTGTGTGTCTGCGTATGTGTGTGTGTGTCTATGCGTGTATATGTGTGTGTGTGAGTGTGTGTGTGCGCATACCTTGTGTATGTCTCGCTTCTCTCTCTCCCTCTCGCGCGCTGTATGTCTCTCTCTCTCTCTCTCTCGGTCTGTATTCTTCCTCGCGTTCAAGGCCCGGCACAAATGTGCCGGGAAAATTGAATTTTTTTTTTTACATTCCAGAGCGTCGCATATGCGACGCTCTGCAGTTTGCCATCGTCGTTCAGTGCGTCGCTAACCTGTGACGCTACTAGCGACGCTTCTGGTTTAGCGTCGCTTATGCGACGCTATCGTCGCTTATGCGACGATGCTCGGCCAAAAAAAAAAATCCGAAATTTTTACCGTCGCTTATGCGACGGTTTCGTCGCATAAGCGACGGTTTTCGTTTTCTTCCCGATTCGGGGGCGTCGCTACGCCCCCCTTTTTCTTGTAGTGCGTTGAGAATTTGCCTCATGATGACCTCTTCTTCAATCAGCTCTCCAATGGATGCTAACTGATCCGCAACCTCCTTGACCTTGGTAACAAACTCTGTGATGGTTTGTTTAGGTGTCTTCTTCATTTGGTTGAACTCGTTCCAAAGATGATTCTTTCTTGCTTTGGTACTAGCAGAAAAGAAAGTCTCCAGGGCATCCCAAGTCTCTTGAGATGTCTTGCATCCTCTAATATGTGGTAATAGAAAGTCAGAGATAGAGTTTAGTATGTACGACCTTGCTTGAGCATCCCTTGCGCACCAAAGTGTGAGCTTGTCTGTCTCCTCTTGTGTAGATCCTCCTTTGGATCTTGGAATAGGCATAGCTTCATCACCTGCTACAATTCCATAAAGATTTCTACCTTGCAAGTAGGCCTCCATTTTGATTTGCCAAGCCGCGTAGTTGTGTCGATCAAGCTTCTCGATCATTGAGGGAAAGCCGTCACCCATCTTGATCTAGCTCTGATACCACTGAAAGAACTTGGAGAAGCTTGTCGAAGGTAGAAAAGTGCGTTTCGAAGCGATGAAGTTTGGTCAAGCCAACCGGCACAAGACCAGCCCTTGAGCTTTTGGAGACTCAAATAGACCTTATAGGCATGCTATAAGTGCAAAGAAACACACTATGTACCTTGGAGCATCAAGGAGAATGAGTCGATACAAAACAGATAGGTTCGCGGGTCGACTAGCTCAAAAAACTTACTATCTATGGAAGAGACAATGAACTTCAAATGCCCATAGCGACCAGCGTGATTACAATTAGAAAAAATCCTTTTATGGGAGTGATACACATAGGGTTGAGTGTATGGAATGCACAAAAGTATAAGGAATAAGCAAAATATGCTATAGGAATGAATGCGACATTCACCGGTGGTACTTCCTAATTTTCAGGAATACGCAGAGATTGACCCCGAGGCAGAAACACTAAGATTTCTCCAAATCTGCTGAACCAAATGCTTTGAAACTTTACAGGCATAAACTAGACGCTCATACCTTTCCAATGAATCCTCTTGCACTCAATTTGGAGCTTTGAGGAGAGAGCAGCAGCCTCTACAAGATTACTGTTGGCGAAGAAGATGATGCAGAAAATTGAAGGAGCAAGACAATGATGGTCACAAGTGTATGTATATTGCTTCCATGTAATGTACAAGTGATTTCAACTCCTTATATAGCCTCTAGGAGTGTTCCACGACTTTTACAACTTGAATTTGAATTCAAATGAAGGTGGGAATGGTTGTTGGAGGGAATCAATTCACTTCCCTACAATCTAGGAAAAGTGAAGATCTTGATTGATCTACTTTTAGGTGATTGATTGCTTGATTGAATGCAACTTCAACCACCAAAATTTCGTGGGATTTTGGCCCTATATTTGTACCTTTACATGTGTACAACTTAAGGCTTTTACAACGGTAAATGAGCCATCAAAATATTCTCAAAAAATACAATAAATGAGCATTTGAAAAAGAACTCTCCAACAGATATTCTTTCGACGCGATAGCCTTTGATGTAGATCAAATCCACCTCAAGCATAGTGTAAGCTTGATGTTCCAAAAAACACACTAGGACCACTGGGGAACTTTTTTCCCTCTTTAGGAGGTTATTGTCCCCGGCTTGTATATACGCCCATTGCACTCATGGGTTAATTATCTTTGTACATTCTAGTTGAAATACATTAAATTTTATGTGTTGTGCTCCAAGCTTCTTCTTCTTCCTTATTCTATTCGTGTGCTCTCGCAGACCTAAACTCCAACATAGAAAAGGGAGAAAAAACTCATAGATTTTCCACCTTTGAATCCAAAGACACGATGAACATTGTTTTGTTGAGTTACGGTACACAAACCCTATTAGAGCTAGAGGTTTGGTATAAAAAAAGAGCCCTCAAACAATTGAATCAAGATCAAAGTGTACTTGGACTATGGAATATCTCAATGAAACACATGATATACATGTTCAATGCATGACAACTTGGGAAATTGCAAAGTCAACCATTCACAAAGAATACTCCATATACAAATATACTATGTTTATGAAGAAGGACATGTGTTGTAACTAGCTATTGGTGGTTGTGCAATAGAGTAAGAACATAATTCGTTCAAGTTTGCATGAGGAAAGTTTCTCAAACAAATAAAGGAAATTGGAAAGACTCACTTCATTAGAGTCCATGTATAAGAGGTGAGTAGTAATCATAATAGAAAATCAAATATTGAAATTTGACTATTTTCAACTCTAGGCACATTGATGCTAGATTATCATTGATGATCTACAATATTACCAATACTTCATGCTTTTCAAAGAATACAATGATCATGTCGTCGCACAATATTTCCACAAAATTGGCATGTGCACCTATTATGAGATTATCTAGATATGCTTGGTACCTCAACCAAGGCACCTTTGCACATCCTCTACAATCCTTGCTATGGAGCCGTGCTGGATCGATGTAGCTCGAAAGTAATTTCGATCAAGGTGAAGAAAAAAAGAACTGCACTAAGAACAACAAAGCATTCATTCTTCTCTCCACCACAAGGAGTACCAAGAATGTCTTACATGAGGACATCCATCTGTTGTTTGCTCCATCCTCTCTCAAAATTGCTAGACATTATGGTGTATATTTGTATCAAAATCTTAAATCTTTAAGAAAATCAAATATCCTTATGTTAATGCACAAGGATTTGAAAAGGTTAACTTAGATTTGGTGGCTACAGGCAAGACTCACCAAACAAGAAGTGCTAATCAACCAGAGAGATACAGCACTGGCAGAGCTCACCGAAAAGGATAAGTTATTAACCAAAACACAAGCAGAAATCAGTCAATTAAAACTAGAATTGCAGGATAAGGAGGATGCCAGAATTGTATTAGGTAATTTGCTGGAAGAAACAAGACAAGCACTGGACGAAGTAGTACAAAAAGGACAAGTGCAACACGAGCTGGCAATGAGAACCACTGAGGAACTCCAAAGATTCAAGTTAGATTTCGATCAGGTAAACAACATATTACTGCGAAAGCTAACACAAGAAGCCCAGACACAGAAGCTGATAACAGATCTAAAAAGAGAACGCGACGCCTACTCCAGAACTATACCGTACCAGAATCAGGAGATTGAACGAAGAGAAAATCAGCTTGAAAATCAAAAGGACAAAGTAATCAATATGCAGAAGCAGCTGGAAGAAATGAAAGTTTCAAGAGATGCAGCTCTATCTAACGAATTCTACCTGTAGGAAGCATTTTTGCAAAATCAGGCTGAAATTTTGCTCACCGAAGCTATAGCCCTAAGCTCTGTTAGAATAGATGCGCACCTAGTAAAACCAGACACCCTTAAACAAATGTTAGAAACACTTAAGAAAAAGATCGCCCGAACTTTTAGACTAGCCTGGAATATGTCCTTAGAAGGAATAGTAGACGAGCCGTAATTTTGTAAAACTTGCGGGTTCGAGTCCACCGGGCGTGCCAGTGTTAGTCGGCTGCTGGATGGGGACATGGAAAATGGAATCTTGTATTCACACGCGCGAAAAGTAGTTACGCGACAGTTGTAATTTCTTATATAAGCAATGTAAAGAGAGTCGGAGACGACGATTCTTGGAATTACCAGACTGTTCGTCTGGATGATTGTCAGAGCGTTGTTGTAACATTGTTTGTGAAATCTCTAGGTACTCTGGGTATTGTGTACGCTACCCTATCGTGTTGTCTGTTAGTACCGTGATTTACCGTAACGGGTGGTGAAGTACCAGACTGTTCGTCTAGGAGGGGGGAAATTTTCGCGCATTGCTGTAACGATTGTCTGTCTAAGTTTTTGAATCCTCTGAATATTCTGTGCACCTCTGTGTCTGGTTATCTGTGCCGGGTTGAGTTAAAGTGATGACTCGTCGGATGACTGGATTGGGACATTGCATGTACCTGGCCGGTTAAGTTGAAATCTCTGCCTCGTTTTGTCGATTGTTATAGATACTGACGTGGGTGTCAGTTTCATAGAGGTTCAATCAGATCTCTCGGTTGATGGTCTGAGCCGATTATCTTGCATTGATCTTATTGTTATGATCTATTGATTAAGTGTGCAGTGATGTTGCTATACCTGTAAGGTGCGGAAATCTGTTGAGTAGAGTGGTGTAACTGCAATACAGTTTAGAGAACTCTGAGTGTAATCAGTGATATTCGATGTTGTGGATTAGACGTATCTCTTCGGTAAGGTGGAAGTGCTATTCAGGTCTCTCACAGTAGAGTAAGGTAGGAACGGAGCAGTAAACCCTTTTAGGGTAGTCGGGAGGCTTGAACGAGTTGATTATGAATTGTAAGATTACGAGAGTAGTTGAGGTTCGATAGAGTTGGACCACAAGGCATTGTTAGGTGTAAAGTGGTTAGCTTGGGAAAATCAAGTCTAAGGGCCTCTGTTTTTACAGACCCCTTCCACTCCCAAGAACCCACTTAGGTCGGTTAAACGCACTTCTGATAGTTAAAACGGAGCGTTTAACACCTCGTTCTGTCGATTGTTATAGATACTAACGTGGGTATCAGTTTCATAGAGGTTCAGTCAGATCTCTCGGTTGATGGTCTGAGCCGATTATCTTGCATTGATCTTATTGTTATGATCTATTGATTAAGTGTGCAGTGATGTTGCTATACCAGTAAGGTGCGGAAATCTGTTGACTAGAGTGGTGTAACTGTGATACGGTTTAGAGAACTCTGAGTGTAATCAGTGATATTCGGTGTTGTGGATTAGACGTACCTCTTCGGTAAGGTGGAAGTGCTATTCAGGTCTCTCACAGTACAGTAAGGTAGGAACGGAGCAGTAAACCCTTTTAGGGTAGTCGGGAGGCTTGAACGAGTTGATTATGAACTGTAAGATTACGAGAGTAGTTGAAGTTCGATAGAGTTGGACCACAAGGCATTGTTAGGTGTAAAGTGGTTAGCTTGGGAAAATCAAGTCTAAGGGCCTCTGTTTTTACAGACCCCTTCCACTCCCAAGAACCCACTTAGGTCGGTTAAACGCACTTCTGATAGTTAAAACGGAGCGTTTAACATTTAACAGTTAACACTCCCAAGATCAACTATAAATACATGGTAGTGTTAGTTGTGGTTATGTGAAGACCTCCAAGAGCTAAGCTTTATGCCATATCAAGGTGTTATTCCAAGGCACACATATGTATCAGTAAGTCCATTGTATTTTAGAATCAATATAATTTCATTTTCATGATCATTTGAGTTCATATCTTCATGTTCTGTGAAGTGTACTGTTCACTGCCATATCTCTCAGTTTTCTTGGTCAGATTGCAGAGATGACTTATTTGAGTTTCCTACACCATTTTCAGTGATTTAACTTTGAAATTTTAGCTCTCTAACTTTAATATATGCTCACCAATTTGCATTATATTTTAATTCAGTTATGATCATTTGAAGTCAACTGTGTCACCTCATCTTCTTCTTCTCTAGCAGCACTCTCTCAAAATAGTGATCTTGTCAGAGCTATTTTTCAGTGTGTACTTCACCATATTCTTTGATTTAAAGCTTGTTAGATTCAAATTACTGTCTAGTATATGCCTACAAAATTGCATAATCATTTGATTCCTAAATCGGGAGATATGTGCATCTTAATGATCATGGGTCTGTGTACTATTGCAGCCCGTGAAAATCGGGGTCATCCTTTGACTTGCTAAGCTTGTTTCTCTTTGTGTAGTTCGTCTTTTTTTATCAAATTACTCATTATTGTTAGCTTAATAAGTGTATAATAGGTCCCCAAAAGGAATTAAGTTAATTGTTGCTGTGGCTAGAGAATTGTTCAGAACTTTGGATAGGTGTATGAACATAAATAGCAAGTTTTTGGCTCTTGAATCTACTCCAACTTATCTGTTTTGATTCAACTTTTTGAGAGTGATCTTCCAAGGTACATAGGGTGTCTATTACATCCCTTGGCAAGCTAAAAGGGCCCACAAAACATCTCTGGACTTCATTTGGCTGGTGTAGTGCAAAGTTTTTGTAGCACCATCTTTGGATCACGTTTAGATAGATCCAATCAACAACCATCTTTGGAAAGTGTATTCATACACTTTGTTTTTAGTCCCTTGTAAGAGAGCTGATCATCACACTCATTATTAAATAATTTTTGTTTTATGTGCAAAAAAAACCATTAAGTAGAAGTTATACAATCCAAAAAGTGACAATCTACACTACAATCACTAGGTTGTAAATGACCTATGAAAATGCGTATTGAATTTTATCTTTTACTCCAATCTACAAGAACTTTTCTTTAATCTTTTTCATAATCTTAAATTGAGCCTCAAAGTTTAGTTCAGGCTGCTTAAAGAAGATGAAAAAAATTCCAGATGATATCTCCCTATCCTTATTAAGCTTCCTATTATTGGGGTTGAACATTGAAAGATAACGACATTTCGGTCACCGCGAGGATACTAATCAAATATATTTATGGTGATGTCCTATGGAGGGACCATATTTTCCTTTTAATAGAAGGGTTTTGAATTGAAAACATGGAAAAGGTACAAGACTATTAGAGAGAGTTACAAAGAAGATTTATATGTTTGTGGTGACAGAGTTGTTGCCATATGAGGACTCATCCATCAACACGTACATCATTGATTCTCGACATAGTTGGAGCAAAGGTGAAGTAATCTTGTCCAAGTCCTTATCTTCTGAGGACTCTTTCATCACTCATAACATCATTGTAAAAATCAAAGAATTCTTGGTCATGAATGTGTTTTCCATCAAAACAAGAACTACAAGCAGATGTTCTGGAAGTTGTCCCTTCCTTTCTTGCCATCACCACTAGTTGCCATCCCAAACTCTCTGTCTATTGTGTCTCGAGAACTTACACACTCAAGATAATTGATTAGAAACTTAGCTTCATGCTTATGAACTTTGTTGAAGGTAAGCCAAAAGACTTTAGGATCATTTCAAACATTATTTAAATAGTTTCTAATACTTCAAGGATGTAAGAATTTTGCTTTTATATCAAAGTTTAATTGCAGGAAGCAAGCATGGGACTATGATATGCCAATTACACTCATTCTTTCTTTGCTTCTATTTAATCAAATTCAAGATAACGTCGGAATCTAACTTCATTGCTATCCCTCAATCTAATTTCCTTTAGTCCCAATGTTCCATAATCTCCATAAAAACATTATCATGTAGTCCAACATTGCAAGTGTTATTTTTTTTGTGGAAAATCATGTTCTTGAGGTTCTAAAAATGAGGAAATGGCTTTCCAAGCCATGCAAGGTGGTGCCTCACAGGTTTGGGCATCACCTTTTGCCTCTTCAAGTGGTTCCTTGAGTTGATTTCCAGTAACTCAATGGCATCACGTTTTCCACTCAAGGTGCAACTCCCCATCCTTCCCTACTTCCTCAATAGGTTTATTAGGGAGCTTGTTATGCCCATCCACGATCCATTAGCACCTAGGAAATGTGCTGATGCTTTCATTTATGAAGGTTTGGATCTCTTCTTCAATGTCAGTTGTCACCCTCAGATTTGAATTGAGGGTCCAAAATTAGCATACATATTAGTGAACAAAAGCCTTTCAAACAGGAACTCATATACAAATGGTTGCCCTATGTTAGACATAGATCCGAGTCGGATGATTTATTAGTGTGTGTTGGAGCAATAGAATGTATTGCTAAGGTTCCTAGCTCAGGGTTATCCTAAGGTTCCACCTTAGGAAGTAGAGTGAGTGTGCATGATGTTCACACATCACACTAGAGCACACTAGAAGCTTTCTAATCTTGGAGCAAGATGATCAATTGAATGGGAGGAGAGTAGCACACACACCATTTTCAAGTCTCTTTGTGAGAAGGTTTTGACATATGATATCAGAGCATTAGTTTATATCATTTGAGGGAGAGAAGATTCTTCTACTATATGTGGCTGACGAAATGAAGGCCACGTGGATTTTTTGTTTTGGGTGCAACTCCTTCTTCCTCAAGCTCACGATGAAGCAAACTATGGAGATCTCGTGGATGATGCTCCGAGCCAACAGAAAAAGGAACTCAAAGTAGGAGCCCCCTCTAAAGAGTTGTGAAGGATAGCCACACAAAAACACTTGGAGGAGGAGAAAAGTGCCCAATACTACTAGGAAACATGCATCAATCCACCCACCTATGCATGAGTGTGTGGACAACCATGAAGGAAGCTTCATCTTTCCTTCTCCTTATGATGGAAGCTATTGAGGTAAGATCTTATATATACAATGCTAACTTTTGTATAGAACTAGATATGTGAGATATGTGCTCTATGGGCATGCACTCACCTTGCGGTGTCGTCGAGATTTTCTCTCCTCTCTCACTCATGAAGGCCTACAGGAAACACATTCGGTGAAGGTAGCCAAAATTCTCTGAGAAGTCCAAGATGCATCAAGGATGTCAAAGGGAGTTCACATGCAAACTTTGGAAGAAATCGAGCAAATCTAGGGTAGCGGTCAAAGCTAATCAAAATTTGGAAATTAGGGCAAAAATTTCAATATCTCCAAATCACATGAAAATCCATATACTTGTAAAGCCTATCAAAGGCAGTGTATAGCCCGAATTTCACATGTAAATGGATTTTCTAGCACATTTATATGCCATGTGCATTTTGTAAAAAATGTAATTTTTTCATTTAGACCCTACAAAATCTTGTAAAGGAATTTTTGTTAGCCATATGTCTTGGCACGTATTGATTCAATTGAATCCGGAGACACAGTGTGTACTCTGAAAGGATGTAAGTATCCTTATGTCTTATTTCCTTCCTTTGTTTATTTTGACCCTGGCACACATATAGAGTTTTTAAAATTCTTCTTACTTGTGTCATTGTCAATCATGTTTACTACTCCAATTTCTTGAAAAAGCTTGCTTGCAAAAATTTCCTTTCCATTTATCTTTTTGAATCTGTATTGGAAATGGACTTGAATTGTTTGCTTTACAGAGAAATAAATTCATCTTTCTCTCCTTGAATAGAGTCATGAATGATGCTTCTAAACTTATAAGTCTTCCATAATTAGTTGCAACAGTGGTGTGTGTACCCTCTCTGTGTAAACTTCCAACAAAGTGGTACTTATCATTTTTTATGTACTTAAACATATGACTTTGATCCAATTCACCACTAGAAGGGGAAGAGAGTGTAAGAAATAGATCCAACTCGAATCATTTATCAACGTGTGTGTGTGGGAACAAGAACATGTATTGCTAAGGTTCCTAGCTTGGGGTTTATCCTAAGGTTCCACCTTAGAAAGTAGAGTGAGTGTGCATGATGGCTAGATCCCACACTAGAGCAGTATAAAAGCTTTCTAACCTTGGAGCAAGAGGATAAATATGATGGGACTAGAGTAGCACACATGCCCTTTTCAAGCCTCTTTGTGAGAAGGTTCTCACACCCTATGCATGCTTTCACTATAAGGTGTAAGGCCACATAATAAAGTACTACCTGTTAAGATAGAAATATTTTATGGCAAACAAAGATGAGGTACTTGTGTAGGTTATGGTTGAAAAAGGTGCATTAATTGAAAGGGCTGATGGGTGTTCTTCTAAAGGGCACTCGATGGAGTCAAAGAAAGTTAACAAAAAGCAACTCAAGGGACAAAATAATGGGGCCTTGCATAGAGGTCTAGGGTAGAAGGAGAACTTGGAAGATCCTACTCAAAGGATGAATAGTGTGTGAGAAACCCTAAACTTCAAGAAGAAGAGATTATAAAAAACAAAATAAAGAAGAAAAGAAGAGGGATAAGTCCCTAAACAACAAAGACCTCGTCCTTCAGAAATTATTGTTCTTTCACTCAACATTTGAGTGCCATTGAACCCCTCAAGAGCAGTGCTAGATCAATGGATTTGAGACAAAACTATCAACCCAAACCTCATTTTTCTACAAGAGATCAAACGGCATGGTTTTGAACATCAAAAGAGAATTAAAATCATTTTGGCATCTGACTTGTCATTCACCACTAAACAAGAGCGGAGGAGAGGTCGCATGGCTTTATGTTTCATGCTCGTTTGGCAAATGTTCTTGGTGCATCTAAACCATTGGTGAATTGTATCTGTGTATCCACACTACAAGACATAAGGGGCATAGCGACACCCCCAATTAAAAAAATCAGGCATCATTGTGAATGTGATAGTTTTTCATTGAGTGTCACATAAATGATGCGAAAAGGAAAAAAAAAAGATCCAATCATGTGATCATCATTGTCCCATTCAGGATGTTAATAATAAAGGTGGCTAACAACATCATTGGAAAAATCCTTGTGATGCAAAAGTGTTACATAAGCAATGTTAATTATGAATTCTCCTAGAACATTTGTGTTGGAGTTTTATGAGAGAGAGAGATATAGGGACAAAGAGAGAGACTGAGAGAGAGATATTTGAGAGGAGCTCACATACACACATATTTAGGTATGTACAGAGGTGCATACATAGACACACACATAAATTCACATACACACATAAATAGACATACAAGAAGACACATACAAACATTATATATACATACACATAGACACACAAACATACATATATATCACACACATATGCTCACATGCATGCATACACACACATATACATATACACACATACACTCACATACACACATGGATACACATGTATACACTCACATAAACATGCATACACTCACATACACATACACACACATATTCATAAACACACATACACATATACACATGCATACACTCAAATTCATACATACACACACATTCAAACACACACATACACGTATACAAACATACATACACTCACAAGCACACATACATACACATGGATACACACATAAACATACACACAAATATACACTCACATATATACATACGCACAAATAGGCACACACACATACACATATACACATGCATATACTCACATGCATAATTACACACACATGCATATGCATACATCCATACATACACACATGCATACATACACATAAACATAAATACAAATATGCAAAACACTCACATATAGACATATAGATCTAGAAACACATACACATACACACACATATACATACATGCACATACACACACATATGCACTCATACACATACAAATACATATACATACACACACATAGACACATATATATGCACATACACATACACACACATATAGATACACACATATACACACACATATACACTCATGCATGGAAAACGCATGTTTACACATACGCATACATAGACACACATATACACGTACACACACATACATGCATAGATACACATATACACACCCATACAATCAAATACAAACATATACATATGCATTCACACACATATGCATACACACACATACAGACATACACACATGTACACATATGCACATACACATACATAGGCACACACACATACACATACACACATGTCCATACAGCCACATAGAGGCAAAAAACTTATGGACATATACGTACACACATAGACACACACATATAGACACACACACATACACATATAAACATATAGTTAGTTGTGTGCACACATACACAATATACACATTCTGACATATGCATACATGCATACATACAAACACACATGCATACACACATATAGATAAACATAGACATGCATATAAACATACATACATACACATACACACACATGTATCTACACACATAGACACACACACACAAACACATATACATACAAACATACACATAGATGCACTCACATGCATATACACACATACATGCTTACACATACATATACATACATAAATAAACACATGCATACACACATACTTATGCATACATACATACACATACATATGCATACATATATAGACACATGCATACACACACTTACATACGCACACACATATACACGCACATACACTTACATACACACAT